>JARKIE010000033.1:0-552123 GCA_029378255.1 Mycena rosella | reverse complement strand
ATCCCCAAGGCTTCGTAGGAGGTGTCGCGGACTACATCCGTGCTGTTGTGCGTGATCGCGCCGCCGCCGCCGAAGCGCAGACTGCTCGCTCCAATTCGATGGGCCTGTCGTATGGCGGAACACGCATCCTGGACGGCCATAACTTCGCGGTGACCTCTCTCGATTATACGAACCGTGAAGCTGATCCTGTTACCAGAGGGGGGAAGGATACATCCGTCAGGTTTGACCCAGCTAGACGACCTGAGGACAAGGGAAAAGGGCGCGAGGTTCCGCCACATATGGTGCAAGAACCAGCCCCGAGACCCAAGTCGCAGGTTCCGAAGGCTGGGCAGCCAGGACCGTCTCTTCCGAGTCCCCCGACAAACCCGATTAACCGACAGGACGGTTGGAAAGATTCCAGGCCATCGAATCCCAAGACGCGCGGCAACGAGGACGTCGTAATGCGGGACGCGAAGAAACCGGCTCAAGGAGACAAGTACCATATTACCTCGACTATTCAAGAACGCGCCGACGCCAACGCTGTGTTCGAAACCTTGTTGAAGACTCCGATTACGCTCCCATTCCTTGATATCATTGGCTTGAGCCCTCAACTTCAGAAGCTCTTCACTGATGCGACTCGCTCGAAGAGGGAATATGCTACGAAATCTGCTGAGTACTCCGTTCATTTTGCTGAAGCTGATACTGAAATACCACTCTCTACGAATCTCATGGAGACGGGCCCGCGGTATGCATATGCAGACGCCTCGTTCGACGACATCAGGGAGTTCCTGGTGAATTATGGGAGCGCTATTGCACGGGTACCTGAAGGCCGTTATTTTGCGATGAGTACCGGGTCGCTTTCATCCATATTGGAGATACAGTACTGACCGCGATGATCGACACTGGCTCTGAGTTAAACCTCGCCAGCGCGTCAGTTCCACAGCGTTGCAATCTTCCCGTCGACTTCGAGGGAATGAAGTGGGCCTTGAAAGGCATCCACGGCGGGCCAGAACAGCTGCGCGGTTGCGCCACGGACGTAGCGTTGCGAATTGGAGGTCACTTTTTGCTCACCATTTGTTCATCTCACACCAGGAAATCGGCCATCACGATATGATTCTTGGCCAGCCATTCCTTCAGTGGTTCGCCGCGCGCATCGAGTACGAGCGCAACGGAGGCGTCAGCCTTTACCTTTGGAAAAACGGAGATAGGAAATCCAACCCTACCATTGTTGTCACGATTACTGATCCCCAGGACCCGCGCAACGCGACCTCCATTACGCGCAATCACCGCGCTACGATCGAGGAGGTCACGGACGATGAAGACCAGGATTTCTCCGAGGATTTTTGACGCGGGGAAACGCATCCGCGATCTTCCTGCCTTCCCCCTCTAATACCCTCGGAAGATCGATTGAAGCTTTAATGGGCAACACTGAGTTCTCCGATTTCGATTCTCTATTTTATTTATCACCTCCTCCTTCCCTCGACCCCTTTCTTTACGATTACTACGCCTCCACCCTCCCTGATACCCGGACCATTGTTTCTTCTCCTTGGACTGAACGACTCTTCGCTGAAATTAGTTCCTCTAGCTACGGTATACCCCCGAGATCTATCGCTAATGCGCGCCGTACTTATGCGGCGTCGCGCTGGGTTAGTGCGACCACCAAATCGGCACCCAAACTCGCTCCGAAGAAGCGCTACAAGCCGGTAGACCGAAAAGTCAAGCCTGTCGCAACCACGCAACCTGACCCCCATGCCCACGTTTTCCGTCCTATCCCACGCACTACCTTTACTCAACTCCCTACTCATCCTCCAGATTACCGCTCACTCAAATTCGGCACCAGAGTTACCTTGGAGCGACTCGAGTCTATGCTCGCGCAAATTCAACCAGGAATTCTCTCCGACGCCGAGATCAACCTCTTGGCATTTATTGCCGTCGAACGTGAGTCCGCATTTGCATTCCAATATTCGGAGAAAGGTTCGTTTTCTAGGGACTATTACCCCGACTACGAATTCCCGACTATCGAGCATACCCCTTGGCAACGCAAGCCGATCCCAATTCCCATCGCGCTACTTGAAGACGTACGAAAGGTAATCCTTGACAACGAAAAAGGTGGCCGATTCGAACCGACCGTCTCGAGCTATCGCTGCGCCATGTTCCCGGTTATGAAGAAGCCTGGATCAGACCCCCGGTGCGAATTATTCTGAATCTTGAACCGTTGAACGCCGTGACCATCCAAGACACCGCAATAATCCCGAACGTCAATGATTTCGCTGAGTCTTTCGTTGGCTATTCTATGTACGGGCTAGCGGATTTATATTCAGGTTTCGACGCGATCTGGATTCACCCGAATTCCCGCCCTATGAAAGCCTTCCATTCGCCCGCGGGACCGAAGCAACAAGCCACGATGGGCCAAGGCTACACCAACGCTATGCAACAGTTTACCTTGCGCGTCGCTCACGCTCTGAAGCCCGTAACTCCCCACAAAGCAGATCCCTTCATCGACGATTGCGGAGTTAAAGGCCCTCGATCGAGGTACGATAATATATCTATTCCCGAGAACTCCGAGATTCGCAGGTTCGTTTGGGAATACGCGCAAAACCTTGACGACTTTCTGGGGACCTTGATCATGGCTGGAATCACTGCTTCAGGGGTGAAGACCGTCCTCGCTGCATTTGACCTTCACATTGTAGGATCGGTTGTGTCGCATGAGGGCTGGAAGATCTCCCCGAGCTTGGTTCAGCGTGTCCTTGACTGGCCAATTCCCACGTCCGTGTCCGAGGTTCGGAGTTTCCTGGGTCTCGCTGGAGGAGGACGAAAATGGATCTTCGGATTCTCCTTGATAGCTAAGCCCCTCACCATGCTTCTTCGAACCGTTACTGTCGAGTTCCGTATCACAGAGGAGGCGATTGAAGCCCAGAATATTCTCAAGATCAAGATGTCCTCGACGCCCGTGCTTATCCGGTTGAATTATGAACTAGCTAAGTTGATTTCTCGATTGGCGCGAGTCTCTGATGAAGGCCTCATGATCGTAGGCATCGACTCCTCCTGGATGGGCACTGGCTACGCTGTCTACCAAATCCTGGATTCGGAGAAGCGCCCGGCTCTGTTCGGCTCTTGCACTTTCAACGCGACTGAGCAGAACTACGGCCAGCCTAAGACGGAGGTTTACGGGGTCTTTCGCGCGTTCAAAGAGCTGCGGCATCGTATTTGGGGAGTCCATTTTCGCCTGGATCATGACGCAAAATCGCTTGCTAAAATGCTCAGAGAGCCAGACGATGTTCCGAACGCGCCTCTGTTGAGATGGGTTGCGTGGATCCGCCTGTTCGATTTCGAGCCCCATCACGTTCGCGCAGAGTCGTTCAAGTTAGAAGACGCGCTGTCGCGGCGGCCGCCCGCTCCCACCGATCGGAACTACGATGATCAAGACCCGGAAGAATTCCTGGAGGCGTACCTGGATTTAGTGTATTCTGGTGCACACAAACGCGCCCGAGGGAGCGACCTCCACTTCCAGCCGCTAAGTTCCTCCTCGACTCTGTTTTCTATCGATTGTCTGCCCCATACATCCAGAGCTACACTTCAAGCGGTGCCCAAATGCCTATCTACAGAGCGACTTCAGCCTTCGAGACATGCCGCGATACGACTCCGCTGAGGCTAGAATCCGGAGACGAGATCGATGCGACATCTCCCTACTCCCTATTTGGTTCACTCTGCTCTTCGCCATGTCCGACCATCCAACATCCCGCGCGCTCCCAGAGTTCACGCACCGCAAAGTGTTCAAGTCAGCGGGTTGCCGAGTTTCTCCTGGCGGACGGATCATTACCTTTGAGTATTTCACCACCGAGATTCACACTCAAAGTATCCCCCTCGCAGAACTCGCGAACGCGGCGGCTCGCCACCAGCACAAGATCAGGGATGAGGACTCACCGGAGATGTGGCAGGAATTGCGCAATTTTCTTGAGACGGGAGTCTATCCGCACCTATATCAGTCCGACCGAGACAAGCTAAGTTATCTCAAACGCGCTCGGAGATTTTTACTGCATCAAGACAGGCTTTGGCTAGCTCCGCGCAAGAACGCAAATCGGCTCCCCGCACTCGTCATTGAAGATATCGACAAACGAGGGACCCTCATGGCGCAGGCCCACAACGACTGCGGACATAGAGGGCGCGACGCCGTTTATACTCAGCTACGTGATCGCTTCTATTGGCCTAACATGTACGACGATATCAGCTATTTTGTCAGATCATGCATCGAGTGCCAGAAGGCAATCAAACGCGTCCCCGTACTCCCTTACGAAGTTTCTTGGCAAGCTCCCCTCCTCGTCACTTTAATCTTGACAGCATCCACATGGTTGAGGGAGTCGGCGGCATGAAATATATCATCCACGCGGTCGAACCTAATATTCTTTGGCCAGAAGCACGGGCGCTGAAAGTCTTGGATGCGAAGTCGGTCGCGCGCTTCATTTACGAGGACATTGTGTGCCGATTCGCGTGCGTTCCTTGATCACTATCGACGGCGGTCCAGAGTTCAAGAAGGAGGTGGCGTACCTTTTGCGTTCTCTTTACAATTGTACTGTGATTATTTCGACAGCGTATCACCCCGAAGGCAACGCCCCCATCGAGCGGAATCACCAGCCCCTTGTCGACGCCCTCTACAAATGCACCGGCGACGCGAAGGGGAATTGGCCGAAGTTCTTGAAAGCAGTGCTTCTCGCGATGCGCGTTACCACAAGCCGCGCAACTGGGTTCTCCCCGTTCTATCTGCTATACGGTGTGCACCCGGTATTTTCCTATGATATCACTGAAATCACTTGGCAGACTTTAGATTGGCACAAAGTTCGAACTCACGAGGAGTTATTGGCCCTCCGCGCTCTCCAGCTGAGCCAACGCGACCCGCGAATGGAGGAGGCATGCGAGAAGCTCCGCGAGACTCGCGCGCGCGCCATCCATGATCTACACAAGCGCCATCATTTCATGTTCGATTTCGCCGACTACGAGGAAGGAATGTACGTATGGTTACGAGAATCGAAGTTGGACGAAACCAAAGGAGATAAAGAGAAGTGGACTTACTCCGGACCGTATATCATTCACCAGAAGCGCGACAGGGACGCGTTTGTACTGCGAGAACTCAGCGGTGCTATACTCAAAGGTCACGTCAACATCCGTAGGCTGCGTCTCTTCTATTTCCGTCCTGACAATCAAACCCTCCGGACGTCGCTCAAACCTCCCTTCAAGCAAACTGAGTCAGCGATGGCCATTGGCGCCGGGTACCGTCTTGATATTGCGCACCGCGCTCTCGAGATGAGTTCATTTACTCCCGCTTCTTATTGATCCGCGCAGATCCCTGTCAAACGCCAATCAATACGTCTTTAAAACGCCGATCAAACGTCAAACTTAGTTCCGCTCCGCTACACCGCCAAAGTGCCCGCACGTCGCCGTCAGCTGACACGGGCACGGGGCAGATACCTAGAGCGAAACATTGCCACTAGGTGGCACTCAGATGGCTGCTAGCTTCACTGTGCAGCTTTGGATGCAGCTTTCCGCCACATTTCAAGCCATGTACCAGACATGTTGTGCGCCCATCTGTCTGCAGGTTTTATTTAATATTATTCCTGAAACCCTAGTCCAAATAATTGTCGTCCGAACCATCATACAAAACGTCGCTGTCATCGGGTTCGTCCGACGAAGGTTCTTCATCGCTCTCGAGTTCAAGAGTCGCCCTTGCTTTTGCGGTCTGAGTGATCACTCGCCGTCCTCGATTTGCTACCATCGAAGGCTCCGGTGCGGATGGAACCGTGTTGGGAGCACGCCGCCGAGCCGCGACTCTCTTCTTCTTTCGGGGCCTCTCTTCTGTATCGTCGTCATCATGTGTATCTTCCTGCAAACACTTCCGTTTTTTAGCGGCGGCAGCGGCTTTTCGGGTGGAAACATTCTCGCGGAGTTGTGCAGCGAGCTCATCATGCTTTGCCCGACGCTCGGTGAGAGAGGGATAGGAGCGACCAAGTTCTGCGGAAGAGTTGCCCGAAGAAGGTGGGCATTGTGGAATGCATGAGTGTTGATGAGGAAGCGGTCGAGGGATTTGTGAATGATATAGTTCTCCACCTGATCGGATTCAACCCGTTCCTGTATACGCAGGCGCACCCCAGCTGCATCACACTTGGCGGAACGACAGTCGTGCTGGACATTGAATTTAAATTTGATGTTCTGAGGGTATTATGATCACTTTCTGCTAAATTTTAGGTTGAAGTTTGTTACCTTGGCCGGGACGATGGAAAATTCTACTTCGGAGTGCCGACGCACCAAGACTGGCATCCCATAGACCTCATCTCGAGAAGAGCATATTTGAAATACCTCTAAAACAACCAAGACCGCCAGTGGTATCGGCTAGAATGTCAGAGATGCGTCCAGATATGGAAGACGAATCCTGCAGATGGTTTAAATAACATCTGAAGAATAAATTCAAGATCTCACCTCAGCCACCGAAGATCGGGCAAACACCCAAGAGTTGACGAGACACTCATCGAGTGACTCGCTGATGACATAGATACATCTTCTCCACATGGATTCGGGAGTGTATAGTCCATAGTTTGATGCACGTGCTGCAGTTGTAGATTGAAGTGTACAAGTCTCGCGCTCCTTGCATCCCCGCTTGAGTGCCATCAATTTTATGTCCCCTGCGCGGTGTATGATTCAGCCGGAGGTCTTCACGATGAGATAAAGCAATACCATGCCTGACCAGTTTTTTATTGGCCCATCCAACCAGTCGCTGTAAAATAGGGTGGTCCACCATAAACTCACGTACACCCCGTCCTGATCGTTCCCATCTTCCATCCGAGCCTGAAAGCCACCATCCACCTGTGAGACGGTGCTTCAAGCCTTCCTGGTCCGCTAGCTGTATGGCAATGTCACGACTCGGAGCAAGGTGATTGGACAGGATGGAACAGTATCGGAATACCCCGTTGAATGACTCGAACAATTCGGTAGCAAGCCCAATGAGCGGGCCAAATTCAACCACATCCTCGTCAATATGCACCAAGAGATGATACTTGACCTTCGAAACGATTTTTGAGGGATCAATAGTTGCAAATATGTCCAGAACATTACCGACAGCGACTCTCAGATCGCGCTATGGAAATGCGAATCAACAACAGCCTAGCGAAATAAAATCCGACCCACATACCCGGTATTCAGCGAGATTCCGTATCTCTGGAAACCACAGTAGCGCAGAAAGTTCACCCGCAGCCTTCCATGCTTGGAATTCATTGTCAGGGACAAGACCATGGATGTGGAAAATATTTGTTTGAGCGAGGGTCTTTAACTGGCGCCCGACCAGGGAACCAGCATACTGCATGATGTAGCTGGATCGAATGGCGTGGACTGAAAGGCCATCAGTGTTGGTTGACTGGAGACGCATGCTGTATGTTTTTTGTACTCCGGAGACCAGGGTGTGTGCGTGATGTGCCAAATATATTTCACAATCCCGAGCAATATTGTGTGGAGGATTTCGACAGGAGTATCCCTGGTAGGATCAAACCCTGGAGCTGTTTAAGAGCTGCGTGTACAAAAATTGGATTTAATCACGCACCCTTCGTTGTCAAGAATGGACCATAAATTTTGTCACGGTTCGCAATGGTCCATTCGATAAGTTCCGCCTGTATCTGCTCCGCGGGACGGTTGGGTTCATCTTTCTTCATTCGTTTGAAGCGAGATATCAAGTCGTCAATCCAAAACTGAGTGTAAGCATCCTTGACTCCCGTCTCAGTCTGGGAATTTTTGACGTGCTTGGCAACTCCAGAGCACCCAAGTTTTACTTGTTTTTCCAGTTCTTCAAGGATGTATTCTTTTGTGCGAGGTTCACCGGCCTTGCGAAATGATGTACAGGATTAAACTTGAAGAACTGGGCGACTCGAACATACCTCAAAAATGGCATGATAACCCTCGTTCGTGGCCTTCTCCGCCTGCGTTCCACCTACTCGCATTTGCGACAGAGGCAATTCCCTTTGCCACCAATATTGCCCGGAAATCTCACTTTGCATGGGGTTGTCGGACGGCCCGGCATTTACGTAGAGACAGAAGCGGGTGGCGCTGCCCGACTCGTCCTGCACTTCTACGGGCTCTGTATGTGTCACTCTAAATGGCATTAGCTTGTGGAAAGATCGGTGTAAAGCAAGCATGTACTCCACAGCCGCCTTGAATTCACGGAACTGCTCTGACACACTGGCGTTCGGGATGTCGAGACGAAATGGGTGTGGAATTCTTGTTGGAGCAGTTGGCGAGGTAGATTAACATGTGTCATGTAAGCATTCCAATGCTTATTCCAGGACTTTGTACGATTGCCGGATACATCGTCTCCGAAATAATTCACGAATGATGAGTAAAGTGGACGTCCCGCGGCAATGACACGTTTCGGATTGGGCATGCGATCAGGATGACCAGCCTTAATGCTCGAGGCTGGAGAAAATGAGAGGATTTACATAAATATTGAACCATGTTCGCACCTTCCCAAGTCGGGATTTTTCCGGCGTGTTTGAGGTCATAGTAGTTCCGAGCCAAATCCTCAGAACAGATGAACGAGGTTTTGTCATCGTGAACCGTTGCTTCGCCCTGGTGTTTCGCTTCAGCTCTAATTCAGGTAGAAGAAAGATACACACCCTCCGTATCGATTGTCACAGCAAATGTGTCTGCATACACCTTGCCCCGAAACTTGACCCAGCGTATGGGAATGATTGAACTTCCCATTGCGGAGCTCAGCAATTTCGTTCACATAGTAGTGTGATTCCCCGGCGTCATACATGGGACTCAGGATATCGAGATCCATAGTCTTGCGCCATTTGGCATGCCAGACCTCACGAATAATGCCATCTTCCGGAATCTCGGGGTAGACATGAATCAGCTTGCGTGTGGTTGGATTCGCCCAGTCCTGTATTCACAATTAGCTTAAACAGGATCTCAGTACAAGCACCACTCGAGATACCTTGCAATTATGGCCGTCGGATCGTTCATGAAGAATATCTTTCCTTGCACAGATTTACATGGAATTGTTGGATCCCACACTGGGCGCGGATGACCTTTTGAACTCGGCGAAGATGATCAAAAGACGGAACAGTCTCCCTGCATTCCCGCTTCCTTTCAAGACCCAGAGAAATACGCGCATCAAGGAGCTTGAAATCCCGGAGTCTGGGCAGATTGTCCAATGTATCCAGAAGGAAAATCTGGGAAATAGTTCATGGGTGTGTTCATTCGTAGTTGAAGCCATACCATTTTTGACGGATACGGAAACCAGTGTTCATTCGCGACGCCAGCGGGAGGGCCATCAGCCTGAATTTCGGCCGGTTCTGGCTCCTGAAGATCTGGGACAGGCTGTAAGTGAATGAATTTTGACCAAGAATATAATCGGGCATCTGGGTTGGGGCGGGACCAGACATGAAAGCAAGAGGAATTCTGTTTCCGGAAAACGTGACGCGGACGCGCTTTGCCGATCAGATCATGTGATCAGAAACGAACCATCCACTTTCGACGCGCTCTCAACACTCTCTTGCCTCAACTGCTGCCAGACAATCAGACTCACCAATATTTCGCATCACATCCGCGAGGAAGTCGTCCTCCTCGTCCTCAGCTGTCGCCAAGTGTGCCACCTCGTCGTTCTCCGGCCCGAATCCCAACTTCCTGGCCATCGTTTCGGGGTTCCACAAGCCCAAGCAGTCGGCCTCTTCACGCAGACGTGTAATGTGGCCAGCTGGGTTGTCGAACTCAACACCCGCGGAGAAATCGGCTCCGTTGGTGCTGTAATCTTCCCACATGGCCATCTCTGCCTCGCTCATCGCCTTTGAAGCGGCAGAAGCGGTACTCGTTATGGGCCCATTGTAGTGCTGAGCCGCGAAATCAATACTTCGGAGCTCATTAGTCGCTGAATCAGCCTCCCGTTCTGTCTCAAGCCTCTCTCGGACCCGTTTGGCATTTTCGACAGTTTCCACGGCCTGCAAGTGCTGCCTGCCAAGCAAGTGCTTGGATGCACTCTTTATCAATATCCATGGCTCTGATGTATTTATACTTGCGCAAATCTTGCATCGGGCTTCGGTACGCTCCTCGTTGATGTGAAAGTCTGTTGCGACACAAGTTATCGCCGCAAAACCTCTCCGAGCACTTGAATCCTACCTTCAACCCGTACATTCCCACTTCCTTTTGGCGGCATTGGGCAAGACAAAAGACGAAGCTAAAATGGATGCCCAGTATTTGTTCCCATGCGACACAAGTGACACTCTGAGCTTATTTTTGATTTGAGGCTATTCGACTTGCTTTATGGTCCCTGGAGACTATCGCTTCCGGCTTCTCCAAGCGGGTAACCAAAATGTATAATTGTGCAAGGCAGAGCTGGCGCAGAGCCGATACCCCACCTCCCATGTCTTCCCGTGCCAGCACACCCGAATCTGATGACGACTTTCAAACTACCCTCAACGCCATGAACCAAAGCTCACCGGTTGTCCCCCCGCAAGGCTCTTCCAAGCGTACCCACCAGACGATGTCACAGGACAACGACGAGGACAATGAAACCACCAGCGAGAATGAGCAGAGCTTGGCCACCGTCCCTCGCGGCATCCTCCCCAACCAAAATCTCGTTGCCGTGGCGAAGCGTTACGTGGAGAGGAAACGACTCCGCACGGACCAAGCCACTGAAGTCGAGGTGTTTCTCAATGTAAGTCCTTCCCACATTTCATTATACGCACCTCAGCCTTTCACCAAGGACTCTGCATCGGTTCGAGACGTCAAGATGTTCATCAGTATGTTCGCTCTCGAGAACAAGATCGACAAGATTGTGACAGCCAAGGTCCCTTACCAGGTTTCTCCTGATCTCAATGTATGCTCTCTGGTTTTCGTCGTTCTCGATCTCACTGCTGCTCTCCATTTATAGAAGAATATTCTCAACTATGCCCCGGCGGTCCTGCTTTCGAGCAAGGTTACCGCCTATAAAGGGCAGGCGGCAACAACCATTTTGTTGGTATGTACGCTGTTCCTCATCGACACAAATATTACATTGTATCTTCAGGCTCTTCTCAAGAAACATCGCTTCGACCTGCCTGCGGGCATCGAGAACATCCCAGCCGATTGGGCCAAGGTAGTCGATGTCGTCAAAGAGGCCCTTACCCAGAAGAGATCAAAGATCAAAAGAAAGGCGAGTTGTTTTAGGTTATCTGTTATACCCTTTCAATTTTGTGCACCAGATCGAAGCTAGCCTCAAACTCAACAAGAACTATAAAGAGCAGGCGCCACCAGCCAAACAACAGAACATTTTCGAGCTCACTTCAGCCATTGTACAAGGGACGAAGTGTTCCGTCAACGTGGTTCTATGTGCACGCGTCGCCTTGATGGTAAGTCTTTTTGATATCACATCCAGTCTCTATTAACACTGTCCCAGCGCTCCGTTTACATCAAGCATCCCGGTGCAAAGTACTGGGATAAGGTCGATGATCGCTTGGCCAAGATCCGTAAGCAAGCCGAAGGCGATGCGACCAAAGTCGTCAAGTATGTCCCACGTTTTGCAGCCCTTGATCTGTTTTCTAAGCTTGTTCTAGGGCATTTCGCCAGCTCCTGAAGGTGGACCGTGAAACCCACGGTGTCAACGACTATCACCTCGATGAGGAAACTGTCGACGAATTTCAGCAGCAGGTCGATGATGTCATCGATGCGGGGATTGTTGACGCGTCGGTTCAAGGCGCCGATGGCGGCAATGGGGGTAATGAGGGCGAGTAGATCGGATCCTCGTCGTGCGCACAGCTTGTAATATACTTCTTGATCTGAATGAACGGTGATCCCGACGCTTCCCGACACGAAAATAATTTGATTATGAATTGGCTAGCGGTTAATGTAACAGCACTAGCTGTGGGCCACCTTCGACCTCCAGCTGGCTGCCAGGTAAAAGCTGATTCCATGGTGGATCTATAGGCTTCCTAACCTGGCAGCCAGCTGCGGTGCAGGTGGCAGCCACCTTCCCGCAATATCTGGTACATTTGTTTTCTCCAGCTTGTGGCAACATTCCTGACCATTGGCGGTGTACTCGTTACCATCATGTAGGCCTTTGTTTTATAGTGCACAAACATTGTACTGGATGATCTCCACACATTTGTTTGAGGCAGAGTGCCAAGGTGGCCGGAAGCCCGGTCAGCGATAGTATTGGCTATGGAGTTGATCCCTGTGTCTTCAAGTTGAATGAGAGGCTACCGTGTGCAGACTTTGAGTTGTAGTCGTGCGTCTGTTGTTGATGGAGGCAACTTCCTTGGGGACTATATATTGTGGAATGCACTTATTGGTATTATGGCCGAGAGATTATTATTTCTGCTTTTCGTATTGCTCAGATCTCGGGTTCGATCCTCTTCTTATATAAAATTTTGCCCAATTACTCGCCATTTTTCCCTGCATAGTGAAAACATTGGAATCCCAGGACCTTTCACGTGGTCGACCAACGAGCAAGCCTTTGGAATTCATAGATGTTTACTGGATGTTTATATCTGACGGGGGCCAATGACTCCCCCATTGGCAAAAGGTTGAAGCTATGGGGGTGATGGCGGACTCCGCTGGACATCCCTGCAGAACATAGGCTTCGGGATATTCCCCGCACCTCATACAGTGGCGCTATAATGTTCTGCATGCACCTGTTTGAGCTTTTTAACGCGTGAGAATGTCAATTCTTTTAAGCATTGAGCTGCGGAGTCGACCCTGAGAGACGATCGAAAGTAGATCCGGATTCGAGGTACATTTGTTCATGGCTATGTATTCGAATATTCTGGATTGCGCGATGAATGCCGAATGCCAGTCGAATGCCGTTAGGTACACGTTGGACCGCCACGCACTACTAGTAGACGGCGCATCGGCTCGAAAACGTTGAAGCCGTGTGTCTAGTCTTGACTCAAAAAAAATAACTTCAAATGACAAGGACACGAGGGGGATGACTGCTTCTGACTCGCTCATCCTCTCAAGGCGGTCGTTTGATAATTGTGGGTGAACCACAAATTGATCGTTGCAATTGGATCCGGAACAACTTGAAGCACTACTGATCCGAATGTTCAATGTTGAGTTTAATAGTTCTATAATTGTGGGCGCACGCAACAAACCAAAACCACAGGACGACTAGGAGTCAAAAATTGCACCGTATGCGGCAATACCTCTGCTCTCCATGGCATACACCACCCTTCTCGTGAGCTTCGGGTTGGAAATAATGAACACCGCTTCCGCCTGTGAGTCTACCACGAGCTTGTAAGTGATGGCGACCATGTCTGGCCTGCCGTCGCGTCTGGTGTCTATATTGTGAAACGTCCATTAATACTGGGAAATGTATAATGACAACAACCTACCCCAGATCCAAGCATCCGGATCTGCCTTCTTCACCACCTGCATGATCTTGTCGCCATAAGTTGCCTCCGGATTCGGTGTAGACCAGAATATACGGCGCGGCGTGACGTCTGCATAGAAAAGTGAGAGGCAAGGGCCGATACCTGAGCCTGTGGCGACGACGACAATTTTTTTGAACAGCTTGGAGGTGTACAGTAGACCGTGCATCGGATAACCGCGGACCCAGAGCTTTTGGGGTGGGTTCGCAATACACTCCCGTGTCCAATCACCGGCATTTGACACTACCAATGAGAATCCCTTCGGCCCGGTACCATCGTCGTCGGGCACCGTCGCGAACGCGTGCCATTCCAACAGTGGCCTAGTTGAGATCTTCAACCCGTAGAATGATGGCATGTCGCGGTATCTGAAGTGCAGGCGAATGGCGTGGCTGGAAAGCACCTCTGGGTAGACCTCATGCCGGCGCAGACGCCCCCACGAGAGGATAGAGCAGATCGTGGAGATACAGAGTGTCCAGAAGGTCGGCGTGCTGATTAGATAGCGGCCTATGGAGGGCGGACCGGGTTCGAAAACGCGATACTGATTCGCCGAAAAGATTGAATGCATCCAAAATGTCACAAGCGCGATCCAACCAGAGAACCGGTGAACGGCCTCGAAGTAGTCGTGATAGCGCCGCCGAAGGACGGGATGCGCGGCGGCGAGGATGAAGAAAAACATGGCCATGAGGGTGTATGACGTAGTGAGATTCGCGAGCGCCCATTTATTAGGGCTCGAGAAATAGTCCCTCGTCGTGACGGCAGTATACATAATGTACCAAACGACGGCCGCGACGCCGGCTCCACTATGCGCACCGCCATAATGGAACACTTTGGCGAGACGGCGGCGAAGCCAGAGCGGTGCACTGTGGGGACAGGAAATGGCTATCTCGTACGCGAGATTGACAAAGTTCTCCTGTCGGAAGAGGAGCGCCACCATGAGGTTGACCGAGGCCGCGCTCCCGACGTTTGGTGCAAGAGGATGGCCATCCTTCTGAACCACAAACACTATGAAGGCAATCAAATTGGCCGCGAAGATTATGGTGAATGTCTTCCGATAGTATGAGAAGGCAATATCTAGAATGAAACTAAAAAACAGCAAGAACGAGAACATGATAACGCACGATGCAACCATCGAGTGAAACTCGATCGACCCAGTTTGGCCGGAAGCTCCAGGTCAGTGGGATCGAACTTGATGGCCTCATCAACCGTAGCCTTTTCAACATCGCCTGTATGTGTCGAGGTTGCGGCGGAGGCGCTCGATAGAGGCGTTACTCCCTCCGGCAGTGTTACAACAGTCTGCTGGTCTCGTAAGCTCCACCGACAGTGCTTAGGACTTGAGACTCACGTCTGGCATAGTTGCGCTGGCGAGAGTGGGTCCTGTCACTCCGGTATTTAAACCGTCCATCCCGCATGTCGTCGGGAGTTTGAGGAACTCGGATCTGGGAAAGGGAGCGGGGATCTGAACTTGCTGCACATGCTAATTTTTAGAACGGTGCGCGGAAGACTGAGTTTCCAGCCTTGATCGTTTAAACGCATGTGCTCCAAGTGGATAGGCTGTGTTTTTAGAAGCCCAACTCGTGGGAGGGATCCGTAGCATGGAGATGCATGTCCAGTATTTCCTCGGAAATGCTCAGTCCAGCAGTGTGACAATGTTTCCCAATCGACTTGGCGTTGTGAGGATCACTCGTCGAAAATAGAGCATCTTCCAACCTCCCATAGTCCTATAGTCTGATAAGTATATAGGCTAAGCATGTGGCGCCTGGCAGGAGAACCTTCAATAGCTGGAGCCAAAGTTGCTGGATAATCCCGGATCCATGCGAGTTAAACCACGTACCGGGGTGAACCCACTGCCCAACTTCCAAAGGTTCTTGGCAAGTGGAGAGCCACCTGAATGCCGTTGATTAGTACGTCTCAGACGACGCAGCGGGAACAAAAAATGTTGATGGGAGATAGTGCGAGCAATCATGATGATGAGATATATACTGTGAGAGGGGACCGCAAACTGGTGCCCAAAGGTATATGTAGCCCTCTGTCGACCCGGCGACAGAGTTTTGCACAACAGTATGCACAGCGTTCCGCGTAATCGTCCCGAAGTTGACGAATAATCGAATTCTGCCTCTCTGTCGACAAAGTGATCGATAAGATGGCCTAGATAGCGCCCAGGTGGAAAAATAATTATCAATTGAATCGTCGTCTCTTGGCCTGCCTCATCCGCCGGTTCCGGCTGGAGTTCCCCTTGGTTGCCGGGCAGAAGCACAACGAAAATCAAGCCAAGCGTGCGTGAGTTGAGTCGTCCGAACAACACTTCAGCTTTCCGATGTTCCACAACGCGAGGTAACCCGAGAGCCCGACAATGAAATCAAGCGACGGGGAACCCCTGCGAAGTCCTGATAAGCTGCAGTGGACAGACCGGCAAACTTTATGATGGAATCGGATCCAGGTGAGATGATTATTCAACGCGTAAATTGGGGGGCGACCTGGGATAATGTTGACAGTAGCTTGAGCGCAGGTTCGCCGTTGATGCCCGTTTGGGAGCCATTTAGTCGCAGCTTTGGTCGCGGCGATAATGCGGCTTGAACATTGCGTGTCACGACTCCAGGGGAGAAATAGGCGAGAACCGGAGCGTAGGAGAAGCTTGGGATGTATCATTGGGATCGCGGAATCACCGACGGAACCAGAGGAACCCAGAGAATGGGCCGAGATCCACTAGCGGGTGTAAACGGAAGGAATGAGTCGGGCCAACTCCAGCCGTACAGTGAATGACAAGGAGAATGCGGTTCAATACAATTGGCTGGACTAGGTTTGATGCCGTGCTGGTATCGTCGCTGCTTGGGCCTCGGCTCGAACGTGGGGGAAAGTACGGAGAGTAATTGTTTCAAGTTTGTAACTCGTCGCACTCACGAACAGCGCCCATTGCGAGATGAATTGGCATTGCGAGACGAGTTCGACCATTGCCATCTATTGAGAGAGGGGAGGCCGTGAAAGTGATCCCTAGCATTCTGAACGAGGTGGTGAGGCGTACAAGATACAGGGTCTCATACTAAGCGTGGAGCAGGTTGCAGTTGGGTTGCAGCCACAATGCAGCCAAGCACAAGCTAGAGTCAAGCTTGATTCATGCCGTTTTGATCCGAGTTATGCCGATTGCCACCAATTTGAACAAGTTCTGACTTGGCGTCAAATAATTATGGTACACAGTGGACGGCTAACTCGTACTGCATTTGCCGGAAGCACTCGGCGTTGTCTTCGAGCCTCGCCTGAAACTATTATTTTGCCACGCCCACCAGCTCGATGCCCGTCGATTGACTGGCAGATTTCGAGCCGAAATACCGCTTCACCGCCGACTGCACCTTCGTCTCCTGGAAGTCCTGGTCGAGCGCATCGAGACTGAGCCCTTTGGTTTCGGGCTGGAAGAAGACGCAGATGAGGACCGTTATCAGCGCGCAGCCGCCGAACATGAAGTACGGGCCCGAGCTCGAGCGGGCGAGGAACAGCGGCGTCGAGAACGCGATGACCTAGTTCACCGCCTGCAGCGTGTCGTCAGCGGGTGCGCGGTAAGGGTGGAAAAAGGACAGCGCACCCAGCCGAAGCACTGCGCGAGGCTCGTCGCCGGCGCGCGCGTGCGCTTGGGCTGGATCTCGCTCGCGATGACGCGAATCACGACCGCCCAGCTCGCGACGAAGGCCGCGATGAAGATGTAGATAAGCGCGATCAACGTGCGCTTGCCGGCGGCCGTCTGGGCCGCGTCCGACGCGTACAGGCTGCCCATCGTGAGCATGCACCCAGCGATAACGGAGCCCCCGCCGATCATTTGGGTGCGGCGCGCCCCTGTGAAGTATCGCGGTCAGCGGGAACGCGCACGGGACGAAGGAACACACATTTATCCTGGAAGAACAGGGATCCAGCGGTCAGGACGACCATTACAATCCCAGATACTCCCGACGCGAGGAAGGACGCAGAGGTGGTGGAAAGGCCTGCTTGTTGGAAGAGTGCGGGTGCATACTGAGCGCAGAACGATCAGGCGAGGCTACATACGAGAAAATGGATTCACTGACATACAGGACTGCATCAATCCCACAGGCCTGACCTTTAGTCAGTATTCAGGGAAATCGGGAAAGCTCAAGACGCGCCCATGAGAAATATGCCAAAGAAGGTCCGGAGGCGGACGTGACGGCGGGACGTCTTTCGTCCAGAGCTCCTTCGCCTGCTGTTTCAAAGTCAGTTGGACGACCTGCGCGCCGGCAGCAGCCTCGTCTTCCTTCCGAATCTCAGTTGAAGTCCCAGTTTGAGAGTGGCCGCTTCGGCGTCACGCGAGCGGTTGACGCTCAGTAGCCAATGAGGAGAGTGCGGGAAGAAAGGTGTCCCGATAGCAAGCACGATAGCCACAACCGCCTGCAGACCTAATGGGAACCGCCAGGAAAAGCTGTCTGCGTATTCGGCCGTCCCAAAATATGTGAAATGGTGCGGCAGTCAATGCACACTGACCTGCTGCAATCCCGAGAGTGTTGAAGAGCTGGAGGATTGTCATAGTCCTCCCGCGCTTCGATGGCGGGGAATTTTCCATAACATACACAGTTATGCTAGATATGAAAATGCCCTGGCCGAAACCGGTGATACACCGTCCGACGAATTCGAAGAGCTGCGGCAATGCCTTTGCAGAGCACGCGATGACAGCCCCGACAGCAAAAATGCTCCCAGGGAAATGGTGTAGGTGCGGGAGATGCGATCCGACAAGGCACCGGACCCCGTAGAGGATAGAGCGGCGGTCGCGATAATGGATGAGACAAGGAGCCCTTGGACTGTCGCGGAGATCGACCTAAATTGGTTCTCAAACTGCGACATGACTGTGATTGGCCCGATACTGCAACGGGTTAAGAGAGAAGAGGATTTTTCTCTGGAAGGACTCACCTCCCGT
Source organism: Mycena rosella (assembly GCA_029378255.1). Classification (NCBI taxonomy): domain Eukaryota; kingdom Fungi; phylum Basidiomycota; class Agaricomycetes; order Agaricales; family Mycenaceae; genus Mycena; species Mycena rosella. The sequence goes on along the minus strand of JARKIE010000033.1, from coordinate 533,856 downwards.
GTCAAAGCCCCACCAGAAACCTCCAAGAGCTGTGAATAGCGCGGGCCATACGTAGGGCGGAATCCCTGTCCGTTTGGCCTTCAACACCCGAACAAGGGGCGAGGTCCTCGAGGAAAATTGAAGCTGGATACGCGGGCGCTGTTCGAATTCCATGGGTGCGGGGTTATGTGGAGAAAGAAGAGTTCCCCGCGGTCATTTTATATTTCGATCGGGGTTGAGTTATTCAACAAGGCGGATCATTGATCTCAAATCATTGATCATCACTGCACGTGGAACGTAAGCCCCCAAGATTTAATTAAGTAATAACTCCGAAATCGACTGCGCCGTGTGCTGCCGTGTGCAGTATTAACTCTCCACATATTCTTCGGCAGCAACTAACGAGATTTTTTTTTTTCCATCCATGTATTCACTTGTGCCCAACACCTTGATTTTTACCATCCCACATCAGCGGCATCCCGGATTTGCGTCGCGCGTGTTATGATCCGTGTGCGAGATCAATGGCTCGCCCACTTGATCTAACGCGCCCTTCAGATTAAAGCCGCTGCGGAACGCTGCATGTATTGCGTACTTTTTTTTACTTCTTTAAATTATAATTCCACGTGCTCGTCTCTGACGTCTGCCTTGTTTTTGCAGAGTGACGCCATCATTGATCATTGATCACCGAGATCACCCAGAGAAGAAACGACAGCGTTCAAGCTATTACGAGTACTAACTTGAGTGTAGAGAAAGGCACTGGGTGTCCCCATGCTTCCGAGACGAAAAGTCGCTCCAGAATTTCCAGCGAATCCATTGATGATGATATACAGACATGCAAGAAAGTGACGATAGCAATACAAAGCAAGAAGGGACTCGGACCGAGGCATCTATCAACTGAACGCGAGGGCACCCCACGTCGCCGCCGCGCCCACCGCGGTGACGGCCAGCGCCTTCCCGGCCGCGGTGAGGATGCCGCCGGTGGGCCGTGGCACGAGCGCGTGCATCTTTGCCTCGATCTGGTAGAAGAGGACCTCGACGGCAGCGGCGGTGCGGCCGACGACGACGAGTGTGTCCGCGTGGTCGAGCGCGAGGGCGCGCGTGCTGAGACCGCGGTTGGCCGCGGCGGTGCAGATGGCGGGGACGTCGGACGTGGGGAGGACGTAGACGGTTGCCTTGGCGAGGTGTGTGAGGGACGCGGTGAAGGCGGCGCGCTCGTCGCTCGTCAGTGTGCGCGCGAGGGGGCGCGCGGCGGTGGCGCGCGGTGGCGTCGCGGGCCTGGGGGTGTGTGCGTGTGGCGTTGGTGGGAGGTCGATGTCGGATAGCTGGGAAAGGCCGAGATACGGGGCCGAGGAGGAGAAGGAGGCGTCGAACGCGGCGGGTGGCGTCTCATCTTTGCACGACGACAACTGCGACGACTGGGAATACATGAAGCTGCTAGTGGGGGTGAGCAGCGTGCCGGGCATTCGCGTGAAGATCCTTCTGGGCTTCATCTCTGGCTCGTCCTCGACATCTGTATCTGCGTCCGCCACCGCTAGATTCAGCGCGTCCAGCGCCGCTGCGACACTTCGCGTTGGCGAGTCGGAGACTGTGTCATTCTGAGTGGCATTCTCCGAGTCCGTGTATGGACAACCCTCCCTAGGATGACCCTTGCGCGGCCGCTTGCATGAAGTGCAATATCGTGGCTTTCCAGGCGTCGAAGATCTTTCGGGCGTCGGGACCGGGGACTTTGTTGAATTTCGGGTAGTTCGCGTGGCAGCAGGCGAGGAACGCAAGGTCGGAGGCATACGATTCAGAGGCGTTGTTGTGGACGGAGACAAAAAGGTTTGAAGTAGGCCTATGGACAATTTGGGACAAAGCCGGGACCGGCGACTCGGGCCGATTTCCAGGCTTACCTTCTACTGCCATGATCCAGTCTCCCTTCTCTTCCCATTCTGCGGCTACATACTGATGAGTAATTCCACCCTGGCCTCTCTGGCGTCCTGCGTGTTTTCTCGAAACTTGGATGTCTTTCTGTCTGCAGCACCTAGTTCCTCAAATCGCCATAAACACTGCTGAACTATCTCAGCAGCTTGGCCTTCCTTTACTGGACTCTCCTCAAACTCGCGCTTGTTGTCAACGTGGATTAAACCAGAGATCAACATAAGATCAACAGCTGTACTTAATCGCGATGCGGTGATTCGCTAAAAATCGACCAGAATCCAACCTCGAGTTCTTGCCGTCTAAGTTCTACCGCTCGGCGCTCCCATGTACATGGATCGCTGAATCTTTTGAAGCCCATCCAGAATCTGCTTGGTCTGAACACATTTCTCGCTTGGTTGAATTCCTTGACTTCGAGTTGGTGAGATCGGATCCAATCGTTGAACTCATCGCTGAGACGCAATTGCGGCTTCGAATCATCTAATTCCTCGCTCGAACCGGATTCTGTGTATAAGTCTTACAATCCCTACCTTCGATTCCAGAGTTGTTTCGATATTTATCCCAATTCCAGACTGATATCGGGATTCTACAGCGCCACCTCGTCCACGTTCAGGATCAGCGTAGTCAAGAACATGATCTCCACAAACGACTGCGTGCCGATGTCTGTTCGGTCGGTCGTCAATTATTGAACCACGAAAACGAGAGAAGAACGCACGCTCGTCAACGGTATGCGCGTTTCCCATCTTCGGCTCCCCTGTAATGAAGTTCCCGTGCCCGTACCGGAAGATATGCTCCGACAGCGCCCAGGTGTATCGCGTGTCTTCCCGCACGTATACTCAATCTCCGCGATTGAGGAAGACCAAAAGCGCAAGAGACGCATAGGTATTGCCCCCGAGCAACCCGGGCGCGATATCCTCAACGTCCTTGTGCGCTTGGAATACCGCGCGGATCGTCCCCGCGACGTCTAGGAGTAGCTCCGCGTCGCGCCTGAGAGTCGCGTTCACCGAGCTGTATGCGTAAATTAGACGGCAAATGCTGCCCACGCGCACACGCACCTCTGCGTTGCGATGCGATGGTTAAGCACGGCGTGAGTATGAACATATGTGTGCTTGCGCTGGACCTCACTGCTCCGGAAGCGCGTTGCTCTTAACACCCCCGCTGACCGTATCGACCGCTTGTGTCGTCCCCACGAATGCTATTCAACGCTTTGAACGTCGGATCCCGGAAAAGTTTCACCTCCGCCTCCTTTAGTGCCGTCGCGCTCGTCTCCGGGCGCAGGATCGCGTCTTTAAGGGCGGGAGGCATGGCGGGCTCGTGCGCGCCGAAACACTGCGCCATCTCGAACGCCGGCGCTCCGACCTCCAGCACGGGCGTAGGCACGTTTTTCTCCAGGTGCACGATCATCGCGGCCAGGATCCCGATGCTCGTGTGTTCCAGCGGGATGCTGGGCCGCTGCTAAGGCCAGATTGAAGGATTTAGTGGCACACACACCTGGAGTGCCCGCCGGGTGTCTGCATCTCGACGGCCACGTCCACTATGCCCTTCTCGGCCATGGGAACCAAGGCGAAGGTGGCGCCGTAATTCTCCAACTCGGAGTATCCGCCTGTGGGGGGTGAGTAACGGAAAGGAAAATGAGGAGCGCACGTAACGTGGCGAACAAGTCCGGAAGCGCTCGAGTAGCACTGGACTGAGGTGGCCTGCGCCCTGAATCTTGATGTCAGCAAAACCGCAGAGGCAAACGGTGGAGAAATGAACACGAACGTACCTGGGGTCCGCCAGCCTCTTCGTCGAATCCAAAAGAGAGGACGGCCGTGCTCGTCGGCGGGAACTTGTGTTCGAGAAGGACCTCGGTGGAGGTCCTGCCAGCGGCAAAAAAAAGCGCGCGGTACGGGGCGATGAACGCGCTCACAGGATGCCGATAAAGCCGCTCTTATCGTCCCAGCTTCCGCGACCCCAAATGGTTTCGCCTGCAAATAATTTACATGCAAGCGAAACAAGCCAAAAATCACCCACACCATCGAAGTGGCCGCAGTACGGGGGATGGGCTCATCGGTCAACACTCAGGGGTCAACGGTAAGCCTTGTTAGCCCGTTCTCGTTACTGCTAAATTATTCACATACCGTAGTGGCCCATGAGCAGGAGGGGCTTCAGGCTTGCGTCCGAGCCTTGCCAGGTGTAGATGAGCCCGTAAGTGTTTACCTTCTGTAGCTCTATTGTTTCGTGCCTGCAATGGCAAGTCCGTTTAACCCCTCGTTCCCCTGAAAACGACGTACACCAGCGGAAACGCCGTGGCGAGGGGCTCGACGAACACGCCGCGAGAGGCCCAGCGTGGGTCCTCACCGACGGGAGCTATCTCGTCCTACGTCTCTGTGGGGATCTGCTCCGCAGTGCTCAGCTGGCCGACCGCGCGAATGCGTGGCCTGCAGCGCAGTCAACTCGGTCCACAGCGCGCCGTTCTCCGTGACGAAAATCGACAGGGGCTGAGGGTACACCGCCCGTCTCCAGCATGATTTGGGGCGCGTTGGCCGCAAAAGATCTTCCCCCGAGCTGAGAAAACGATGAGGGCACCGCCGGCGAGGGGCCGAGGGCGATAGGCCGAGGGCGTCGGGTGCGGGGCGGCGAGGCACCGCCTGGAAACTCAGCTGTCAGTTTGGAGTCCCGGTGTAAGGAAGACAAAGAGGAATCCAGAGGATGACAAAACGGTCGCGAAATTGACGAGGTTCAACCAAGTTACAAATGCGGCATTCAACACGTGGTTGTTGAAATTCTGAACGAATTCTGAACGAAAAACTTTGACCCGACACTTCACTAATCAGTTTCTTCCGATGATAAAGTTAATTGTGTCGTTATATGACTCTGACTACTAATACTAGTAGGCGGGCCTCTCGACACGTCTGCCATTGGTCTGCCGAGGCGGCAACCCACGGCTAGGCTCACGATGGTTTCTGGTATTTGTCGTCCGCCCCCTATAGCTACCGGTCAATGAAGATACTGTCTGTCCGTCCGCGGCCCCGCATGAGATTCAACAGGATTCAACGGGATTCGATCGCGTTGATCTTGACTTTGACAGCTGATCAAATTCTTTTGCGCTTCCTCCAAGCTCCCTCTGACCACCGTTGCCTCATTTCTGGGCGCAACCGCTCAACATTCTGAACTTTTCTCCGCTCCATACAGTATTCTCCAATATTTGGAACATTCACCGGTTTTAGTTCATTTCGGACCATCTCGGCTCACTGGCACAGGCTCCATTTAAATCCGACATTCAACCTGGTTGTCTTTTCAGCTTGTTTGACTTCACTTGGTTGCTAGTTCATTAATCCATCTGTTACTTTGAACAGTGTAAATTGTGCGTAGTTCTACTCGAAAATTGACAAGTTTCCCCCCTTCGAGTTCGAATAAAATTGAGCTTGCTCTGCGTCTTTGCACTCGCTCTCGCTCTCTTCTCGCCATACTACTCCCGCACTCTCTTTATTCCTTGTGTCACCCTTCCGTGTTGATTTTCCGCGGTCTTGCACACATCTCCGTGCTCCCCCTTTCCTTCCCAATTCAGCGAGTGAGTTTCATTCAATGCTTTCGCTAGAGTACTTTCGCAAGCCTATCTATTCTACGGCCCTTTGAGCGGACTCCCCCGCAACGATCGCCATAGGCGTATCGGCGCTCTCACCCGAATGAGATAGGGTGATCAACGGCACGACGAGGGAGTTCAAGTCGAGTCCGTCAACAACTATCCAATGAAAGTTGTTGCCCGAGAGACGTGCTAGACGCTGCATTCAGTTGCCAGCTCTCGACTGAATCAACGGAGGAGGTATGCTTCATCGACAGTCTATCTGCTTTAGTTTCAGCTCCGGGATTTCAGCGATATTTACTGGAGGTATGAACTCACACACGACTGGTTGCAGGAGAATGTGTCCTTCGAAGTTATCCCGTCCTCAAGCATTCACTGCCGTCTTCTGTGATACTCGTCGTTCTGGACGATATTCTCCTGTGCGTATTCAAATCCTCTGAGTGTCATCATCTTGAAGCTTAAGACCCCGCTCATTCCCGGCAACCGGCGGGGAAAACGTGTCAAGCGCTTTAAATCACGAGCCGGATTTATTCCTCTCCACCTGCAAGGCCACATGCATGAGAAGTCCAGCATGCATTGGATAAAGCCGTAATTCTGCTAGGCAAGCTCAGCGTAAGACTGTCTCTTTCCTCGTCTTCAGGTTAATCGCATTCGTGCGCCTCATCTATCCCCCCTTTTTTTAGAAGTCCTTGAACTATAAATATATTTTCAATAAACCCCGGAACAAATCGCAAGATTCGGATCAATTCGTGCGGTAACGCCACACGCCACACGCCACACAGTTCTTTTTTCTTGCCTTCCCCCTTGCTTCCCCCCATCCTCCCAGCAAAAGCAAAATCTTTGCCGTAAGACCTTAGGCTACAATGAGATCCGCATTTGCACCCCTCCTGGCTCTGGCCTCTGTCCTCACCCTCGTGAACGCCCAGGCGCTCATCATCAATACCCCGACGCAGTACGTCCCCATTACGTGCCTCCCGCTGTCTCTTACCTCTTTTCAGGCCGCCTCCCGGTACAGGAAGCCCCATATGTTTGTTTTTCCGTCAACTGAAGTCTCCGTAGCGCAATGTCAGCCCACGCTGCTCACATTTGGTGGAGGAAGTCGTACGTTCTCGCCTCTTCTTTCTTGCCGCATTCATTCACCCCTCATCTCTAAAAGCCCCCTACATCATTGTGCGTGTTCTTTCGTTTGTCTAAGTGACTCTCCTCACTTTAAATTTAGAAGTCCGTCTGTGCTATTTAACGCTATAGAGATTCATACTAATCGATACTCGCAGCCTGGTCGACGGCAACGACCCCACCAACACTCTCGTCAGCTTCGGGTCGTTCTCGAACACCAGCTTCACCTGGACCACCCTGGAGCCCGCCGGCACGAGCCTGCTGCTCACTATTCGGGACAGTATCGGAGAGACCCAGAGCTCCGCAACGTTCACCGTCGGCAACGGTGCGCCCTCCCTAATCATCTCTATCCGCCAGGCCTGACCTTCCCGCAGGTGGCAACGACGCCTGCCTCCACACCTCCAGCAGCGCATCCAGCCCCTCCTCGTCCGGCAGCTCCGCCTCCAAGCCTGTGTCCACATCCACGTCCACAGTCACGTCCGTTAGCGAGACCGTCTCCACGACCACCAGCACCACTGCGACCTCCATCACGCCCACTGCGCCGCCCTCCACTACGCCCACTGCGCCCTCGTCCAGCAAGCCGTAAGCCCGCCCCATCAGTTATCTCCGCCCGCGCTGACCCCATCCCAGCGCGTCGTCCACCGGCGGGTCCTCCTTGTCCGTGTCCGCGCCCGCCCCGACCTCCTCCGGCGGCGCCCTCCCCACTGGCATCCCCGGCGCAGCTGCCCTCGGCGCCCTCGGTGCCATCGTTGCCGCCCTCCTCTGATCTGCCCCTGTCCGTTTCACGTATCCGATATCCGACCTTTACGCTCGCTACCCCCACCTACCGGCTCATGTCTCGAGAGTCATTTAAGGAACATACACCTCCATTCATAAGGAACATATACCTGCCATCTACCCGTATATCTCTATCCCCCCGGTTCTGTCCTTCGTATACGTAGTAGTGACTTTTTTCTGGTTTTGTTGTGCCCCTTTCCGTACGGACCTGTTATACCTACGTACAACTCGTATGGTTTTGTGTGTTTGCTGTATCTTCGGACGGTCGAAGCGCGAAATTTGGCTCTGATGGCCGCCTGCGATGTTTTATTTAAAACGGTGGGCTCTGTCATGTGCGCATCGCTGAAGGACGTAGGTTAGAAAAGGTCCTGTAGTGAACACACTATCAAGTAATCAATATCGAGAATTCCACTGGTAAACGTAACTCATTGCTGAGACACCCGCTGTTGGCCCACACTTTTTTCATAGCAGTGGAGTCTGAGCGCCCAGTTGAACTGGGAGCGATTCTGGCGAATTGGATTATAATATGTGCGACCGAGCACTTGAAATTAAACATTGCAGTCCAGCTCGGAAGCCTTCGGAAAGAACGTGTCGGAAACGCCCGGTCGACACATGGACACAGCCACCGTTCAACTCAAGTTCAACTTGTGCCTCATGCATCATGCCCAATTCTAGACGCTGGGCAAATTAAGGGGTGCGGCGTGGATATATAATTCACACACTGCGCGAATGGGTCTCTGATTCAGGGCAGAACTAAACGCACATTCCAAGTCGCGAAGTCAAAGGTGCGTGCAGTGCCACTTCAAGCCGACCGGCTCGACTTTCAAGTGCTAACAGATTGTTGGTCCTGGCAGATAGACCCTGGAATATGTGAATGCTAGCAGTTGGTTCGTCAAGTTCCTTTCCGAACGCTGAATCGTTGTCACAAGGATCTTCCCCTAAGGCTTTTATGTATGGCAAGAATCATGCGCACTCCAAGCCTGGCGAATGCCGGGCGGTCCCCAAAAAGCTGGCCTTCCTTGAAAATTTGCCGCAGAGCTTGTCCTTCGGTGTGTGGTCTTGGATCGCCGATTTAAGAAGATTGCGGACCGACGTTGAAAAAAAATTGCGGGGACTGACCGTATATGACCCCGTGCCCTTTCCGCGGCTACTCTCCGTCACCTGGACAGTTAGTAGGATAATTTATTCCATATCCGTTGTTCTCAAGTATAGTGAAAGGTCCGATTTAGCGTGCCGCGATTTGTGTGAATTCTGGCCATGGATAATGCCTAAATTGAGTTTACCTTGGACTTGTCAAATATGGGGCCGGCACGGCTGAATAAATCAAGGGCGGGAGTAGGCGGCAGTCCGAGGTACTTACCCGCACCCAGGCCCACCGTGCGATAGTTTCAAGACACGATTCTCAGTTCAGGATCCAGATACCCTCTTGGGGCCCAATAATATATTCTCTGCCGAGTCTCTCCGATCTCCTTTCCCTCGGAGGATTAATGAAGCCGAGGCACCGGAGTCTTTACAAGCCTTGAATCCGTTTTTACTGCCGGTCTGGAGCCTTCGAGTTACTCGTTTAGCGCCCTTTCTATTGGGCCCTTTATTATGGCGCTTGAGTAGCGAAATACAACCCACGCACAGGGAAGGATCGACCGACCAGGTTGCGCTAAACTTTAAATAGTAGGAAACCAAGTAGGACGATACCTGGGTAACGTGGCAATCGGATGTCCTGGCCTGTCTGGCTTGTCGTAAAGTTATCGTAAGGCTCCACAACGGCGGGGGCCTCAACGCTCGTGAACGTAGTACATAGCGCTATTGCTCTGGAATTTCAAGGATTGCGACAAGCAAGATCTGTAGATATGCGTGAATGATGCCCCGAATGGGCCGCGAAGAAACGCTTTGACAGCACATATATTGCGCTTTACCTGATAACAAAATGGGAGCATAAATAAGGAAATCGTGACCTTAATGGCCAGCTACTGCTACTTGCTCTGTTCGTCAATTCGACGATTAATGCCTCCAAGAAGGACTTTAATCAACCCATCTGCGGTGACGGGGTTCAATTTCGAGTATGGTGTTGTGTCAACAATGTCCTAGAACATTATGAGCGAAGCAGCCTATCGGGCAAGAGAAAAACGTACTCGGATATTCCTAGTTTTATGGAGGTCATCGTCGAGCTCTTTAAGAGCCTTGGTCGCTGTCGAGTCATTTCCTATCTGAACAAACTGTATGCCAAGCTGCAAATGACCGATCAGTTAATCTTCAGACTATGTAAAGGAGGCGGCGTGCCTGTATCATGCAAAGATTCGTCATGGCCTTGAGCCGACTCGCAGCGTCAATGATCGGGTATTTCGGGTTGTCAGCTAGGCGGAAAGGTGTCGGAAAACTATGTGCGGAGAGGATGCCTACTCACTCGCTTCACCGTCCGTAATCACAATGAAATTGACTCGCTTTATAATGTTGCCCGTCTTCTCGTCCTTCGGTGTGCCGTCTGGCTCGATGCACGCTGCCTCGAGCTCGACGATCCGCGGCTTCAGGATCTGGTCGAGGCGTTCTCCAGTGGGCGTCGCCCCACTGGGCTTTACTTTGTCGAATAAGGCGCGTACTTCCGAGGACGACTACAGCCCCATGTTAAACCCCACTCTCATCTGGTGCGGATACCCACCTTTATGTTCAGAGCCTCTTTCTTATTGTTTAAGAAATATATGTCGATGCCATCTGTGTCATATCGTTGTGCCGTTTCTGCTAATGCTTCCAACGCTTCTCCAGCCTATTAAATGAATGAGAATAGTAGTAGGTTGCAGTTATAAGCAGTATTTACCTCGTACCAACGCGTTACACCTTTCTTAGAGCCAGGGAGTGTCATGGACCCCGAATCATCAACGAGGATCACTGTATCATACTTCCTCAGCACTTCCAGTGCGTCCTCGAATGTCTCCCTGCGCATGGGTTTCTTGAGCCCTTCGAAGCGTCATTCAAAGCGAAATCAGGAATATCTCAGAAACATACAACTAGAAGACCGATATTTGGTCGATTTACTGCGTTTGTGTTGTGGTGCTGGTGCTGGTGCCATGAGGCTGTCGTACGACGGAGGCGGCGCATCCCTGGCGTCCGCAGACCGACTGCGACCATGACTGAAGACGGCCGACAGAAATGAACGTCTCCGGGGATTCTCTGCCTCGGCAGGAAAATAAGCCACCTGCTGCCCCGCGTCATCAAAGGGCAAATATGTCGACGACCTCGAGTGGGGGCTGGAAAACAGCGTGGGTTTAGAGTCCATGCCGACGACTAGGGAGGAGAATGGACCCGAAAGCCGTATTCACGAAGATAAGGGGTTTTGCGGGATTGAGGCCATAAGTAAACTGGCAGGCACGAACTTGCAAAGCCAGTGATCCTGACAAGATCCTGATATATGTATAAGATGTTCCGTTATTTGAAGGAGAATCGGACCGACATCATTGATGTTGATGACGGTTGGCCCGCTACTTTACCGTTGAGTCCGGAAGCAGTAAGTTTAGAAACTAATATCGACTCGCGTCGGATTAGTGTCATGGGCAATGAGGAAGATGAATATTTTCAAGGCTTTCGCATTAGTAGCATTGACGCAGTGACGAAGACAGGTGGGGCCAGTTCCAAGTCTTGCGCGGACGAGCATGAATTAATTCAGACCGAGAGAATGAGGATAGATATACATACTGAGATTTAAGATTGAAGAAGCGCAGATCGGGAAGTCGTGATTGCCTACCTGAGAAAAACCTAGCAAAGCGCCACTGAAATCGTGGAAAAACTTACTGCCTTGTGCTGCCTTGTGACCCAAATACACCTGTACTTATATACCAAGAAGTTTCACTCGCTGTTGGGCGAGATTTGTCCCACACCGAGAAACCCCATGGAGATGTTGTGAATGGTTTTGCTCGCCGATCTGACCGTTTCGTATCTTAACTGAGTCCAAAAGGAGTCCAACTTAACTCGAAATAAGTATACTGTCGAATACTCACATCGTACAAGTGCTGGTCCACATCAGTATAGGCGAACCAAGTTCTGGGATGCTGGTAAATACGAAGACCCTGCCAAATTCAACTGTCAATCAATTATCACCTTTTACTTGCGCTTTCAAGCATGCATGAGACATATACTCACTTTGGTACTACTCCACGCATTGAAGCCACGACACGTTATTTGGCATATTAGGCTCGTCAGATCCTGTTCCAACTTCCGGGTCGGACTGTTGCTAAATTGGTGAGAAAGTTGTATTGATTTATTCCATAAAAATATTCATACAGGGGCAATGATTTAACAATGAGTGCGTCCTGATTCAAGCCCTCCATTCAGAGGAGTGAACACTTCTTCAAGATCGCGCCCTGAAGAGATGGAGAATTCCCTGAGGTTGGAGCATACCGCCAACTTAAAGGGCGATTCCCTGATCCCTTCTGGAAAGTTATACAGCAGGAGTTGAATTCTGAGAACTGCGAATCCGAGGGTCGAGGGAGTCGCCGTAATCCGTGTTAACTTGTTCAACTTTGATTTAGCTTATGTGAGGGTACTTAAAGGATCGCCTGCCGTCGACTCCACAGGTGCGTTAGTCGCAAGCCCTGGAATTCATCAGCCGCGCCGGAGCGAGTGGAAGAGAGGTGAGCATGGTGGTGGGACAGCGAAGGACGAAAATGGCATCACGTCACGGTCGGAGAACGAAAGGGGCATCACCGGCCGAGAGATGCCGAAACTCACCTGCCCACTAAGTTGAGCTTGCCTACATTAACCATTTCTTGAAGCTCACTCAGCCACCTCAACCAGACCTTGAATCGCATTGAATCGCGTTCGTTATGGTGTTCCGTGTGTCGAAAATCTACCTGTTTCTTCAGTTCCACCTCTACGTCATCGTCTCCAAGCGTACGCATTCAATTCCATTGCCCAAGGGGGATCAGGATTAAAATTTCGGATATGGGGACAGGGGGAGGGGGGTCCCGGGGAAGGCTTTAAAAAACTTTTTACAACATATTTTGGAGTAATACGGGGTATGGAACGTGCTGGGAGAGTGCAGGAACCATAAAATGGGTGGTAAACGGCCCTCCAAGGCCACAGGGGCTTCGGACTGCGGTTTGAAGCCTCCAAGAATCATAAATTTTGGTTGGAAATAGATAGGTAAGGAATAAATTTATACTTAGAACACCTTGTACCATACAAGAATATTGAAGAGATTAGTTGCGTGTAAGTTGCGCGATGACCTTGGCTGGATTGGGAAGCTGTCTATCAGGTGGCGGTGAAGATCGGAGGCACGGCCCGGGATTAGGGGTGCGAATTACCTGCTCTATATGGAAGGACCGGGGGAGGGGTCCTGAGGAAGGCCGAAAAAACCTTTTCAACCCTATATCCGTTTTTCGAATCCCGATTCCCCCTTGCCATTGCCTGCCCTCGATGTACTAAGTGTACCACAACTGCTTCCTCTCCCTGCTCGCGTGCCGGCCCTCGCCGATGAGGGATGGGATGAACATGAAGAGCAACGTGGAGCTGCGGGTGTGCGGGTCGAAGGAGGCGAGTATTAGTCTCCCTAGACAGACGCTACAACGTAAACACGCTGTTCCTCGCTCGTTGTAGTCTATTAGTTACCGCGTCAAATAAGCGACTTCCATCTTATTATGTAATGATGGACGATGCACGACCACACAACTCATTTTGCGTCTTGCGCTTGTCTTGCCCTATTCAACGCGAATTTTAAGACTGCTTGAGTTCAGATAGTTCTCAATGATGTGCCAATCCCGGGAGATTTTTCTGAGTTCCCTTGATGTCTCGTAAGAATTCCTCGGCAAAGCCCGAGGTCGGCCGCTTATTCGATGTTCTTCAGGAAATTTGGGAACGGGGTGCGTTCTCACCACAATTTTTGATATATAAATTAGTTTTGTACCCCATCTGACGGCCCAATTGAGTTTCGTCGCGTCCGAACGTGTGAAGTCGCGTCGAAGGAGGGAGCACGTGGTTTCCCAAAACAGATGCTTATGTAATAACCCTGGCAGCCTACTGTGATGGCGCGGTAACCACAGGACTAGTATGGCCGTGAAGGCTGTTTTTTTTGGACTCAGATTTATTTGGCCTCTAGTAGTATACTACGGTAGCCATGCCTCTACACTACTTTTAAACTGTGTACTGTATGTTGGTCGGGAATAATAAGTATCTGCGAAATTGTGTCCGATAGCCCCACATAAGGCTAGAGCGGACGAGTGCGTTCGGGGACACAGGTGGAGCGGGCGACTACGGGATGTGAGTTGTAAGTAGGGTAGGTGTGGTAAATGCAGAAAGAACGTGAGCCCAAAAGTATACAAGATCTGAGAGACTTTGGTATATCCCGTGGACCTGGTATACTTTCGGGTAGTCCCGGGTATACCAGCGATATACCTCCGGGTCTGCAGGCTGGCTTACCAAATATGACCCTGTTTAGGACCCTCATATACCTTGTAGACGAACGAGATTAGTCAGTGTCACACATCTTTGTTTGCGTCCTCGGATCAGAAGCCAATGATTTCAAAGTCCGCGATGCGTCAATTAACGTACAATTTTAACTCATACCAATGCGTCCCGCAGCAGCCCAACAATGGACACCTTCAATGAAATATACACGCAGCTGAACAGCGTCCCCGGTCTGTGACACAATAGGTATGGAGAAAGGGATGCAATTCATCTGGCTTGCAGCTCGCCTGAAAGACGCCATTATCACCACCCAGCCGACGTCCCACAATGCAAACGAGCCTCCGGAAGGACTCCCCGATGATATTCAAACATTCCTTGGTGGCGCTTCGGTTAATAGATTCAGTACTCACACGACGAAACCATAGTCCTTCATGGGCAGGCTCGATGGTCCCGCGGCAACGCACCCTCGCAGGGATGTGCTGGTCACATTTTGGGCAGTCGACATATAGTAGGCACATTTTTCAGAAGTTTGGTACTGAGCGGGAGGAGCCTGGACCAGCACTGAGGGTCGGATGAGGGTGGGAAGAGCACCTAGGCGAGCACCTGCGCGCTTACATTAGGGCCTCTTAGGTGGGTTACCGTCGGTAAGTATAACCCACCTAAGAGGCCTGGAATGCAGGTGCCTCCCACGCTGGAGGCTTCTATTATGTACATACTACTCCATATGGGTTACATACCATCCAATGACTGCATCCTGTGCTGTCGGCGTCCAGCCTGGCCTCTGTCGTTTCCATGTTGTTGGCCTCCAATCTGGCCTCCATCGGCTCCTTCCATGTGGTCCTCTGACCGTGTATACAGTATCCCTGTCAAGATGCAGTATTTATTTGCCTGTACAACATCTAGCCATTTCACATGATTTGGATAGTGGTATGGTTGAATTCCTGGGGTGCTGGAGGCCTCCGGTCTCGATGCTAGTGCACAATAGAATTAATTCTAGGGAATTGAGGGGCTCAACGTTGGAACATTTGAGGTATCCCAACTCACTTATTGCCTCATTCTTTCACCAGAACCATGAAATAAGTTCTGTGAGCTGCAGATGGTGGCCTCCATCACAGCCTTCAGTGTACCAAATATCAGAACCTAGTGTTGATCTCTTGAGGTTTAGTCCTCATCTTACCAACTTAATGGCCGCCTAGGCTTGTGGTTGAACCCAGTTACCACAGCAGGTTCTCCGGTTGCCATCAGTGATGTGTTGGAGGCCACTCGCTTTTCATTTTCAATTTCGAAGCGAAAGAATGGGTCAGAACTGGGATACACATATTCTCATCACTTTCTTTGCTGATTCTTAAGCAGAGAGATAGTTGTTGAAACTTCAAACTTGAAAGAAGCACATATTTCAACCAATGGGCTGTGATTTCACTTGGAACCCTTTGCACAACCAAGGCTCACTCGCTGTCTGTACATGCATGCCCCATGTTCACATTCACATACCTTGAAAGTAGCTACTAGCATGGAAAGCCTTATGGCTGGAGGCGTCAGAGGCTGTGTGAGAATTTATATCGGCGTATGGGGAGTAAGCAAAGAGGACTGGTAAAAGCACTCAAAAGTGTTCCGTCTCAAGGACGGAATCCTAAAAATAAAAAATATCCAAATACAGTAATTTTATAACCCCGTGACCCCATCAATGTTTGCTCTGACTCCTCAAGCTCTCGGTGCTGTTTGGTGCGAGTCGCCTCGCAGTACCCGCCTCACAGTACCCATATCCTGTCCTCCCTCCTGACGCACATATCTGCTTGGTGCCAGTCGCCTCTCAGCTCTCAGTTTTTCCCCGTCACTATCTAGCGCCCACTCCCATCCTTTGTTTAGTTGCCAAGTAGAGAAGAGACGGTTTCTCGTGCTGGTGCACAGCGCCTCAGCACCCATCCTCTGCAAATTCCATTGCTGAACTGCTCGAGCCATGGACTCTGCTGCGCCAGTGTTCCTGTAAGTCACTGTTTCCATGCATACATGCCACTACAGCCTAACACTTCTCGGCTTTTAGGCGAACGAAAGAGACCTTTTTGGCCATGCCCGCATAGGAAACACCATATGGAGTGTCTACAACGGAAATTCACGACAACTGCTGGATTCCCAACTCCCGAAACCCCCCCCACTCCTCACCACGTATCGACGTCTGTAAACTTTAGGAGGCCATCTTATGTTTCCCCTTCCTATCCCTTCCTCATGTTCATGCCTGCTGTGTATCCGTGGTACGGTCCAATTTTCAAGCGGCTGAGTTACATGTTTTCCTCACTTCCAATCGTCCAACAAATTGATTCCGATGAGTGGGGTCTGCCTCCACATATCATAGATGAGTGGTGGACGCTCAATTGCAACCTTTGCCGTATCCTATCTGCTATGTCAAAATACAGCTACCCCCCCCTTGACACGACAATGCTCCCATTGGGCACCCTTACCGTTGGGGCTACCAGAAGTTCTACCGAACCGAAAAGGCTGCCCACACGGTCATCTTCCGCGCCATCAAAGGGTTTTTGCCTCTCATCGGTAACATTGCCCTGTTTTTCTGGTGGATGAACGTGCAATACCGACTCAAGGAGGGAGGGATTCAAGTGATGCATGAGGATCCGGCAGAGCTTCTTAGAGATTGGAGGATGTTTGTCTGTGAACACGCAAATATTCACCCAGCATGGCTCGCCGAATTGGAGGCCTCGGCTGCTGGAGATATGAACATTCCTAGAATTGGTGGCTTTATTGATTTCAGCGTGCACAACAACTCCCCCGAACTTGCCACCATGTCCAGGGACCTCGCATTCATAATCCCTGCATCATCGCCTGCCAGCTCCCTCTCCCCTTGTACATTACTTGGGGCGAGATTCTCGAGTACCCCAAAGTCTTTGTTCCTCATGGCTTGAGGAACCTTGGGTTGGTGCCTAATGGGCGCGAAATAGAGTATTTGCACAGCCTGAAAGGGATCGTAGCGTTCAGTCCCTGGATCAGAACTATAGACGAGAAGACAAAGATCCAGAAATTCCTCCCGCGCCATCCCCGCTATCAGATACCTTCGCTGAACAGCGACTCTGATACATTATCACCTTTGGCTACCGTCCAGTCCGACCCACCCGCGTCTCAATTCAGTAACGAATTCGATGCACCATCAGCTTTATCTGCCACCACTTACCCATTCCCTCCTGTGGAGCGGAACAGCGGGCAACAGGAAGGCGAGTATATGGAGGCATTTTTCCATCGGCGGCAACAAAACAGCACAAAGAGGGCTGCAGAGGAATCAGCGGACCAACGGCATTGTCGCGAACAGAAAGAGGAGAATGCGGCCAAGGGGTGCGCTCCCGGCCGCAAAGGTGCACGAGTCTTTGTCTGGGAAGAGACGGATGGGTACTATATCCGGCGGGCAGCTGGGCGTTCAAACTACGATGATCTTTGGGAGGAATACGGTCCTGATCAACGTCGTTACAACTCGCACTACGACGAATGGGATCTGTGCGAAAAGTTCGGAGATCCACGAGATGATGATGACGACGAAGAAGACCATTCGTGCTGTGGCCTTCCACGCCAAGACCACTCGTGCTGCGGCTGCCTCCCACACCAGGACGAGGGGGACGAGGGGGATGATAATTTTATCTTTCCCGAACTGCTGCCCGAGACTGAGGAACCGATGGAGGAGGGCGAGATACATTCTTTTAAGGCGGACTTGAAACACATCCATGGCATAACAGAGGCTTTGCAAGATGCCGACACAATGCGCGTCCCATCCATCGCGGCGACTTTCCAAGACATGGTGTATCTGCGCTTTGGATGCATAGTGACAGAGGATATCGGTGATTCTAGCCTTTCCCTTCCGCCCCCCGCCCTTGTTAAAAAACTCCTCGGTAACCCCGAGATCGTGGCAAAGGACAATGAAATGGAAAGCTTTCGTCTATTCCTCGCCCACAGCAAGCAAGCGAAATCCATGTATGATATCCCCGCCCCCTGCTCGATTTTCATCAACCAGAATCCGATCTTCGTTCCAATTGGGTGGTCCAGGTTCACCGGGATGTGCTTAATGGTCAGATGCACTACATAATTTCCATCGAGCACCCGGAATATTGGCGCGATCTCAGCATCTTGGTGAAAAGCGCAACAACTGCGCTCGAAATAGTGCAACAGGGCTGGGGTCCGAGCCTGAGGGATGTAATGGAACAGCTGGTGGCTCGCGGAATCCCCTTCATGACTGGCCGTCGCAGCGATTACATCTTCCAAATCTCAAGCATCCGCCCTCGCTACTCTGGCTTGGGGTACAGAGCGTGCGGATACAAGCCCGATCTCATCGACTACAATACGTACGTGGCCCTCCGTCGTGCATTCCTGCGGAGTCCGCGCGGCCGTGCGGCCTTGCTGTATGGGGGCATCGTTGGTCGCCTTGCAAGATCAGAGGTCGATTTGGATGAAATTTTCCGCGGCCCGAGTGACGATGCTTTCATCAACGGGATCTGCCTATGGGATTGCCGTTCTTCGTTTGCATACTGGGACGATTGTCTCTCCGACCAAGAATTGGATCTGATTTGTGGTGTTTATCATATAGCGACTGGTCAGTAAACCACATCCTTTTTTCTTTCTCACACAGCCAAGACTCACTGGCCTGATTTAGGACAATCTGACGTACACGGGGAACAAATGGCAACGTTGTCCTGGTGGCCTAGACCCCAAACTTTCGCCTCTTCGGGACTTAATGTTGGCTGGTGGACGCCGATGTGGGAAGCGTGGTACCAAAAACGCCTCCAGCAGCTCGAGAGCGGAACCGGGATTCTCGCGAACCACTCGAAATGGAAGCACAACCTCCAGCTGGAACGGAAAGCGCCCTCATATATTGAAGCCATCGAAAAATGTTCCGCACAGATTCTTGAAATATTACGCCCTCAATGATGTACAAATATCCTGTAACAAATAATCGAATCGACGGTTCTCAATGCCCCTTGCGTGTTGCAGCAATAATTATCGTTACAGAAGTAAGTCCACGACAACTCACTCGCCCCGCGCGCATCTCGGCAAGGCAGTATTCAATGTCATGCTTCGCCGCCTCCCATCCTCCAATCTTCTCCAGATCAAATTTCTCGATGTGGGACTTTTCGCAAGACTCGCACTTGATTGGGCCGATCCATGCGCCCTTCATCTTCCACCATATGTGTGCCAGCCGTTCTAGCTGTCGAATTCATTCCTCCGTCCAGCGCAGAAGCGAATCACTTGCCCAGTTTCGTTGCGTGCTCTGTATCCACCGTCCATACAAGCTCTATCTCTTCTTTCCAACACTGCCGTTGCCATTGCTCGGTGCGGCGTACAGGCACTTTACTTCTTCCTCCCTTGAGCACCCTCTTCCCATCGATTTGGACAACTTCCAAACCATATACGGAGCCCGGGCGATCGCTGGCCACGGCGTCGTCGATAGCGCGTTCTGGAAGTCTTGTTCGGTGTAATCGCGCATGAAGTCGAGGTCGCGGGAGGAAGTGGAGATGTGTTTGGGAGTGCAATGCAAGCGTTTGTAGAGGAATGGTAGTGGTGGAAGTGATATCTAGCTGGGACACGCAGCTCAAGTTTTGATGGCCAAGATTGAGCAGGATCAGACCTGCTTTGTCGGAGACGAGGTTGTTGAAAACAACATCCTCATGCAGGTGCTGCCCCTCGTCGAGGACAAGATATCCGAGCAAGCTGTGAAATGGTACGTCTCCTCGGCGCGGCTCGTCGGTCTCAGCATTCATGTGTGGCGCACAGTCTCGGCCAATTGATCAAGATTATCCGGCAGACGCAGATGGAGACGGTCGTGGACAAGCCCATTGACTTCTCCGGGGGTCAGGATGAGGAACTGCGCGATATCTCCGGTCTCGGTCTCTTATTTCTTTCTTTCTTTCATTTTAGCGCTAAAATCTCGTGCAGCGCTCAAGACAATTACGGCCGAACTCCCGCCAGACGGAAAGATCGCGGCGACTGCCTGCACCAAATTGACCCCAAAACTGCTGGGCCAAATCTCAAATGTGTGTCTGCTGAATCTCCAATTCAATTGTTATTCTAAGCTTCGATAGCCAACGACCCCGCCCGAGGCCCTCGTCGAAACCCTTGCCATTCTCTCCATCCTCATCTCGCGCTTCCTGGCACACCTTTCCAGCGCGACGCTTTCCCCACAGCCCCTCACAGTCCTCGCACCGCTCCTCGTCCACCCCCGGCCCGTCGCCCGCAAGCGCGCCATCATTACCCTCGCCCAGTTCGTCCCCATCTCGCAGGGCCACCTCTTCTCCGACCTTCTCGCAACCCACGTCTTCCCCTTCCTTGCGTCAAACGCCAACCTCGAGAAACAGCGCACGACCGTGCACCTCGTTGCTGCCGTCGCCCGCACCGCACCCACCCAGATCGCCCCCGTGCTCGCCGAGATCGTCCCAGGCTACTCAAAGCCGTGCAGCCCGACGACGACGAGCTGCGCGAGTGGAGCTTACAAGCAAGTCTTTTCTGCAACCACTTGCGCGTCGTGTGCTGACTCGATGCAGGCGCTCGAGGCGCTGCTGTTGCGGTGCCCCACAGAGATCACCCTGTGCGTGGCGCCGATTATGCAGGCAGGAAGTCAGTTCATCAAGTATGATCCTGTATGCCGTCTTTTCTCTTTCCTTGCCAACAACTGAGCATTTAATAGAACTACAGGGGAGACGACGAGGACGAGGAAATGGCAGACGCGGATGACGACGATGAAGATGCCGAACTGGACGACGAGTCCGTGAATTTCCTCGGTTCTTCCTGCACGCCTCTAAAACTGCTCGCAGCGTTTGTCGGGACACGCCCCAAGCTTCTCTCGGCCGTCTACAAGGATGTTTCCCTGGTCCTCATTTCCCGCTTCGGCGACCGCGAGGAAACGGTGCGCCTCGAGGTTTGGGCCACCTACGTCGTGCTCCTCAACCAGACCGTCCTCTACGGTGGCCACCCTCAAAGCAAGGAAGACTCTTCCCTGAAACGCAAACAGGGCGCCTCTGCGCACCGCATCGAGCACCGCGTCCACCGCAATGAACCCCCCAGTGTGCCCCACGCCCACGCTGCAGTGCAGCACCTCCACCGCGCACGCCGCAGCACGCCCGTCGCATTGTCTACCCCGTTCTTGCTCGCGTCCGTCGCCTTCGAGTACGCGCTCGAGTGTCAGCCTCCATCGCGGCGGAACTCAACCCGCGCTCCGCCCGCCCCACCGCGCGCACTACCTCCCACACGACGCCGAGCACGCCGCGCACGTCCTCCGGCACATTCATGTCCGGCCACCCGAGGTACTGCAGAGCTCCACCACGCGCCGCGGCGCCGTGCGCAGATCGCCCCTCCATCTGCATCTCGAGGGAAAGATGACGTCGCCGTCGGAGGGAAAGACCCGTCGACGGAAAGGACGCCGCCGTGGACGTAGAACCCACTCGTCGCTGCCGGAACTGCCTTCGCCGCCCCGAACATAAACACCCCCTTGGGGACCGTCCTAGTCGTCCGTGTGTCCACCAAGCGCTCTGCCCACCGCCACATCTTCCCCATGTCCCCCAACCCGCCCTCGACGCTATAAGGTGAGCGGCGGGATTTTATTGCGCTCTTTTTCTGTGCTAAGATTTCGTCAAAGTTTTCCACTACTTTCTATTGCATCTGACTGCGAGGTACGTCCTGGCGCCCCCCGTTTTTGGAGGCTGACTTCAGAGCTTTCAAGAACGACTACGCGCCTATATAAGGTGTGCGCCAACGACCGGCAGGCTCTTTGCTCTTGACCGGCAACCACCAGCACCCAACTGGAGTTTGACTCTGGCTGCATGCGTCTGTTTGTTTCTGGGTTCTGTGCATGTACTAACCAGTCTCTTTCAGATTTTGACCCTTTGCCAGCAATGTCCGGCGGTACGTACTCCCCCTTGTGCATCTGGTTCGCTAATGGTTGCGTGCAGGCATACAGCTTCTGCCAGACCACATCATCGATGAACCGCCGTCGCCATCGGATAAGCGGGGGTTTCTGTACGAGTTCGTCATTCTCGATGACGACGACGACGACGTCGTGAAGTACGGCCGATCAAACAATCCGCTGAGGCGCCGTCGGGAATGGGCGCGCCAATGCAAGGGGCAGGATCAGCATTGGCAATATTGCTGGGAAGTGCCGTTCGCGGCGAAGTTTGGTACGCACTTTTGGTTCTTTTTCAGCGAGCTCTGACCGCGGGCAGAAAAACTAATCCATGAGCATTTCAAACGTGCCGGCGCATGGCTCGGCCCTTCGCCATGCTCGTGTTGTCCTGTTACTCATCGCGAGAAGTTCGACCTGGAGCAGTGCGGGGAGATGAAGGCCGTCATCCGAGTGATCGAAGCTTACCTGCACCGTTTGGGGTGGCCAGGCTCGTAGGTAAGCAAGTTCGTTCAAACGAATGGATCTTAACTGATAATTGTTTTCAGATACGAGATTACTATGGTGTAGCAAGGATATTGCGCGGTATTAACACGACACGGGGAATTCTGGGGACTTGACTGGGGCGAGAAGGAAATGGAGCAGGAGAATAGCGTGAATGCTGTTAGTGCTTGTGAGTAGCGCCGTTACTCCTCCGTGATGCCGACGCCGACGCCCATCCAACAGACCTACGGAACAAGTTCAGCGTGATCCACTATGAGTGCTTGCCGAGCCCGCGCAAGTTCTATGCGTTCTGCATGAGCGTTACCGTGCGCCGTCTTTCCTTTGTATAGATCTGCTTGCTGACGCTGCCTCGCCCGCAGGACACTGCGACGACGGGCGGGATCATCGCGACCGACGTGACTGGGTTCATAGACGAGAACGGCCCCGAGGTCGTGGATAGCGGGTGAGTTTCGCATTGCCATTCTTGTAATGCATACACTCGCCAATGTCCTACAGCGGGGACTTCACCGCGTTGAGGCGCGCCGCGTGCGACGCACGCAGAGACGCCCGTGACTCCACGGAGCGTTGTGCATGCGCTGCTCGCGGCCGCGCCGAGCGCGTTCCCGCCAGAGAACATCAGGGACGCATACAGCGGGGCGACGGACCACACCACGGACGATTAAATTTCAGGAATTTCGGGCCCACCTATGTGCAATTCGACACTCGGGTGTTCGAATTGCACCTGGGTGGGCCCTAAATATGATAATCGTCGGTGTGACTACTTAACTAGTATTCGCCTTGCATTTGTATTTTGTAGCCGTGTACTTTTAATATAATTTACAGATTCATAGTGTCCTATGTATGTAAGAACGCACACTGCTACGAAATATCCGTCTCCTACGAAAAAAGACGGTCTCCTACGCGGCGCTACGGAGAAGTGCGTCTGCTACGCGGTGCTACCACGTGCTACGCCGCTACCGACCCAAATCAGGGTTTGCTGATGTTCCTCGATTTTTGCTTACATCTGTTTGACAGCGAGTCTCCCTGCCCCACTTTTATGATGTCACTGTTGTGCGCTTGCTCCACAATTGGCTTGAATCCCGCCTGAATCTATGCGACCGATCCCCAGCAGTGACCTAGCAAGACACTCAGGGGCACTCAGAGAGATGTTCCAAAAGACTCAAAGCAACAAATAGTGTTTTTGTACCAGAACGACTGTGTCCAGCTGATGGGAGTAGCAAATGTATGACGAGCAAAAGCAGATGCAGCGTCAAACAACTGTAAGCACAAATTGAATAGCACCACCCGATCAAAACCCGTACACTTTTATGAAATCGGCTGTATTTCCAGTGGTCGGTATTTGACTCTTTACAGCACGCAATGAATTCATTGCGCCAAATAGATGCCCAGGCCGAGAGGGACTGGATTTGATTTGCTCCAACAAAGCTGCAGTTGAACTGGGAACTGTGAGTGTGGCAGGAGCAGAGCAGAGTAGCATGATGGAACACTGCA
This sequence comes from Mycena rosella, assembly GCA_029378255.1. NCBI lineage: Eukaryota > Fungi > Basidiomycota > Agaricomycetes > Agaricales > Mycenaceae > Mycena > Mycena rosella. Next base: position 510,241 of record JARKIE010000033.1, on the reverse strand, counting down.
CTGCCACCGCTGGCACCGGTCCGAATTGCCGAAGCCCGAACTCAGGATAATCAGATGAGTGCGAATGGAGTTGGAGCAACTAGGTGACACCAGCATGAGAACCAAAGTTGAGATACTGGAGACTCTCGAGGTGGGGATTATTACCAGTAGTGAAAGCGAGTCAGGTCTGCATTAGTCTCTCATAGACAGACACTATAATTAATGTGCTCGTACCTCGCATGTTATAGTCTGTTGATAAGGTTGATGTTCTGATCGCTGGCCTGCTTATTACAAATCATCGGAGTTTGAAAAGATTCCCATGTTCATTACAAGCCATAACAACGTGTCTTCTCGCTCTTCCACCACCTCTGGCACCCTTATTCACCGCATCCGACGCATGTAACTGCCATACACATCGACTTGATGACCCAAATGAACGGAAATCCTCTGCAACCACCTCCACAACCGCCTATTCAGCTCACACGAAAGTATAAGAAGACACCAGCGCCGCTCCCTATTCCTTCCATTGAATCAATTCGTGCCTGCGGCTCTGCTTCCACTCCAAGCACTCCTGTTACACCAGCTCCATCTTCTGCCTCATCCCAGGTCTCATTGTGTGCCACAAGACGCAGTCCTTGGCAGAAAATAGATGATGTGTTAAAAACCTGGGGATTTCGAAGTCTGGGTGATTTTCTTACCGCTCTCTTTCACCCTCAAACTCGTGGACAGAAGGACCTGAGATCAAAGACCCACAGGCAGGTAGTGAGCACTTTTCTGAAGGGTCGCTCGACCAGATCCATGGCCGACATCATTCCACTGATTTACAATCACCACGCAAGCCGTCCCAAAAAGAGCGACACATACCAGCGCTCCCCCTCCTTTTCCCCCTATAAACCGCTGAGCAATATTCAATACACCCAACCGTGCCTGTCTGCGTGGGCCACACACCTTGTTGGTGACCGCGCATACTTTCGTGTTGGTAACATGGCACGCAAAAAGCGCACCAAAGGAAAAAGTCGCCGGCATCTCCACGCTACGACAAACAGATGAGGAAAAGATACTGACGTTGTCGAGTGGGAGGACATCGAGTTTACGATGGACGGGCTAGCGAAACAGTATCAGGAAGAGGATGAATTTCTCTGGTACTTGACAGAGTGCTTCACTGCATCGCCCAAGAAGGGGAAGGTCATGGTCAAGAAAACCCGCCCTCATTCAGTCATATGTCATTTTTAGTTCCAGTTCACCTCAGTGAAATAACTCCTTCTTTACAGATTCAAGTCAGTGCGATTGGTTCCTTCATAACGAGTCGCAATCGGTACACCAATAGTGACCTTGGACTTCCACTCGGACTTTGGCTTTTCGCGTTCCAGGCACACACCGACATCAAGCACATCCTCTGCCGTTTTGGCTATAGCGTCAGCGATAGTACGGCGCGTCACACACTGAATACTTTGACGGAGTCAAGCCTGAATGACTTGAAGGCAAAGGTCCGCGATGCTATTGATCGGGGTGAGGCAGAATGGGGGAAGGTATCCGACAATGTCCAAAAATACGCCAAGGTACATGAGCATGGTCTAGGACTGCAGAACGAGCTCAAGCATGGGACGGCGTGCACTGCATTTTGTTTCGACAATTGCAAGCCCGGCGCGTTTAACGCAGATGATCATATAGCACGGGTTATCAAGCAAGAGTGATAGAAAATGACGGCAGAGACTGTATATGGTAGTATCGACTGGACGCACATCGACAATATAACCAACCTTCACTTTGTCCGAGTCGTTGTGGCATTTTACCCCCACCTAAACCACCTTTCCTCCCAAATCTCTGCATGGTTTCGGACAGCGCTTGCAAAGCATCGCATCCACCCACACAAGAAAGTACTGCAGGCTCTCAGCACCAATGCAGAGCAGCAAATCCAGAACAAGGGCTATCAGGCCGGCTTCTTCAACTTCGATGAGCAGATGGGCATCGAGCCAGACAAATGCGATAATATATTGTCTTGGAATTGTGGGGATGGCGCGACGCACGCAGCATTGAAGCGTATAAAGCTGATTCAAGCGACAATTCCGAACATCTACTGCTCTTTTAGAAATGCCCTCAGCACGCCTGAAACATGGCATACCAAGGCAACAGACCTCAACTCCTGCGCCTCAAATCATTATGGTCCTTCAGCATCTCCCGATCCTTCATCCCTTTCTCACTCACTTCGATGAACTCGTCACCTTCCGACTTTCTATGAGCTCTTAGAGCAGGCCAGCATCATACGAGAGCACTATGCATCTCAAATGGCATACGAGCAGTCTTTGGATAAAACCGGGCAGGAAAATGCACCAGATTGCACGAAATTTCCCGAGGGTTTGCCTTGGACTCCGTCAAAGGCATCTGAACCGCCCGCAGCTCAGCCAGATGTGGACATCAATATGCCCGGTCTTCACAATATTTCTGATGACAATGAGGACCCTTCTATAGAAACTCCAGCCGTTGCTGACCCAAAAGCGGCGCGTCCCGAATCTGCTGCCGACAAAGATGGGCCGAAGATGCACAAAGAGCCACTGAGGTTCAATGGGGACAGAGTTCTCAGCAACACCATTCTATTCCTCGTGGAATTTGGTTGGTGGGTTGAGTTGAATTATGTGATTCCAGAGGGTGAAGTTGGTCAAGTACTTGAAATTTTCAAGGTATTTGATTCCATCCTCGCAGTTCAATCAATTCTGACTTTGTCTCAGATCTTCGTCTTCACATTTGCTGGATCGTCAAATCAAAACTATATGTGTTATATGCTTGACCTGTATGCGCTCCTCGAGTTTGAGTGCTCTCCTGACTTGAAGGAAGTGTTGTTGAACAATTATTTGTTTAATCTTCGCAGGGAGATTGGGAAATTCGTTGAGGGCGACCTCATGCAGGAGTGGAGTAACAGGTGGCTTCAAGATTTTTCCGGTCGAGGTGGAGGTGATTTTGATGACAAGTTCTACCGCAAAACCATCTCTCCGAATGTCCTTCACTTTCTTAAAATGAAGGAGAATATCGAGACCGCCTTCGAGCTCAAGCGTCACAGCAAAGCTCACACTTCTCCCCATCTACGCGACAAGACCAAGGTTCTGCTCCGCCTGTACCAGGATGAAGAGCTTCACTGTTTTCGTTCTGGCCGCAGCATAGGTCATGCAGCGGTCAACCAGTTCGATCGCGGTTATCAGCGGCTGGAAGACAGGAAAATGGCCGAGTACCTCGAGTGCAGCAAGGAATACACAGATGTAGTGGAAGAGATGGAGATACTTCGGAACGGCGGCCCCCGCAACATTCAATCTGCGAATTTGAACCACGTTCCCAGTGGCGCTACTGATTGCCAATCCAATTCTCCAATTCCTTCAGACTCTGACGAGGATCAGCCCCAGAGTTTAGGCCGCATTTCTTCGCTGGATGATCAGGATTCAATGTCACCTACGCCTTCATCTGCTCACTCTGCTCGCAGCTGTGGCTTGGCAGCATCTTGTCTGGCCGCTGATTGTGTTGAAGAGTTGGATACCGTTGATCATAGCAATGAAGCTCTCTGCAGTGGATCAGATCTGACAGTTATTGATTATGCGACGATTGGTATGAACCGGAGGACTTCAAGGATCTGTTGCAATGGCTGTGTGGTCCCGAGGTGGAGGAAGAAGATGAATCCGAGGATGAAGAGCCGGAGAGTGAAATTGAAGGTGAAGACGAAGTAGAGTAAATTGCACAATACTGAGTACAACAGGAACAACACAACATGAAAGAGAAAGTGAATACAATATTGAATAAGAATATGTGTTCCAACCCATTAGTCTTGTGCAGCACGCCGTCGGGGAATTTCTATAAGGGGCTGAATAGGATTGACTTACTTCCGCAGCACGTTGCTGGGGCTTCCTCGCGGTTCTCTTGGTTGTAGAATGCGTAGATTTTTCTGCATTCGTGACCTCCTCCAGAACTCGCCGCTGCTGCTTGGGTAAGGGAGGAATGGGTGACAAATGCGGGTGAGCATCCTCCTCTTCATCAGTACTCGACTGTTCATCCTCCCCCTCATCCTCCATCTCATTCTCCGATTCCGACACGTAGGTATCCTTCTTCTGACGAGTTGCACGCTGTTTTGCATTTCGTTTTAGCCTTGCGATCTCGCGCTGGGAGTTGATTGTCGTCCGAAGAGTATGAACAACAGCATAAAGCCGAGCTCAATATCCGGCGGCAAAAATCCACAACTGTAGAACCAGCTCAAGCTTTTCTAGAAACTCGAGAGTGAGGAGGGTATCCAGGAGGGCACGAATGATGGAGGACGAGAAAAATGAGGATTTGGGTCGGTTTTGGTGAGCGCTCTTTTTGCGCTCGGCCCGACGGACAGTTTCACCAAAGTCTGTGAATGTAGACTCGGCCATCTTGCATTCCTTCTTTGTCAGCTTCAGCTTTTTGTCTCCTGCGGGAATGGTTTCAATGGTGGGATGAAAAAAGAGAGGTAGTTTAATGCTGGGTGGAAGAGGCGGTGCAGGGAAAGAGAGGTGAGTGTTATCACGGGCGGCACACAAGGAGCAGAGAAGACGACACTAAGCAGTAATGCAGTCAAGGGTGGTCGTTTCGAGCAGGGAGTTCTCGTAGATGCGATTGAGCACCGCAACGTAACACACCTTCTCTGTCAGAAGCAAAGCCTTCGCGTGCTCGAGCAGTTTCTGATGTTTCGATTTCGGCCCATTGCTGCCATCGTTGCAACCAAATTTGGAGTGGAAGAACCTTGCAACGGAATTAGATTCACATCATGACTGAGGAAATATAGACCCACTCGCAATTTGCTTCTCAGCAGCAACAAGTGCACTTGGCTGGAAGAGCACCACTACTCGAGTGGCTGTTTCAGGATTCTTCCAACGTGCCCTTTCTCCTGCCACAGCTAGTCAATGGTGTCTGGGAACCCGAGCGAGATGCTGTCAAGTAAAGCTTTCACGTTGAGACCATTCGCAAACACAATTGCTGCAATAACCACCTGACACTCAGGATCCTCATCAAGCAGCCGAAGGATCTCCTCATTTTCCTCATAGGATCGAAGTGAATGATACATCTTGTAAGGAATCATTTACTTACTTTGATGGACTCTTTAGCTACAAGTCACATGTATTTTGATATCATATGATCAATCATCTTTTATCACAAACCATTGCCTCCGTGCCCTCAAATCTACTTGTTGAGCAACTCCAAGCAGTCTCGTTGAGTAACTCCGAGAGGGCATAGGCGACACTACATTCTCAAGCCTTCGCCAAGCACCAAGCCTTACTCGTTGATAGACGAGAAGAGGCACAGTGCACCAGGCGACCCCATATCAAGACTACACTAACGACTACAGCCTCAGAGCTACGAATCCTTATTACTTCACCCTTTTGTGCATTACTGTTCCTTTCGAATAGGGTTGTTGCCAGCAGCCACTTTGACGCCTTATCTCCCACCAGGGCCATTGGACAATGATTCCCCTTTGCAAGACTCTAACCAAGTCTTACACATCTTCAACCGGCGAAGTTGATGGGGTCCTGGGGGAAGCGCCTTCCATTAGTAGAGAAATACGCGAAGAATGTCATTGATGGTGCAGCAATGGATGACGGCTTTGCGGCCCGAATTGAAATACTGAAAAAGCTGAGGGAAACTCTTTTCTCCGACACCATTCTGTAAGGGTTCCATGATGAATTGCGTATTCGGATGTTCATTGGTGCTCCGGAAGATGTAGAAATTGTCTCCGAACATACCGAGACTCGAGAAAACAGATTTCGTGGCTGAACCAGGCAGTAGCGTTGCCGAGAGAGCCATGATTGAAACGTGGGATGGGAGACATCCACGAAAGAATCCGCCAATATGCTTAAAATCCGGACGAAAGTCGGCACCCCAGATCTTGATAAGATGCGCCTCATCAGCACAGCTGTACACAAGATGGTGCGATAGATGGCGAACACCGTGATTTCACGCCATGCCTTGTCTCACAGATGTTCCGGGTCAACACATATCATGTTCCATATCTTGCACTTGTGGATTTTGTGCACCAGATTTTGTCCATCCTTGTGCGCTGCAGTCATTGTTTCGTGGCAATAGGTGAATGCTGGGATGCCGAGTTTACCAAGCTCGAGAACCTAGGAATGCTTGATACAAGTGCAGGATGAGAAATGGGATCATACAATGTTAGCTGCAAGGCCCTTTGTCAGCGTAACAACGATTCCTTGCAGCAGTGCACGGGTGGGAAGATCTGGGTAAAGGTGACGGTTCCGGGCCGTTTCTCGCAGTATAAGAATCGGAACAGCAAAAAGGGCCGACTTCCCTCCACCGGTTGCCATACAGCACAGTATAGATTCGCCATCGAGGACACACCCAATCAGATCATGCTGCGATGGACACAGCCCGTCCTTCCACTGTGGGATCTGCTCTTTGACAATTTTCGCGATGGTTTGGTGTCCCTGGGGGTCGCGCCAACAATACTTGGGTGCCATGGTGGCCAACAGAGAGCGAGGAAAGCCAGAGCAAGCAGGAAGGAGTAGCAGGGCGGACCGAAAGGCCGTGGGAACAGATTTCAAACTCCGAAGATTTGTAATAAGCAGGCCACCAAACATGATTGCGGGGTTAACTACAGACTAGGTCTGGATACTGTAAAATTACGAGAACAGGTATGGTCTATCCAACACTGTGAACTTGGAACCAATAGTTCTGTAACGGATGGTTTTCCTATTTTAGTTACTCTTTAGCTACAAGTCATGTACTCTGTAGTATCATGTGATATCATCATCTTTACACCAAACCATGTTGCCTCAGAGCCCAAACTAGCCTTTCCTTGTTGAGGAATCCCTCCAAGAAGAGGCCTGCAGGCATCAGGCGACATCTATACACTTTCAAGCCTTTGCCTCTGCGGCACACTAGGTGACTCTATATAACACTACACTCTCAATACGGGCTCAAAGCTAAGCAGCCCTTCTTCTGTTACCCTTTCTCAAGCTATTGCACCTTCGAGCAGGGTTGTTGCCAGCAGGCAACCACCTTGCAAGCCTTATCTCCCTGTAAGAGAACATGTACGATGAATTCTCTTTCGTAGACTCTAAACAAGTCTTACAGGTTCAAAATGCCGCCACATTGGAATCTTCTGAGGACTAAGAACGTGCCTGCTGATATTGATGTGGCAATTTGTATGTCAGTTATTATTGTCATTATTCCAAGTGGATGGATCAAGTTTTTGATGCCAAACCAATACCAAACCAACTTTCAATGTTCTCAACAGCCAAGTCTCCATCACGGCTGGCCTGTTCCGATGGCCAAAACAGGATGTCCCATCAAAAGCCCCTATTTGAACGCGAACGGGAACCGAGTCTTTGCATGCTAGCACTATCTGGCTCCAGAAAAAATTCAGCATACTGGGGGTCATGAATTCACATCGTCTCTGATGGTCAGCTTTGTATTGGGACCGTGATTCATAAAATCTGAACGGGACGGGACTGTCTATTAATGTAATTTATAACTGTGGGCAGCACTGTGTGGATCATGTATAAACATAGGTACAGAGCGATGCCGGATGACCACTCCCTCTCTATGAATAGGAGCCCATTGAAATGTCACAATACAAATTGTTCTTGTGAAGTGTTGCACCATATACAGTAATCTGATTGTCGCCGAATTGCTGTGACCTGATGTGTGATGCGGCGCGCCTTTTTTCACTTCCCACGTTAATCTGCCTGCCGTCCTGAGCTTTCAACGTGACAATGCCCTCTAAAACTCCAGCGAGGGGATGAAAAAAGCACCCAAAGCCTCCAGTACAGACACGGTAGCCTCTGCCACGAAGGCTCACTGGGAGCCCGACGAAACCACGAATTTCCTGGAGTACCTCGGCCAAGACAAAATCCTTGCGAAGGCCGGGGACCGCAGGAGCTTCTCAAATTCTGTCGTCACTGGGGCCTCCGCTGCTCTCCAGTCTGGTGTCGTGAAGGGTGCCCCAAAGACCGTGAAGGTGTGCATGAATTACTATACATTCCTGGTGATATTCATGGGAAACTGTGAAGAGGGAGGTTACAGGAATTCCTGGAAGGACTTATGAATATGTAGAAGCAAGTAGTACTGTTCAGCAGTTGACAGTAGAAATTAAATGCTTTTGCAGCTTTAATCCGAACCTGCGAATCGGAAGCAGAGGCGTGAGCACGTGAATCGGAATAATTCGGGTGTGGGATCTGATTCATACCGGGAGAGTGAAAATGATGGACAATTGTGACCCCGCAGACCCCGTCAAGCAAGGTAACGATCACGCCGCATTCCAGAACACACTAATAGCATAGATTCGTAACCAGCCTGCCTACAATTGGCAAAAATGTGGCAAGCACTTTACGTCTGCGATTGTGATTAAGAGATGGAAAGCAAACCAAAATATAAGCCACTGTGGGTGGCTGAGATCAAATCCGAATCTGTAGCGTCCCACGGGAACTCCAAGAACTTCTACAATGGGGCCACTCGATATATGATATATTTCGTCGGGCTACCAGTTTCATATGGTTTGACCCGGATGTCACTCTGATGTGGTTCAAACCTTGGAAATGTACCGTCTGAAATTGAACCTTGGTCCGAGTACCAGTCTGAGATCTGTGCTCCCAATCGGAATGGCAGCTCTGCGAGTGTATGGGGTTCATATATATTATCGGTCAATTTTTATTCATATCACTCAGTCGTTCATGTTTGCTTTGGTCTTCAGATCAGATTTTTGAAGTTGAAGTTTCACAAGAGCCAGTTGTCGATCATCATGTTGAACCGCAGAACTGCCGCAGAACTGTAACTTTGATAGTCTCATGGCAGCATATGGCTGGCCCAACTCCCTGCCTCTTTGACAGAAATCAGTGGGTACTCAGACTATTTAAACCTTGATGCATGAAATTCCGTCTTTGACTTGAAATTTGCTTTGATTGAGTTTGGTTCGGGGATCTCGCCCATCTCACCACTGCCACCAGATGCCCGGTTTGGTTAGTGTCGGTGGACGATGTAGGGGAAGTGACCGTCGGGATTAAAACGGCAGAATGGGCAGAAATATCAACGCAAATCGCGTCTATCCCCCTGTAAAGGATCTGGGTCGACCAGCCCTCGAACGGAGGTCCTTAATCTTGAACACTTGAACTTGGCAATCTGAATTCACTTGCTTCGTTAATTACATAACTCTGGCATGGTCCTAAGTCACAGTCGTTTATGTTACAGTGCATTAGTACGATATGTACACACGATTAAATGTTAATGAACCCCTTCTCTCTCCAATAGCGTATCCATCGCTCTGCGTCCTCCGTCCCCAGCGACTTCACAGACCGAATCGCGTCGCTGAGAGCCTGCGCCTTGACAGTGGAGAATTCGGTACTTAGACTGCCCATGCCGACCGCCACAGCGTTGAAAAAGTCGAGCAGTTTGATGCCGGGCTGCAGGAAGGTCAGAATCAAGAATTGGGATCTCAGAAAGGCGGCGTACAATATTCTCCATATCCTCAGCCGTCGCGTGCGCGGAGCGTGTTTCGAGCTGATGAACCCAGTCCGCGAACGGGATGAGCGGGCGCTGCGCCGTGCGCGCCATGCTGGACATGAGAGCGTCCCAGGTTACGGGCCGCGGGTGCACCAAGTTGATCGCGAATGGCGATTTCTCAGTGTTCAGCGCCGCATCGACGATGGTGCCAGCGACAGCCTCCGGGGTGATCCAAGCCACCGTTCCGGCGGGGTTTGAGGGAAAGCTTCCCAGCGCGATGCTGGACTTCACGATGGCGGGGACCCAGTCTGTGGTCGACCAAGCCCCGTTACTCGTCGCCCCGCTTACCTGCCCGATCCTGAAGGAAGTTGCCTGGAGACCGGACGCCGCCAGAATCTGAAAGGGATTAGCGCAAGTGCGGGATGGAGAAACAGATTTTCCCACCCGTTCCGAGACATATTTGCTCTCGCCATATCCATTGCCGACAGCGACATCTGCATCGAGCTGGAGCTCTTCGGGGAAGGGTCCGACTTTCGGGTCCCAGCCCTGCGCCGAGGCGATGGACGAGGTGAACAGGAACCGGACGACGGTAGCCTTTGGCGATTGGCGTGTCAAATCGATGAGGTTGCGGGTTCCCTTGATATGGGGCTCGAAGGTGGACAGCGACTTGTTGAAGTCCAGCGTCCAGGCATTGTGGATGATTACCGTAATCGTGTCGCGGAGCTGCGATGAAAATCAGGCCAAGATCTCGACCGAAGAAATTCTACTGACCGTGGTCCAGGCATCGGCAGGTAATCCCAAGCCGGGTTCCGACGTGTCGCCTTCGAGATACACCAGCTTCTCGGAGGACAACAGATTGACTTCCAGAGCACGATCAACGAAGGCTTCTGTCTGGCGCTCGGATAAGGGAGTTCTTCCCCTTCTGTTGAATGCATACACGCGCTCAACTGAAGCAAGATTCAGGAGCATTTCGAGAATGTGGGAGCCGAGGCCGCCCGTCGAGCCTGTGAGGAGCACCACTGCGCCGCTAGAAGAGACCGGCCCGTGTTGAACAATAGGTTCGTCGAAACCTTGGCTATACTTTGTAATCATTTTCTCGATTGCAGCCTTCTTCCCAACATCCGAGCTATTCGAGCCGTCGGAAACTAGGAGGCCAATGACCGCGCTAGCCAACTCCTCGATGGAGGGGTGCGCATAGACGAAATTCTGCGGAATTTTCTGCGACGCTGCCGTTGCTGCCTCGTCCCCATGGTTCTTCAGCGCGGCGACGATCCGGTGACGCAGGAAGGTCGCATTCAGACTGTCGAATCCTTGGTCGAAGAGGTCATGGCCCCCGCGGATGTGTCGGTTCGCGAGTAAACTCGCGTGAGTCATGAGCCACGGCTCGAGATCGCGCGAGGTCCACGATGCGGGAGGCTCGATGTCCCTCGCAGCATTCCCGCTGGCTTCAATGGTGTCATAGCTATTCAATCCAGTGCCTGTCAGTCTTCGATTAGAGGCCTAAAGAATCAAGTACTCACAGCGCCTCGATTTCCTGTTCGTACAACGCGATCGTCGCCTTCTTCATCACCGTGCCTTTGGGAGCACGAAGCATCGGTTTGCCGCGGCCAGTCACCAAGATCATCTCCTTGTAGATTCTGGAAAAGGCAGGAGCATCCTGTTGTGAAACGTATCAGGTCGATAAGCTCAACAACTCTGCGAAATCTAACTCACCTCGTTAGCCTCCTCGATGACGGGCCTAAATTAGATATGAGTGTCCACTTCCCCAGCGCTACTGTGATTCTATTCCACTCACCAGATCAAATTGCGGAACTTCGCAAGCTGCCCCTCATCTTCAAGATCGAGCTTGTACTGAGGATTCGGCTCGATGAGGACCCCGACCTGGTTTCGCTCGCGTCCGAACATGACCGCGCCCATAATCGCAGGGCTAGCCATTATGACGTCCTCCATCGGCCCAGGCACCGTCTTCTCTCCGTTCGCCATAATGAGAACGTCGTCCAGGCGGCCCACACTGAAAACATAATTGTAAGCACCGCCACTCCCATCCTAACTCTATCGGACCCACATTTTGAATAAGTCGGGTTTGGTAGGATGTCTCTCGAACAGATCTTTGGTTGAGTATCCCCTCGCATCGGGGAGATTCTCTACTGCAACTTGGTGCGTTTCCGGTACGGTCTAAATTCAACCACATGAATGAGATGGGTGGAGAAATTAAAACAGACCAACTTACCAGGAACTGGCACTCGAACGTTCCGTCTCCCTGGGGAATCCAGCGCACATTTATGCGGCTGCTAAATCGCATCCACGCCCACTCGCCGGCGTCGATCTCTTCTTGACGCATTTTAACGAGGCACGGAGTCCCAACTAATCAAAGGGTGCACTCGTCAATACTACGAAGCCTCCATAAATTGTGAAACACTCATACGTACACTCAGTAGCACCATACATCGGAATGATCTTCACGCCCTGGCTGAACAGCGAGTCGCCGACCCGAGACGCGAGTGGGCCTCCGGAATATGTCTGCAACCTTTTCAACCTTGAACTGAGGTATATAAAGGAAGCACCTACGAGTATGTTAAGCGTCTTGAGATACGCAACGTGCTCCGGGGACTGCCACTCCAGAATCATCGACGGCACGGCCATGATTCCCGTCGCGTTCGTCTTCCGCGCATTCTCAAGGGCATTCTCCGGGGTGGGAACGACCGGGGCGACGTATTCGCTTGCTGTGGAAACGGGGGCGTATATGCACGCGGTCCCGCCAGCCAGGAGGGGGAAAATCAACTGAGACACGAAGGCCAATGCGTGGAAGGGCGGCAGCGCCCCAGCCGCATGGCGCGGAGATACTTCTCTCAATTCGCTAAGAGCCTCTGCAACAAATGAGGACATTACAGTGGGGTAGGAGCAAAACACTAACCAAGAGCCCCGTAATGAATAAAACTTCTGTGGGTCTCGGGAATACATTTCGGGAAGCCTGTGCTACCTGAAGGTAAAAACATTAGTATATCAGAAGTAAATTGGACGGTGCGAATGGAACCTACCGCTGGAGTGGAGGTACAGCGCAACATTGTCTAATGGCGTTCTCGTCGTCGAGTCCGGATACGCCGCAAAGGCATCTTCCTTCGTTTCGTGCCCGAGATGCGGGTATATCTCACCGAGGAGGGGGAACTCCTCGATTGAGAGCTCATACGGCGGACTCTGCACAGACAAATCGGCCGAGACAGAGTCGACCAGATGAGCGAGAGAGCTCTTGGTGGTTAACAGCCGGTGAGAGTCGGTATTCTTGAGCAGATGGAGCACCGCTGCTGCTGAATTTCTGTGCGAAATCGGAAAGGGCTGAGGAAAAATGAGAGGATATTCTAGTGTTCAGGAGTGCAGACGTACGACGATGCCAGCTTTGATGCAGCCGGCGACGATGGTCTGGTAGAGCAGGACATCCGCCAATCCGGCGATAGCTAGCACCTGTCCTTCCGGTCCGCGGCGCTGGGGCCTGAGAAGGTGCGCGACGCGGTGCGCCGCTCTGCTGAATTCGAAATGGCTGATCTCCGTAATGTGGCCCGCGTCGTCCGCAAACGCATAGGCCGCACAGTGGTTCTCATGCGCGATGTGCAGGTCGATTATCTCACTGATGTTGAGCGAGCAGTCGAGCGGTGGGAGGACGGCGGATATCGTAGTTTGAGTAGACATTGTTGTTTGGTGGAATTGTAGTGTTGAAATTTGAATGCTCTCCCCGATAGACCATGCTTGTTTATATAGGTTCGTCTGCCTTACACGGCACTCAGTGAGTGACGATAGTATGGATAAGAAGGTAATCCTGGTGACGATTTCCGCAAGGACATTCGGGCTCGAGTGGAGTCTTCGCCGAAGCACTAGATAATCGGTGACAGGAGAAGCAATGGATGCCGTTACTTTCCCGATTCACCCGTTGGCTGGCCGCGAATCCTAAATGTGTGGTGGACGGACCCGTCCGTTGCGCAACGGGCCATGCGCCGGTCCAGCGCGAATCATCACAGAGTGACAAGGGGATGATGAGCAGCGGTAGTTGCCCCAGCAGCCCAGCCAGTCAGGTCGGTCATGGTAGAATCTTGTTGCTAGAACGGCGTGTTCAGCCAACGTATAGAAGACAAGTAATTTCGGCTGCGGCACGGCACGATGTTCGTGGGTTCACGACCCGCACGCCTCGGCCACGGAGTTGTGAGATCCGACTTATTTTTATCGTACATGTACATTGTCATGTACTTGATGATAGATCTAGAACCTGAGTGCATCAATCTGTCCTCGGCCGACAAAGGTATGGCCTGGAAGAGCTGAGGAAGAACTGAAAACGAATTAATTGAGGGTCATCGATGGGTTGGATAGGGTACTCGCAATCTTCTTCTGTTGGATTCGGAGACTTGCCAATTATCGCCAGTTTACCAGCTCGGCAGAAACTGGTCACCTGGCCGAGAAGGAACATTATAGTGCCGCCGATGTAGCCCGTCGCCTTCCGAATGGTCAGAATGCCGATCCTGAGCGAGGGCATCGCACTGAGTCCCTCGGTGTCTCGCGGAGAGTCTAGGAGAGTTTTCAATCTCGATAACGAGAAGAATGACGCAAAGCTCCTGAAGGCCTGGCTGCCGTCGGTTTTGGTCAAGATGCTGACAGAGTCAAGTGTTTTTGAGCTGTTTCCAGTTGTCGGTATCTTTACAGCACGGCAATTTATTGTGCCAAATAGATGCCCAGGCCGAGAGGGACTTTGATTAATTTTTCCAACGAAGCATCGACCGCAGTTGAACTGGGAACTGGGTGTGGAAGCAGGAGCGCAGAAGCTTGAAGCAGAATGATGGAGCACTGCACCGCTGGCACCGGTCCGAATCGCCGAAATCCGAACTTGATGTGGTTGCGCTGCCGCAGCCCGAAAACTTTATCGACGCCCATGAATTTTCATCTAATCTGAGTACGGGAAAATCCAAATTTTCCCTAAAACTGAATCCCTTATATGGGCACTTTAATCAAGCGGTCGTTAAAACTAAGTAACATCACCTCACGGATACTCATTTTCCAAGTGCTCAATCGGTGTGTCGCCGATTGACCGGATAACCATTCGGCACTGATCCCTCGAGCACGAAGGCTCTCCTGCGCTGCAAACTCGCGATAATCGAGCCCGGAATCTTTCAACTTGAGTATTGGGAGTCACAGGAGCGGACCGCTCTGTCCGAGATTCGAGTATCTCGACAAGCGAGGAGAGATCTGTGCGAGCGCTGACGTTGCCTAAAGAGATCGCGCGCAAATCGGAGCAAGGAGGCCGAAAATCATCGGCGGGATGGCGAGGAATGCCGAGGTGCGCCATTAGAAGGTTCGCTCTGAAGACTTCCCCAAGTTGTATTTGGAGGAGCCCCGGAGAGCGGTCCAGGATGGAAGTAAGGTCTTGGAAACGCAGATTATAATTCGCATTTTGGCAAAAATTCCGCCACGAACACGCAGATCTGTCGATGAGGGCGGAAGGAATCTCGTTTGGCGCGATATATATATGTCTTCCAACACCGGCAGGACCAGGAAATCGAGGAACTCCCGAGCACGGAATCCAAAATCCGGAAGTCAACAGGCAGTGCCATGGCCGGAGTTCAACTTGAAACATGTTGAACTGCGGCTGAGTGAGAAAGCTGGAAAACTAAGGAAAATCTTGAACCGTGGACGAAGCTGCTACGTCACGGCCCGTTTGATTATAGATGCGTCTCAAATTCTACGGCCCGCAGTTGTTGAACCATGCGCCGGAAGGATCCAAAAGCCTTCGGCGAGTGTGAATGTAGAGTGAGGCTGTGCGGAAAGTGTGCACCGACGCGTTGCATGTGACGTCGAGATCGGAGGACGAGGGAAGAGACTGCCAACCTGCATAACGAAAGCCGAGGATTGGATAATCGCAGCAGTAACAGGTGTAAAAAAGCAATGAGTTGTCCATTATAATTTATCCGGATATAAAATAAATACGAGAGCCTATACTGTTCATTACGGCTCGGTAGTTGCTTTGGGCAAACAAACGGTCATTCCAGGCATAAGGGAGTCGCATTCGAGCTTCTTGTTCAGCTTCTTAAGCTCATCCACAGAACATCCGTGCGTGTGCGAGATCTCCCAGCAGGAATCGCCCGGCTCGACAAGATAGCTTGTCGTGTCGGTGGGACAGACGGGTTTGGTGGCGGACAGTCCAGGAGACAGAATGAGACGCCAGATGAGGAGGAGAACAACACCGATGAGGAGGAAGAAGGGGAAGAGGGTGCGATAGGCGCTGGCATTGGAGCTGAATTTAGGGCGCGCATTCTGTGGGGGTTCAGTGTACATAAATTCCGGGAACGACAACTGACGGTGTCTGTTGCGAGCGCCTGGTAACCATCCGAGCGCCTAGGCCCCGCTTCGATGTCCTCGTCCGGCGGGTAGCTCGAAGATGATGATGCATCAGCGCCCGCGCCGCTTGAGACTGCAGAAACGTCGTTGGTCGGCGGAATTGCGAGTGTTGCACAGGATGCACTCACCCCGAGTCATCTCGCTGAACTCGGCGCCCTCTGCGCCTTGCCAAACCGATCCTGATTGATCCCGAAAGTAGTATCGTCCAGTGTCACTGTCGTATCCGATTCGTTCCATTCCTTCCGGAAGGCGGGTGGAATCCTGACAGATAGCTGAGCGTTAGGCATAGAAGCCCACTGTGGAACTCACTTCGTCGGACTGGGTCCATCGACCCATGGTTGTGAGGGATGGTGAAGGTTCGGTGGCAAGGAGGGCTGTGTCCTAGCACTTTTCTCCGTTGGGGGATTTATTATGTAACTTTGATCGGCTTACCTTCCTGGACCTCAGGCGGTCGTGCTTCTCGACGCGCCAGGACGCGCCGTTCGTTCTCCCGCGATTTCTTTACAATTCGGGTCAAGGATGCTCATTTCCCGGGATTTTTCAGGTGTTACAAGGCTGGTTCCAGCTGACCGGACGCCGCCAACCCCGCGTCATCTGATCTGGGGTACGCATGGCTCGACTATACATTTCCACCTTCTGCAAACCGTTCCTTGATGAGCGGTTTGCCGCCGTTCAGTATAAGTAGCAACGAAGGTCTCTTGAGCGTTGTGGCCTTTTCGCTCTCACCCCGATCGTTAACACCATGGCTCGTCTCTCATCTCTCTTCTTTGGTCTCCTGGCTGCTCTGTTTGTCAGTGCTGCTCCTGCCCCGAGCGCCCTCGAGAGCAGGGACCTCCTTGGTGAAATCATCGACGCTCTCGGGATTGGGTTGGTTACCCAAATTAATGCCACGATCACGGTCAGGAATTTGTACGGGAAGGGGATGATAGTAACTGAACCCTAGCCTCACTCTAGCTCGATACCTTGGTCACCAATATCCTCTCGTGAGCTCCGCTTTCTACGTAGCCAAGGAGGATCCTCTAACCTTACCTCTGTTCCATAGCATCACGTTCGAAGGTAAAGACGCGTCCTATGACCATCCTCCGTGTTATTCATCAGATATCTGTTTCCAGCTCAGAACCCGCTGATCTTCGAGCTCACCATCGACCGTGTGACCAGCACCGCGGGGATCAACGGCACCGTCTACGCCTCGTTCGACCACACCTTCGCCGCGCCCGTCGTCGTCCCGCCATTGGGCACGGCCAACTCCGGAACGGTCCCCAACGTCACCCTGACCCAAGGCGCCATCGCGTCCCTCGCCATCATCCCCCTCGGCTACCTCGACCTCCTCAATATTGACGTCCATGTCAGGTAAGCTCTCCATCCACATATCTGCGCCCTGTGCGTTTATCTCGCTACACTTCAGAGCCTTGACCATCGACGGGCAACTCGGTATTCCCTTGCTGATTTCGGATCTTCACCAAAAGAACGTCTCCACAACGTGAGTACTACCGCGTCATGGAGCCCATGTCTGTTGACGTTCTTTCAAGCTACACTCTGGACCTGTCCTAAACATCCCTCGTAATTTCGCGAATCGGGAATGTGGTTGAATTTTAGGAATGGAAGAAATGGCAGGGGAGCGTTGATTGTGGGCTGTATAGTACATAATTTACATGTGATTCGAAAACGTGTTGAAACGTTCGCTTGTGATTTTCTCGCAGCCGTATTTTTCTAGCGGCTGTCTGCGCCGACGTCAAGGAAGGTCATGGATCTACGGATCATCGCCGCCCGTTGCTTAACTATAAAAGGCTAGTTTTTGTAAAGGAGCTGATTCCGGTTCCAGAGGACTGGATGTTTATATCCAGCAAGCCGACCGCTCTCATTTGCGGGCTGGTCGAAATCACACGACAATTTAGAGGTTTCGGGGCACCCTGAAACGTTCCCGAATGATTAGTTTTGGGACTAGAATAGGTGGACCGAAAACATACCTGAAATGCAAGTTCTTGCACACCTGAAGCTAAGCCGAAACTACCCGATTGGGGTGTGTTTTCGGTGCGTCTGAATTTTTCGGTTTCGGATGTGGTTAAGGGCTACCTGAAGCTGCTCCTGAAACCAATAGTTTCAGGAGCAGCTTCAGCCTGCCCTAAACCTATTGTTTCGGCAAGCCCGGTGCCGGCTCCCGAAACAATAAGTTTCGGCACCCCGATTCGGCACTACAAAAACTAGGTCTAGAGCAGTCTCGGCCGGCCTAGAATCAGTTTCGGCATGCCGGAAACCCATACCCGAAACTTATTGTTCTCGGTGGCGGCTCCGGGGCTGCCGAAACAATAAGTTTTGGGCACGCTGAAAGTGCTCCTGAAACTATTAGTTTCAGGAGCAGCTTCAGGTGGGCCGAAACTGCATCCGAAACTAAACAAATCAGAGGTGCCGCAAACATACCCGAATCGGGCAGTTTCGGCTGCAGCTTCGGGCGTGCGGAAATTTAATATTTCAAGTGTGTTTTCAGAACTCCTGTAATTGGTCCTTGAACTGATGATTTCGGGAATGTTTCAGGGCCCCCGAAACCACCCAATTTGCTGTGTGAATAGGAGTCCGCTGTAAAGGCTGCGCAGATCCATTTACGCATCAAGATTGCCATTCTCCTTCATGATTGCGATTTTTTGAGGACATTTTTACGCCTCTTAACTTTGGTGTAGCATAATCTAGAAATTCGACCTTCACTGCGTTCCGACCCCTCGTAGACACAGCTGTGTCCAGCTTCGGCTAGATCCATCTAGATCCGTCTTGATCCGTCTACATGGACAAACTGATCACAATCAAATCAAGATAATACCTCCGACCAAGGGTATTCGGGCTGGTCAAGCCGGCACAGGGGGCAGGTAAGTAGGTTGGGCCATCAGGCCGAAGAAAAAAAAATGGACCTCTCAATAAGTTGTCTGGGATTGGCTCAAAATGGCTTTCTTGACTTCTTAGGTGTCCCAACTTGCTCGTGGGAATCTCAGACAGAGTTTTCTCCTTCTCTCTTCTCATTAATCGCTGTTGACTACCACCCGGTCTGGTCTGAAACGGATTGCGAAGGATGTCAGTGACCTTTATCTGTGGTAATTCGGCCGCTCCAATCACCCCGAACACCGCTGGCGACGTGGCATGGTGTAAACTCGAGGGATGTGAAATGAAATTGGGGGGTTACAGTCCGGTCTCCCACCTTTTCAAGATTCTATATTAATTGTGCCCATGCTAGTATCATCTGGATTGCCTTGGGTTTGAAAGTGTATCGGATGGGTGGATTTGCGGAGCTTACCTTCGCTCAGGGGAAGCTCATGCAGCAAAGATGTAGAATGAAAGTTCAGATATGTGGTTGATGGGCTAATTACATGTGCTTTGGCAAACCTAAATATGACGGACCGACGGTGCCCTTAAATTTGCTTGAGCATGCTGCATGTGCAGAACTTACCATATATGGCACATTGGAATGCTTATGTAGTAGGTAGGTTGGCGGAGCAGGTCGAAATAAAAAAATACGGCCCAAGTGGATTTTTTGACGGATCCGGATACCCTTGCCTCCGACCACACTGTTCACCGTCATTTTGACCTTTGAGGTATGCACAAGGTATGCCTACATATGTCCAGGTGTGTCTACCTGTGTCTACCTGTGTCTATGCGGCTAGACACACCTAGACACACCTCGCTACATGTAGGCCAAGTATGTCTACTCAGAGTAGACATAGGTGTCTGTCTACGCTATGTCTACATGGCTAGACACACCCCCTGTCTATCTTGTGTCTACAAGGGGTCGGAACGCAGTGCTTGCCTTCTAAATAGGGGTTGATGATTCCCGCTATCTTTAGTAGTGGGTTTTGTGGGGCTTTTCAACGACATTTTTTTCAAAGTCTTGGCTGGGTTTCACACACCTTCCTTTTTGAGCAAAAAACTCGCTTTTTGCCTTATAAGGAAAGAATGTTGCATTTGTTTACCCACATCATCCCTTGATTGATCTGCTCCGCCCCTTTCCGTCCCGCCCCAATCCCGCCCTGAGTCTTCCGCACCGTATATATGGGCCATCTCACTCCCTCATGTCCGAGTCGCTACTCCTCAAAGATGTCCCTGTGCTCCCGCTCACGTTCGCCAATATCCCACGCATGTCGATATCTCCTGCCCTTGCTCGCTGGCTTCCTGTTCCTCAACACTCCGCATACTTGTTTACTGTCTCAGCCGGGAACTATGGCCCTTTGTCACAGTCAAGACCTTGCGTCCAACTCTACAAGAGAGTGGATTGGGAAGTGCAGGTAGATGTCTCGAAAAGATGATTGAATAAAAGACTAAAGAACTACAAGTGAATAGCTACTCTACTTATACTGTTTGTCGAACCGTGTGAAACTTAAGTAGCTAAGTATATAATACAATGAGGTTACCAGGCGAATCGTGATCGGAGACGTCAAGTGTCAAGTGTCAATACATAAATATAGTCCATGGAAACGACTATTGTGTTCCGTTGCCGTGTGATCTTCAGCCAGCAAAGTCCTTCCATGTTATGCCATCGGCGTGAAGCGCTCGTGCAACAAGTGCTGGGGTCACGTGCTCATCGATCAGTGTTGGAGCGATTAGATTGGGGTCAAATCGTGACACCCTTTCTCCTTCTCTGTGCAGTGTTTCTGTGTCGACCTCCTCTCATGATGCTGTTTTTCGATTGGGCCACCTACGTTCATGACTCTCTCATGCAGCATTTCAGCCAGCATCTCCCAAGTCCGGCACTTAAAATATGCTCTCCCTGTGCTCGACCATCTCACCAACATGTGTCAACGACGGCCTATAGGTCGGCTTGAGTCGTCCAAATAGTAATCCTGCCGGGGTTTAACAACCCATCTAGTAACCTGTGCGGTCGCCGAGTAGTAGTACGAGACAAACGGCTTCCTCGTTCGGTCCTGGGATGTAAGGCCACGAGTGTCGTACAGGTGGGAACTGGTAGGAGCCGAAGACGGAGTGATATCCGCTGAGGAAGATGATGCGAGGTCGTAGGCAACGCCATATGTAGTGCCACAGGTGAGAATCCAGTGTTCCTCGTAATCCCGAGGGAACAAGAGTCAAGCAAAGGTAAAGCCTGAGATTAGACGAGGTAGAATCTAAAGTACAGGAGTTTCTACCTCGGGTTTATATACCAATATAACTAGGAGTCTGATCATGTCAACCCTATGTGTTGTGTTTCAATATACCCTATGTGAGGTGTAAAGGGCTATTGTTGAAACCGAAGAGGGGTTCGAACGACAGGGATGTGATCGCGAGTTGTCGGAGTATCGCGATCGTGCGTTATCCAGTTGCTCAGGGTTTGATGTTGAGCCAGGAAATGTATAGGTGACCGGTATGTGATCGTGAGTTTGTCAGGATATCGAGGTCGCGTGTCGTCCATCTTTAGGGATTTGGTGCTATGCGTGACTTGTCACGACGCGGTCGTGGGATAACGCGTTCCCGTGATCGTGGTCTGACCCGGTGTTCAAGATTGAAAAGCCGGATCATGACAACATGTCCCACTTTGCCTCCCGCTTGGCTTGTTCACGGCTTGTTACACGGAGGGAAATGTCACATCCTTGTTTCTCCCAAGTCCCACCAGGATTGTTTAACTCGTTTGGAACTGGCATGCTGGCTGCAGTATGTCCCCTTATCAGTTTCTTGTTGCTTTACTTACTTGCAAACACATTCAGCTGTTTACTGTGTCCTCCAAGATTCTCCTCCATGTGTGAGCTTCCGAATCGTCTCTCGTGAGTATTTCATTGTCCTGCCAACTCGGGAGCTGCCCCCTGTCATTGTCCTGGACCCTTCTCAATTCGTGTTTTTATGTTATACTGTACCACCATCACATATTTCCAACCTATGCCTCCATTTTTTTTTATGTACTACCATTCAAATTTCAAATTCAATTTATGCTCTAATCGTCGCCCTGACACTTGACTTTGGTTGCAAAAACACAGACTGACAAGTGTGATGGAGAGGAAGAAGACAGATAGCGGGCACTGCCCAAGGGGCACCGGAATTGAAAAAAATGACATGTGGCTGATTTATGGTGGGCAAAGGGGTGAAAACAGCAAAAAAAACACATCCGAGAGGATCCGATGAAGCCATTCTGCCGCAAGGCGAAAAACATATATATCCTTTTATGGGAATTGACTTACCATATAAGGTAAGTCACGTGATAGTTAGTCCAAGGTTTTGCGGGTTCTTTTCTACGACAGTGGTTGACTTCCCGTAAGCATAGAATAGTCCTGGGTATTATCTGAGGGTGCCAACGATGTCGGTATCTCACTTTATTCCCCAGATCTATTCGGATTGGGTTCCTGTAAGAGTTTTCTTCCGAATTTTCCTCAATCAAATATAATTTAGCGCGTGTATATTTGATTCGGGTCCTGTCAAACAACATCAATCAAGCCACATTAATATGTCCTCTTCTTACACGTACCAACTTCCGCAAAATGGATTTCAATGTGTTTGTTCTTCATCAACAGCTACAGGAGATCAAGGAAGATGAAGCAGATGATGAACAGCTCCTTACGAGGACTGCTACAGCCATAATCATGTTGGGAGCCATCGAGGCTCGTCAGCTTTGTACCTCGTCATAAGCCGTTGCAACATTCGAGCGATCGTCGGCCATTTCGGGGCTGAAAGGGATCAGCTACTGCTGTATCGGGCATGTTGGCAGGAGGATGCTGTGTTTTGAAGCTCACCAGGACACGGGGTAGAGAGAGCAAAGCAAAAGATAGAAGTGACGACTACTACTACCGTCTTGGTAATTGTAGCAGTGTTTGATCCCCTCCAAAAGGGACTGGCGTCAGCTGTTTTGAGCGAAGTCACACGTCAAACTCGTTTATTCAGTCCGAAATAAGCTTACTCTGCTCGGGGGGTCTCTACCCCCCAACAGATTTAAATACATTAAGGTTTATTGGAGGGTTGAATTTGGTAAATTCGAGATCGAAAGCCGATGGGGCTGCGCTGCCTCGGCATCTCGGCGAAACACCTGAAAATATTCATGCTTACGGGAAGTCAGCCACGCAGAATCATCGTATCTATCCAAAAAAAAATTGGCAAAAATTATTATTATTATTCGAGACAAATTTCCCATATCTCGGCAACGGCCAAACCTGTGAACTTTTGGTGTTCAGATTCGGATTCGTAGGTCGAATTAAAATCAGCCACATGTCAATTTTTTTAATTCCGGTGCCCCCTTGGCACTGCCGCGAAATAGGCTACTCAAATTATTTCAGAATTCGTAAATTACAGCCGAACCCGACGCGTTATTTCCTCCGTAAGTTTACCCAGGGTTGGGGTCTTGACGGGTCTCGACGGGTCTTGACATCTCACTTGCTGGCTTTGAATTAAATTTCACGTCTCTGAGGCTGAGCGGCCTCTCAAGTCGACACATCGAGACAGCTTTCACGACATCTAAGACATGCCGAGACATTTCTAGACCACACGATACCGCCCGATAACCCATGTAACTTGTACGCCTTCACAACGACCTGGCTGTAAATGTCTGCAGCGTACAAATGGGCGCAGGTGCAGAGCCTGCTTGTTCCTTGTAGGGATCTCTGCAGTAATACACCCCTCCTCCTCCTCCTCCTCCTCGAGACGGTGTTTTCACTGGGAAGCTTGACCGAAGACCCCGCCAATGTCTGGTCAACCGCTTGACAGGTCAAGAACAGTTGTCGTTACTTGACCCCTTTTGTCAGCCTTTTGTCTGACCCTGACAACGCTGTCCGTAACATACGCGCGAGCAGCCACGTGTCTGTGACGTTTCCAACTTGGAGCACTTATCAGCTCTCGCCACCCTCGTTTCCCGGCCAGCGCCTCGACAGCGCCGTACATATTATTTAAACCTTCGACCTCCCGATGTCGCAGGTACGAGCCCTCACTCAGCTGCCCTGCATTCGACCGCCCACCGGTTTATTCTATCTAGGCGAGCGATACCATCGCGGATACCGATTATGCGATTGATACCCTCGCGGATACCGATTATGCGACTTTCCCGGAAGATTTTGACTGGGAAGCCGTGGAGGGGCTTGCTACACAGCCTTCATCCCCTATAAAGGAGTGGCGAAGTCCAGCAGTACAGTGTGAGTCGTATGCGCCGTCGTTGTGGTGAAAGGGAAACTGACCGGCTGAACCGCGCTAGTTCCGTCAACCCCGTCCAATGCGCGTTCTGTTTTGAGGAGTTTATTGAGAGATGATTCCCCTTCCACACCTTCTCGGCCTTCCCGCAGCGGGACGGGGACGTCTGCTGCTATATCTCGCGGTTTACGCAATGTCAAGATCGACGACGACGAATGTACGCCGAAACCCTCATATTTGAACTTGATCCTCACTGCATGTGCAGCACTTCCTTCTCCCATGCGATTGTTTGGTCTGGGTCCGAAAAAGGTGCCGCTCATTTTTTAATAATCATACTGTGGTCTGACCGCGTGATGAGAATGAATTGGTAGATTCGGAGGATGAAGGTATGATGACCCGACCTTCGCGGACTTGTGTATCTGACTCTGACGTGATTTCGCAGTTGACGACGGTGAGAATATTCCAAATTTTACTGAAAATACTGACATGGGTCCAAGCTCTCATTCCCGCGTCGCCCGCCGAGATGGCCCCGACTGCCGCGATTCCGAGGCCCCGACCGCTCCAGGCGTCGTCGACCCAAACGTCTTTTGCGTCCACAACCAGTGCCAATTCACTGTTCACGAACTTGTCTCGCACGTCTTCGGCATCGTCTCTGGAGTCGTTTACCGAGCCTCGGATCTCTCCGCTGAAACGGGGGGCTCCAGAAGATCAGAACATGTCCCCGTCTAAGACTCGCAAGCTGACTCCGGCCCAACAAACCAGTCCTCAGTCTGGGTCTCCCCGCCCTCGCTCGACTAATATGGCGATTACACCATCGTTGATTGACCCCGAAACAGCTCTTGATCCAGGGAGCACATTCTCTCTGGCCGCATTGTTCGGAGGAAAGTACGCATCCCAGTTGGAAGTGCACATCATCGCACACTGCTCTGAGGTTCAGAGACGATTCGACAGTGTTGGCGTCCACCTCGGCGTTCAGTGGGAATTAGCGCGCGGGGTCTCAACCGAAAAGTGGACTTGGAAGGACGTCGAGGCTAAATACAATTCGAAGTTCGACATCTTCAGGGGTAGTAACTCAATGTTGGCCGAACAAGTCCCCGCCATTATGCGCGGACGTCCGCGCGCACAATCCCAGTCTCAAAATCTCTCCTTGTGGTCTGTCCTTGATGTTTTTCCACTTAGGCGACGTGTTTACCCCTCTATCTTTCAAGGAACGAGATTGATCGAGAGCATGAGGCGCTCCTGGAGGGCAAATCCCGCGGCTTGGGGCTAATGGGTCGCTGGAAATTCTGGGAGGGACAATCGGACTACTACGGAGGCCAAATCCAGTACCCTCTCCGCCTTGTCAAGTCCGACGAAGGCGGCGAAGGAAACTATCGCATTTATTTGGAAAAGCCGCAAAAAGGGAGGTCTCACCGATTCGCCCGCGATCTGGGATCTCCGAGCGTTCTGCAACTCTCGATTCCGCCGCAGCTCGTCAGGGATGAAGGCGAGCACGTCAAACGGTTTTTGGCCAAAAGATTCGTCATTAACGGCCGTGTTTTTGTGCCCATTCCGCCCAAGGACAAGACGTCCGTGTACCTTATCCAGATAAACCAGGACTGGGAACGGAGCCCACTGAATTGGTATGGTGACCAATTCCGCATCTCGTTCGAAGACTTTGTGCAGCGTTATAATCCACCAGATTTAAACTCACAACAGGTGAATCTTAAAAATACTTTCCGTGCGCTCGTCTGATGAATAGTTTTAGCCCTTTGCGAAGTATACGGCGAGATTCGCGCTAGGATTGTCGACATCGACGCCCGTGTTGGAATTCGAGAAGAAGAATATATTTTACATCCAAGATGTTTTGGCGCACGGATGGGATTCCCGCAATAAACCTCCAGCTGAGCAAAGTACGTTGATTTGCGGCTGTCCTTTGCAAAATCGAACTCAGATCGAACAGTCATGACTGATGGCTGCGGCTTTATCAATCGCTCAGCCCTTTTGTTGATTACAAAGATAGTGGGATACAACAGCCTTCCGACTGCCGTCCAAGGCAGAATCGGGGGCGCGAAGGGCCTGTGGGTCCTGCATCCCACCGACCAGGATCCGAATCCTAAAATCTGGATCCGCGACTCGCAGCTCAAGATCCGCCTTCAAGGCGACCACCGCGTTCATCGGATATTCGACCTCCTGCGAGCGTCGCATCCCTCCCAAACCGAGGCTCGACATGAGCTGTCAGAGCAGAGCATCCTCTGCCTGTCTTCCAATGGAATTCCGGACGACGTACTCGCCTCTTTGTTAGTCGAAGGCTTAGAGCAGAGCGTGAAGCCGCTGCTGGATTGGGGCGTCGGTGCCATGCCTTCTCTTTGGCGTGCCGTTGCAAATGCGGGCAATGTATCTGGCTCCAGGCTGCAGCGTATTGCTGGGAGTAGGAGTCGCGTCCTGGGTTTCCGGGACAGGGAACCAGCCGAATTGGATGGAGAAACGGAGACGGCAGCTACGGACAGGGACGACCTGGCGGCATCGAATCATTCGGGACGCGATAATGGAGGAGGTATGTTCGACCCACTGTTGT
Organism: Mycena rosella; assembly: GCA_029378255.1. Taxonomy (NCBI): domain Eukaryota; kingdom Fungi; phylum Basidiomycota; class Agaricomycetes; order Agaricales; family Mycenaceae; genus Mycena; species Mycena rosella. Next base: position 483,807 of record JARKIE010000033.1, on the reverse strand, counting down.
TTGTCTCACCGCTAAACCATTTCCCCGGCAATAGGCCCTCCTAGCCTGCACGAGCGGGCAGTGGAATTGATCCAAGCTGGGTTTAACCCGAAGAGTTCGGCTTATCTCAACGACAAGTTAAGATATATCATCAAGACGGAAATCAATTCTGTCGTCGACAAGTATCGGATATCCTTGCCAGAATCCACGGCGTCCGATGCGTTTGTGATACCTGGTGCGTTCGTGTGCGGAGCAGTTTGATGAGATGACTCATACTCCTGAAGACCCGTTTGGAATCTTAGAAGAACACCAAATCTATTATCGCTCCTCCAACCCCATGAAAAATCCCGCAACGCAGACCCTTTTTCAGATTCTTGTTGGGCCTGTAATCGTAGGCCTCGCATAACGCTCGTCTGAATATGTACTGACCTTTGTGTTAGCTCGGAAGATATCCGATTCGGTTGCCTTGCGATATGCAAATGGTTGCTTTGATATTTTTTGCTTCACGGGCAACTCGAAGCTAAGACAATTCTACGTCAGGTAACCGCTGTTGACATCCCTGAACTTTACGACTGGCCGGACGTTATAATCACTTCAACAAAGGGACAGCAGAGCCTGCTCTCCTTATTAAGCGGCGGTGGTACGTCCTGTCGTTACATTTCCGAGACCGAGTTCTGACATTATGGTCAGACTACGACGGGGGTTCGCACAATTTCGCCATTTTAACTTACGTTGCTCACCGATTTTCCTTAGATACCGTCATCTTCATTTGGTTAGAGGCGTTTTTGAAGAGTTTCAAAAACCAGCCTTTCACGCCTCCCCCTCTCAATTTCATGCCTGATAATTTCGAACGGGAAGTAAAAACTGTGGAAGAAGTGGGGAAGGAATTACGCTGCAAAAGCCCCACAGATTCCCAACGGATGTTCCAAGAGTTTCTCCTGGTCGGTCTTCGCGACAATCAAGTCGGGCTCTATTCCTTTTTCCACGATAACGCTATCTGGCGTCACGGATATAAGCACTCAAAGTCGATCTTAATGGCGTACATGTATGTTTCGTACCTTCCTGACTGTGGTTTTATTTATAGGCTTTCTAGCGGCAACACGCTCCTCGACGCTGGGAAAACGGGGCTTTGTCTAAAAAGTGAAGTGTTCGAGAATCACCGGAAGGAATTCGGTCACAAGCGACCCAAAACGAATAACTGGGCGGGGATCCGTGAAGATGTGTCGCATCCTTTCATTCTCCAGAGCCTGTTGGTTTATTTCGCTTCCCTTCTCGGGCACAACTGACGGACTGGCAGATCACTGGCTGGAATTTCCAAGGGCGATGCACTGCTCCGGGAACACGACCTCGCATCCGGAAAGCTGTCTGAGGACTACAAGAACACTCCGAAAGACAATTACCTCCTCAAACCGTACACGACAGCGAGAGCAAAGGCCGAGAGCGCTTTCATCTGGGCTGCAGCCTACAAATCGGAACTCGCAGCCATCGAACGACACATCGACCAAGTGCGGGACTTGTATGGTCTGGTGAAGTCCATCCCCAAGGAGCGCAAGGCCGAGCGCGCCGCAGCTATGCTTGCCGTGCACAATAAATTTGCTGAGGGCATCCCCGGTGTTGAATTGATGGACCTTGCGGTGGTCGAGGAGGTTAAAGCGTCATACGCCTATTCGTTGACGGAAGATCTCGGGTTTACAGTCGCGTTCAAAACGCTTTGTGGCATCAAGGCTCGAGCAACGCCAGGAGGCATCGCCCCGAATTGCCGACTGTTCGACGAGTTGAAGACGGTCTCGGGTACTGCCTCACGGGCGACGCGGGATGATGAAGATGATGCTTGATCCGCGGTCTATTTCCATTGACCCGTTTTTACAGATTTGTGTCTGGTTGGGTTAGGTTGGGTAGGGTTGGTTGACTTTATTTAATACCATGATGATATTAAGAACACTGAGCATCAACTTGAAGCACCGTCGTTATCAAGCCCAAGATTCAAGAGTTGAAGAATACAACACTGAACATCGACATTCAACATTTCGGCAGTAAGCAAGTGTGTGCATGTTCCGCCCAACAAATCCCAGAAATCACAACGCACAAGCCCAAATTCAGCCCCCTTCGAAGCCACAGCCTGAACAAAAAACGAAAGTGACGACCGTATGCGTAGCGTAAATTGAACAAGTTACGGCAAAGAAGACCTCCGTTACAGTACAATGAGCCGTGCGGCTGAATTATGCTTCAAAACCGCCCGACATCCCGCCTCGTCCTCAACATCCAAATAACCGCCCAATCCATCATCTGACTCAAGATATCTACAAGCTTGTCAGTGACTGCGAAAAACGGAAATCGGTTAAAAACCCACATCAACCGTTTCGTCAAAACGGCCTCTAATAGGCCCCTCTCCTGATTCTTCTTCGACTTCAAAACCATCGTCTCCTCCACCACCACCTCCGGGATTCTCGACCCATGGCTCAACATCCTCGCAGTGTCCAACAACCCACTAGCATGTTGCACCTGCCTTCCTCCCATCGTGGTACCCAGCAACAGTGAGCCAACAACATCAACATGGACGCTACCAAACTGACAATCGCCCTCGATTGTATCACAATCAAGCCAGTCCCAGCGATAGACGCCACGAATTCTGCCGAAGTAAACAAGGAATCAGCGTCTGCGTAAAGGCCACATCCTTCCCAATAAGGTTGAATTTGGTTTAAGGCGGAGCAAAGACGGTTGACGTTCCAGAGGTAGCTGGCGTAGAGCCGCTCGAGGGAGCCTTGAAAGTTGACCAGCGCATTCTGTGCAGTGAGAAAAGGGGAAGACTCCTCCCCGTCGAGGAGATTTCCCAGGACGGCTTCGGGAAGGACGGATTGCGCATCCCCGGGAGGTGTATTAGGCGCGTCGGTTGCCGTATTATTGTAAGTGGGTGAGCTTGGCGTGAACGCAAGCAGGAACTGTCTCTCCGTCGCCGTGACGTCTGTAAACCCCTCCCACTCGAACTCATCCCACGCATGGTCATCATGGGGAGCTTCCGGACCGATTAATTTCGACCGGCTGGTGGGAGGATCCAAAAGGCGGCTCAGTGGATTGATAGTCGCAGTCAGATTATCATTCCTGACTGTACACCCCAAAATTTGGATGTACGCCTGTCCACCGTTGTTGCCGTCCGAGTCTGGAACTTGAAACATCGTCAAGTTCAGCGAGTTGCCTGTGCTGTTGGCGGAATCCACGAGGACGGCACGAGGATTTCCGGTGGCGACGACCATGACTACTTGATGATGTCCCATCGGCCCTCGGTATGTTGAAAAATTGAATGCCCAGGGTTGGAAGAAGACCCTGGCTTTTACAGCGGATCAGAGACCTCGGAAGACGCGAACACTGAATTTGAACTCACTAGGTAACTTGATAAATCCAGAGTCGCCCCAGTAAGCGCTGATATTCAATTCAGGAACCGCGGGGTCCGCGTACGGCGGCGCAGGTATCGAAACATTGATCCAAGCACCCCGTCCGATAGAAGTGTCATTCGAAACACAAACCGCTCCTGCCCATTTCGCGGTGAAGGTTGGGCCAGACTCATGTCGGTAGACCCCGAAGGCAAGGTGAAGGTGTTTATCGTGGCGTTGCTGATTTGGGAACAGTGTACGTTCACGAGGGTAGCATTAACGCGAGCTTTGGTCCATGCCAACTCTTCAGCGACGAAATCGTCTAGGTTGACTGTGTCGTGGAGAAGCCTTCGGAGTGACTCTCGTGAGCAATGGGCCTTGAAGGCGCGGAGAGAAACCGATAGATCCGTACCTCCCGTGCAAGCCAGGGTAACGGGTATCATTGGTTCGGGCTCCGAACATGTTTACCGCTGCATTCTGTCATTCGATGAATGTGAGAGGTGGGATAAGTTAACGACATGAACTCACCCGTGTGGCAGGCGGGAACAGCAGCGCATCGGAAGAGGACGTAGGGCGATTGTACAGTTCATCGAAATTCCCGAATCGAGACCCAAACTCGACAGGGTAGACCAAGTCGAGAAGCGTGTCAGAGGTGTTTACATCGAAAATAATAGCTGACCCACCGAGTTAGCCGGTGATAACCAACAGATTCACATAGACTTACCGAAGATGGATCCACTACTGACTTGCAGGAGTGTGCAAAATCCAAGATAAAGCAGGATGGTTTTCAAACCAGGCGAGTTCGGTAGCTTGGAATGAGAGCGAGAGTAGAGCCAGTTGGCTGAAAGGGAGGAAGACAAGCCAGACCAAGCCTTGAGGCGGAGATGCAAGAGACCGAGTGTAGGGGCTGAAAATATTCAAAATAGGTGGGTTAGTCAGACATGTCTCTATGTCAAGGTAGACAAGATGAAACTGACGATGCCGAATGTCTGCATCCACTGCAATCTCTCGCGCCAGAGAAACAAGGCCACCGACAACAAGAAGAAAAGCCACCTGCAGACCAGCTGTCACACCAGTTTGAACTAAAGCGATCTATTGGACATTATCAGATCCCGACAACGGCGACATGGGATGGGAAAGCTGCTCACATCCAGAAACACGACACGAATGACCCAACCCTGGATTGCTGCAACCACTGCCACAGCGTGCACTGCGACAAGTAGCCCATGTATAATATGAACAAGGGCAAATTTAACGGTCAGGTCTCGCTTCGCCGTTTGCCCCTTTTCTGAGTTCCGAGTCTGAAGAGGACGGAAGGGATGCGGTCATAATTTGTGGTCGTCGTTCATGTGGCTGGTGGTGGTAAAGAAGAAATGAAAGGCAATTCGGGATTATAGTGGGTGCACATGTCGCAGCGCTTTTGCTCCCGACATAGGCGATTCAGATGGTTGATCGGGGTACCATAGGATACCATTCAGTTCGAGTACTGAATTTGTGCTAACTAAACTTGAAAATCCTATGAGATCTGATCGGGGAGTCAAAGATATATACTTGATGGGACCGTGCCTGAGTATACCTACCTTTTTATCTGTATGATACATTCAAGTTACCCATTTCTCAGGTAGCGAGGTTCCCGTTTTATTCAACGCTTTCCTTGCAGATGGGGACGTGCGAGACAGATCACCAATAACGTGCAATGGACGTAGCTCATTTAAAACGCCCGAGTTGGCAACGCGGAATTCGTCCTGCACATGGTGCTAGTTATTTTGGGCTCGAGCTGCGGCAAAGTTCACACCAAACGTGCGTGCCCTTGCAATTACATTTTAGATTCTGCTGCGCATGGAATGCCAGAGAGGAAAAAGTGCCTTGTACAGCGCTGACCTTTAAGCGCTTGCAGCAGAAGTGGATCAACACTGCTCGAACAGGGGTATTTGGTGTTGCTTTGTGATCGTAAGTGACGCGACACGTCACGTGTCCTTTCAGTTGCTTGGTCTAATGTTGTCGACAAATATGGACACACAACGCGTCTGTCCTGCCACCATGTACGCCTCCTCCGCAGCTCAAAAAGCCAAGAGACGGACACACTCGCGTCCAGAACTTACAGATGAGCAAAAGCAAGAGGTCAAGGAGGCCTTCGAGCTCTTCGACACGGACAAGGACGGCGCTGTCGACTACCACGAGCTCAAGGTCGCGATGCGCGCCCTGGGCTTCGACATGAAGAAGGCGGAGGTGCTCAAGGTCCTGCGGGACAATGACAAGTCGGGACACAACCTGATGGACTTTGAGGACTTTGCAAAAATCAGTGCGTCAGCTAGCCGCGTGCCGTCTCACGAGTACTGACGCGTTGCAGTGACCGAGAAAATCCTCGCGCGCGATCCTAATGATGAGATCCGGCGCGCATTCCAGCTATTTGACGATGACAACACGGGCAAGATCTCTCTGCGGAACTTACGAAGGGTGGCAAAGGAGATTGGGGATCGTCTGGAAGACGACGAATTGTGAGCTTCCGTCTGCATGCGTCCATGGTTGCGCGCCACTCACGGACATTGTGTAGACAAGCCATGATAGAGGAATTCGACCTCGACCAGGACGGGGAGATCAGCGAAGCCGAGTTTTTCGCCATTATGACGGATGATGCCTAGGTCGCGTTCTGGTGCGCTGCGACTGCTCTCTCTCTCGCGCGCCACTGACACATTTCAAAGTTTACATTCTTCTTCCATTTATTCGTCGTCGCACTGCTGTAACAGTATCACTTATAATACATGTATCTCAAACCTGCGCTACAAACACCCAGCTTGTGTCCTTCCCCTCGCCGCCCACCCGCTTCACGACGCCCTCGCCCTCGAGCTTCCGGAGGTGCAGGTCCACCCCGTGTGCCGCTGGGAGCCATAGCGACTCAGGGTACGCGGCGTAGATGCTGCCGACCAGCGTCCACGTCGTCCACGCCTCATCCGCCACCGCCGGCGGCGACTTGAGGATCCCCACGATCTGCGCCTCGCGCTCGAGCCGGTGCTTGATGTACGTCGCGATGACCCCCGCCCCGTCCACCACGACCGGCCCGTGCCCAGGATAGAGCACGCGCGCGCCCGCCGCGCGCCCAAATTCGAGCATCTTGCGCAGGCTCGCGATGTACGCCGCGAGGTCCTCGAACACGGCCGTGCCCTGCCCGAGTACGGTGTCCGCCGTGTACAGCGCGTTGTCCTGCGGGACGTGCAGGCAGATCGAGTCGACCGTGTGCCCCGGGGTGTGCAGCACGCGCAGCCCCGTCGAGAGCACCTGCGTGTCGTGCAGGTCGTGGAACGGCGTGCCGTCTGGGCTGGGTGTGTACGAGCCGGCGGGGAGGGCCGCTAGGATCGCCGGGAGGTTGTTGTGCGGGCTGGGCGCCAGCGGCGCGGGGAACTTGTGCAGGCGCGGGGACGTGAAGGGCGCCGCGACGTTCCGTGCGTCCCACAGCCGCCGCAGGAGCGCGAGCACGGCGGGCAGGCCGCCGACGTGGTCGTGGTGCCAGTGCGAGATCACGATGTCGGAGACGTCCGCGGCGCCCGAGTCCGACGACGTGCCCCCGGCGTCGCGTAGCGCGGACTCGAGGAGCGGCGTGTACTCTTCCCGCCCTTCGCCGGTGTCGATCAGCGTGAACGGCCGCTGCTTCCCGACGATATACGTGTTGGTTCCTGTGAGAGAGGCTCAGGATGGGAAGGATAGAGGCTCCCCGCGTACCTTGCAGAGTGAATTTCCCCGGATTCTGCGAGTGGTCATCGTTCGGTGGGGTAATCTCGTAATTAAGGCGCACTTACCTGGCCGAGTACGCGGATAACGCTCTCGCTGAGCTGATTCTGACGGTGAGTCGCGCAGGGATGGTTGGTAGACTACACGAACCCTCGACACGGACGATAGGGCCTCTAACTTATCCATGGTTTGGGAGCTGCCGGGTGGTCGCTTCAAGTTAAGCGGGAGACTCGCATGTGATTTTGATCACACTCCGGATCGGGAAATTCCGAACTCTTCCGGGCGCGAGTTATTCAGTCGCAAACGGTGGCTGGCGAAACTCGAAGTCTCCTTCAACGAATTTAGGCGGACAAGATCTTCCCACTCAAAGCTCAGTACTCACAAGAAATAAAGCTCCTCCGACGTAGACGTAGAGGCAGGATAGTATCCTGGACGTTGTGTATGTGTCCTTGATGCATCGGTAGTCATACTCGAAGGAATCCTCGACAAACTGCAAAGCCGACGTAAACATCTAGTTGTCCCAGCGGGGTTCCGTCTGTGATCCGACCATGTCCTGGGTGATATTTCTCAATGGACAACTTGAACCTCATCTTATATCATCAAAATCATCCTCGGCCGCGTCTGCAGCGTGGGGAGCGGTCAGTCTCGTCTTCCTCCTCTGATCGGCGTATCTTGATTTGACCATTGCCTTTTTTTTTTCGCAAAGGCGGGAAAAGGTCGCCTGAATGTATCATGTATGCTGCAACTGTCAAGAGAAGCTGTCTGCATATGTGTATCTTTTTTTGGCGGATTCCACCTTCGTAGGAAGTTCTTTTTGTTGCACGGACGAGAAACGGCGGATTTAGCGACGGACGTCATGAATCATTGGATGTATCGCACATCGTGGAATTAAATTGTGACTCCATTATTTTCGAAATGCCGCCTTCATGTAGTCCCTACCACATAACTAAGTACTATCTTTAGCTGTCTGTTTCGGTACTTGAATTGCATACATGACTTGATTATGAGGTCAACCCCGCCGAGTGTCCGATCCTCGAAACACACCCGCAAAACATCAACCATCTCCTTTACTGCGCCAATTACGGACGGGTCTCCTGTGAACTGGCTTTTATCTTGGTGTCGGAAATGCATAAAAAGGAGAATGGACATCGGCTCACGGAGCTCGAGAACGAGCTCGTCCTCACCCACGATTGCCCGTCATGGTGATTTCGAACAGCAACGTATTATAGCGCTACCTACATATTTAAACACGCAACATCCGATCCTGCGACGCATGCCTAAGCACCTCTTCCCGCTCCTTCGCCGCCGCCCGGAAAAATTCGTCCACGTCCATCCCAGAGTGGAAGAACTGCCGCGTCCCGCGGGCGGTAGCCTGCGCATCCAGATACTGGTTCGTGACGATGCTCATGAGGCGTTTATTGCTGCGCGGACGGCGTGAGGTGGTTGAACTTGGTAGCTCGCTTTCAGAGGAATCGTCTTCGTCGGATTCATCTGACGTGGGGTCCGATGTGGGGAGGCGGCTGACATAGCGGACGTGCTCTGGCAGCAGAGAAAAAAGAAACAGACATCAGTGTGGATGTTGCGTGTGATAAGAGGCACAAACGGGCAAGTCGCACGTCGATATCGTCTCGCGCCTCTCCGCGGTCGAGACCACGACGCAGATGCGTCCCCACTGATTCTCGAGGGACGTCTTGCATCCCGACCGACGGCGCGGCGTTCAACTCCGACAACTGTTCCAGCGCCTTTTGCCTGCAAAGTTGAAATATTAGATTAACCATTCGCAAGCAAAAATACAATCGTAATCACCGAACGATCTCGAGGGATCCATCTTTAACATTAAGGTCGTCCATGTTACTGGAAACGACCTCGAGCCGGAACCGCGGGCCGAACCAGTCGAAGTACTCGTTGTAAGGTAGAAGCGGATCGATGGTGTCCTCGATGCCGAGCGCACACGCCGTCTCGTACGTCCACGCACGCGCGACGTTCTTAACGGTGTACCCGCCCCCGCCAAGCAGCACGAGCGGGACGTTCTGCTGTCGTAGGAATTGCACGCAGTGCGCGTGACCGTGCATCGTGAGGTTGAAGCAGCCGAGCTTGTCGCCCGCAAGCGAGTCGGCGCCGCATTGCAGAACGACGGCGGACGGCCGGTACACCTCGAGAATTTTCGCGATTACCTTCCGCGCGTGAGCGGATGCCGCTGTTACTAATCGCACGGACGCACCGGCTCGAACACGCTTTGGAACGCGTCGTCTGTGATTCCGTCCTTAAGAGGGACGTTCACGGCGTAGCCCTTGCCCTCGCCGCGGCCTTGGTCCTCCTGGGTTCCGGTGCCAGGAAAGTACGACCCGTATTTGTGGAAGCTGCACGTCATGACGCGGTCGGTAGTATAGAACGCCTCCTCGACGCCGTCGCCGTGGTGGCAGTCGATGTCGATATAGAGCACGCGGGGGACATCGCGTAGCAGCTCCAGGATCCCCAGCACAATGTCGTTGATGTAACAGAAGCCAGACGCCTCGGCCTTCTTCGCGTGGTGCAGCCCACCAGCCCAGTTGATCGCGATATCGGCCGCCCCTGAATTAATCCTCTGCGCGGCAGCTGCCAGAGATTGAGAAGACAAAGTCAGCATTTTCATAAAGCCGCACCAATGGATCCACCGGCGGATATGGAACTAAACTCAAAGACGCCTTCAGTAACACAAAGTCAGTATTTTCCGTCGTCCGACGACCACAATCGACCCAAACCTTCGAAAGGGGGGTTGTCATCTCCGACGAGGACTGTGATTCCGAGCGTGAATCAAACCACGGAGACAAAGAAATGGCGGCGCACATCGCGTGCCATTGAAACTAAGCTTTGCGGCCGTCTCTGGCGTCACTCGGCTCAGGAACTGCACGTATTCGTCCGTGTGGAACGAGGTCATGGTTTCTGCAGATGAACGCGCTGGTTTCTGGGCTGCGTGAGTGGAGTTCCAAGAGGAGTGACGCGACAAACCAGGACGTGCATCTTGTCGAGCATGTCGTAGGCGGAGATAAGGTCGTGTGTAATTTTGACGCGATGCGGTTTGAGGTACTGGTTGTACCCGAATGTGTACGCCCCGACATCGGCTTGAATTCAGGTGAGATGGAAGAGTGGAAACTAGTAGACCATGTTTCGCACGGTCATAGTAGTAGGCCACTCGGCGGCGGGACATGCGCTCGGACGCGTTGGAGGGGTTTTCGCGGAAATTTAGCGGCCTACAGATCCACGTTAGGAACGCAGCAAGCCAAGTCCTATTATGGGTTTAAAACTCGGCTGTGGATGGATGCGCACGAGAGGGCTGTAGAGGAAGACACGCAAAGAGTCAAGGAGGACAAAGGCAGACGACGGTTCGGGTGTCGGACCGGATCGCGTGCATCGCGGGCACGTGACGCAACCTCGCGTCGGAAATGCTGGTACTTGGCCGGTACTTTTGGGCTGGGTTCGGTCACTAAGATTTGCGAGTTTTAAAATCCGGTCGAGAGAAATCAACTCAGCCAAATCCAACCAGAATGTTTCTAATGCGGTCATAAAATTGAACACCGTTTGGTCTGGAGAAAGTTGAAACGAAACAGTGGGGTCATCGAGTAGTGTTCAAATTGTCCTCGAAATTCCCAGTTCATGAAGTGCTGACATTCCTCTCGCCCGGCTTCTATAGTTTGCGGAACACATTTAGCCACAGGTTTACATGGGAGTCAACGTGAGGCCATTTTGAGCTTGTTTTTTGACTGGAGATGCGACAGACAGTTCTGACATGGGGACGATTTCTTCCGAAAGGCGACTGTGGAGCGAGAAGATGTGCTGAAACACGCTTTCAAGGATGATATGTTACATGTTCAAGAGGTATCGTCGTTGTACATTCCCATTCGAAATTACCAGGACGGGTAATCCTGGGTGAGCACCTCTTTCTCGAGCTCCGTAAGCCCATTTCCCCTTCTCCGTTCCAGCGTAGCCACTGTGGCGGCTACATCAAACCCGTATTCCCTCTCGAGCTGATCAAACGCATCTTGTTTGTCCATGCCGAGCTGCACGATTGGCCCGCCCAGCGCCGCCGTAGGCGAGTCAAACATGGCGACGGCGCCGCCGGGCGGCTTGACCAGAAACTGGCCAATGGCTGCTACGGAAGATTCATCGCCCGTGGTCAGGGCCGCGTCGCGGAAAGTGCGAAACGCGCGCTTCTCATTGTCGTCGTCGACTTTGAGCCGGAACACCCGTTGCGTGCGCGTGATGAGGATGTAGTCTGTCCCTGCGGTGATGTTCTCGTTGAGTAGATTGACCTGGTAGGCTAGCGCTGGAGAGCGCTTGAAGCCGTTGATCGGAGGGCTGATTTTGGGTGTAAGGGTGGCGGATGGGGTGGCGGGTGTCGGGGAGATGCAAGCGGTCTCTTCGCTTTCCTTGAGCGTCATGGCTTTGCCGCATATTCGTTTGTGTCGGAACTTCCAGTCCTCTCGTTGACACTGCCTGCGCCGATATGGCCTCAACTTAGAAAAAATGTAGAATGCGTGGACAACTCACCGCGAGCAGTAGTATACCCTGCGAGCGACATTCTCAATACACGGTTTGCAGCGCATAAACCGCTGTGCACCGGGAGTTTCATGTTTTCTGCAGTTGTCGCAAACAGCGACCAAGGGGTAGGCCTTCTGTTCCTGAACCGACTTCCGGTGCATTTCTTTTGCGGCAGCAGGCCCATGCGCATACTCGAGGAATTTTTGGGTGATCTGCGGAAGCCGGCTTTTCGCGCTGCTCCGTTGCCTCAGGCTTGGCTGTATGTCGGGAATTCCATGGAAGGATCGCAGGGTTTCGTGCAACGTGAAACCTGTTCATCGAATTCCGATATCAGGTGCAACGGCCTCAAGTATCGCAAGAAAACATACCAATCAGCCAGCTCCTATGAAGGTTGAACTCCGCATCCGCGAGCTCGTACACTTCCCGAGGCTCTGCAGAGGGATCCGCAGCGTGCCAATGGCGGCTTTCCAGGTATATCGGGGTTTTCGGGACCTGAGAGAAGTCGTCTAGCGTAAAATTTTTCAACAAGTCCAGGAATCCCTGTCCGCGATCCCGTTGGAGGAAAGGCAGTGTCAGCTCGTCACACAACAAGCGGAAGAATTCCGAATGAGAGCGCCCACACGACCGCACCAGGCCCTCTAAAATATGCTCCTCCCTGACAGACGCCGCCGCCGATCGCCATCTGTTGAGAAAGTCGCGCGTGGCGTAGCAGATGGTCACCGCCTGTGCCAGGTGCGTCAGCGACCGGCAGAGAAGTCCGTAGGTTTCACGGTGCTCTGCCAGTACATCCTGCATCTCGACTTCGGTCGAGAGATATAGGAAGGCCCCACGAAGGACGTCGATTGGCTTGGGGACGCTACCGCTCAGATTCCACGCGATCTCGGTTTCCCATTCCTGGTTCCACTTGATTCTGTCCTCTGTATAGGGGTTAAGGGGTTTCCCGCTTTGGAATGAGTGGCCGGAGAGTCGCGGCATTGTTTTAGTCGTTCCTACGAAAAAGCGCGCGGCTAATGGCGGCAAAATGGCGGTTGAGCGCGAAGAGGATCGATATCAGCTGACTCAGTTCAAAACAAAATTTCGCTGATCGCCGAAATACCGACGTGTTTTCCAACCTGTTCAATAGAGCTGTTCACAGTAGCCCTTTTTAGCTCCTTTTTGTTTCCCTTTTTCTGTCCTTTTTGATATTCTCGTCCTTTTTGTCCGGGTTTTTTTTTCCTTTTCCATTCAGACATTCAAGAGGGTCTAAAATCCAAAAGTACAAGCTTCTGGGTGCAAAACTGACCGAAAACAAAGAAAAAGGGACGGAAAAGTGAACGAAAAATGAGTTACTGTGAACACCTAAGCAGAAAAACAGCAGAGAAAAAGGGAACATGATGGAACATATAAATGAGCTAGAATATTTACACAGGGGAAGGGATGCATGGCCTCTTGGGAGTGTATATGAGAGGGTAGGACCTATGTATCCTAACAAGTACCAAGGCCAGGAGGGGAAGCAGTCTGAAAAAGGAAAAATAAAAGGAACGGGAAAAGGATACTTATACAAAAATGAAGGGTGGTGCTCATTTTTCAAAAATGGTCCTTTTTCTATTCCTTTTTCTGTTCCTTTTTCTTCTCATTTTTGGTTCCCTCTTTGAAAAGGAAGACAAAAAGGAAGACAAAAAGGAGGTAAAAAGGAAAGAAAAAGGGCTACTGTGAACAACCCTAATCTTTCTTGCCCTACCACTGGTTGCCTGCAGCTACTCATATAGTGATTCATCATAAAAATCAAGCGTTAAAACTCTCGACGTAATTTACTGAAAATGAAATACGTCGTCAACAACAAGACAACAGTTTCGAACAGGCTGAATACCCTTGGGTCTGATCTGATTAATTATTCAAGTTTCAATCTCTGCTCGAACTTTCAGTTGAGTTCCTTGTCGATGGAATGGCTCACCCCATTCAATCGATCAAGGCCGCTGCTTTTTGCGGCCCGGGAACGGGTTTGCCATGGACCAGCTTCTACCTTGGAGTCTGAAATGCATAATCAACAACAATCCGCAGGCTTCGCTCGACAACATACGGTTGTAAAATAGCACCCGAGTGAGCCAAGTCTTAGAGGCTATTTCCCGAAGGAAAAAATTGCGACACGACCACTTGGTGCAGGGAAGAAGACGGTTGGTATTTTGCGGGTGTGGTTTCGAGGATCGGATACTCAGCTTTGATCGCTGCCAGTCTGGATCGGACCAAATTTCCTAATTCGGATAGGGGGTCCACCCAATACAACGCCCTCTTGTTTTCTTAACAGGACCGTGCGGAAGGTACCGATTTAATTTCCGGCTGCTTCTCCCAAATCATGTCCATTTGATGTAAATTATTCTGCAAACGGAACCGCAAACTGGGATGTGTAACGATTTCCTCGCGAGATTACCTCTTCGCTGAATACACATTTTTTTCTCGAAAGATCGGCCAGTGATTCTCGCGCTGAACTACGCTGTCCTTAGCTTCGCAGGGAACGGCAGCTGATTCAAATAAAGTAAATGTTCAAAGGTTTACGTAACTTGGAACGTCCGGTCTTTTATCGGGCGGCTGTCTAGACCTCGCAACCTAATGCGTATACTTAGCTTAGCGCTGATACAAGCCGCACGTAACTCGTATAGAATTTCACGGAAAGCTGTCTTCCGATGGTTTCAAATATTCCTACACGGCCGTTGTTGACCAAAGTACATTGAAGGTGAATACAAATTTAAACCTACTAATCATACACTCCTTCGTTTACTTGCAATCATGCTTCAAACACGCAGATCCTTCATAGGCTGGGCGATGCGCCCCGCGCCTCCGAACCCCTTGCCGGTATTCTTAAGGTCGCGTGTGGGGCGCGTCATCTCGGCCTTGCGCTGCGCGAGCTCCATAAGTTTGCGCTCGGTGTCGTGCTTCTTCTCTTTGCGCGGGGGCTCGTCCTCGATGTACGGGGGAGGTGGGACGTGGGCGGGTTCTTCGACCCCGGCGCCAGTGGGGGCGGCGGGCCTGGGATAATCTGCATCTACGGCGGGCACCTCGGCGGGCTGGGCGGGGGCGGCCGGAGCTTGTTCGCTGTGGGTGTGATTTGAATGGAGTGCGTGAATGGAAGTAGGAGGTACGCTACATACGGTGCGGGATGCGACTTGTGTTTCGTCGATACGGAGAGGCGACGGCCGCCTACCTTGACTTGATTGAAGGCAGTCAGTGCACACAGCTTTAGGGGGGCAGTTGAACATGAGCTCACTGGCAGGAGGATGGTGCGCGATAAAATTGGCGACGTCCGTCATTGTGGGTTTCTGGGCTTGCAAGTCGAGGGGGCGGGGATTGTGAGGTCGGTGTGGGGTAATGACGGTATTTAAATACGGAGGACCACGTGTCGTGGTCCAAGCGGCGGAAGCATCTGATACCAGTCACAATGCCATAATGTGTTATCGGCGACCAAAAAGAGGACCTCAAAAAAGCGGCAAATCGCGATGGTTTTGAATTTTCAACTTACCGCCTTTGGCAGCATCAGGGTGTTGGAAAATTTGGTTGGTTTTGAAGTTTTTCAGGGTCGAAATTAACGTTGAAAGTGCGTGATAGGCCTTCTCCGGCTCTGGTTTAGTCTGGTCTTTGGCTGGGACAATTCACCGGAATTACTACATAACGCCGATTTTGGTCGCGGCCGGACGCGACTTGGGCCAGACGCGCGGGGCGCCCCGGCGGGACGCGAGACGGTCACGTCACATGTCACACGGCCCGCTGTTCCGTGTGACTATTCGCGCTTTCCACCATCCCACCACGCCGTGCTGTCCTCCCCTTCAATAAACAGAGGTCAGATAGGTCCATTAATATCCGACGTTCTCCCTTTTCCTTTCCTCTCCACATTGCTCACCACTATCACCGCAAGTCTCCATTTTTTTTTTTTGCACTGCAAGTCGAGTTTCTCATGCGGAGTCGCTCTTTCTCTATAGCTAGTTGCGTCGTGTAATGGAGCAGACGACGCGCGACTTGCGCGGTCGAGACCAGCCAGCGGGCACGTCCGACGTCCCCCGCAGGCCTCCCCGCGAAAAGCGGAAGCGCTCGCCGGCACCAGTGGCCCCCAAGGACCAGCCCGTCCTCACGCCGTGGCTCGCGTCTCTGCCTCCCACCCCACCTACGAGCACGGACCAAAGGTGCGCGCAAATATTACTCGCTGCTTTGGGAATCGCTGTGAATGCGGAGAAAGGCTGCACCAGGAGATCGTTGCGTATGTGGCATACGTGCAGCCGACGCCACAGGAGCGCACCGCGCGCCAGAAGCTGCTCGAGGCGATACGGAAGGCGCTGCTGCGCCGGTTTCCTGACGGGGAGCTGAAGCTGTTCGGGAGCGCGGCGACGGGTCTGTGTCTCCCCACTGGGTGAGTCTGCTCCATGCATGCGACCACTGTTTGTTGACAACTAGCTATCAGAGACATGGACATTGCTATTATGACGGGCGAGGTGATACCGACGGCGGAAAAGAAGCGCCCGCTGTTCCAGATGTCCACGATTCTGAAGGCGGCGCGCCTCACCTGGGACGTGCAGGTGAATCATCGCGCGCGGGTGCCGATATTGACGTTCAAGAGCCTCCCTGAGTATGGTCCGTAGTAGTGGCATTGAGTGTCGCAACCGCTCATTATCTCGCAGGCTCCTTTAGCGTCGATATTGGAATTAACAACCTCGACGGGCCACGGGCGATCGAGATCGTGAACGATTATCTAGCCAAGATGCCCGCCCTCCGGCCCCTCATCTTCATTGTCAAGGGGTTTCTGTCCCAGAGGAACCTCAACAACGCCGCGCACGGCGGGCTCGGCAGCTACGTGGTCATATGCATGTGCATCAGCTTCCTCCAGGTGCGCATCTCTTTTAATTTAATTTTTTATTTCGCGTGAAGCTGACTTAGATCCGCAGCTCAACCCCAGCAAACGCCCGCAGGAGTACATCGACAAACCGATGGAGACCGAGTCGCTCGGCGCGCTGCTGGCCGACTTTATGTTCTACTACGGGATCGAGTTTCCCTACGCCACGTCGTACATCTGCGTGCAGGAGGGCCAGCTGCTGCCCAAGGCGTCGGCGGCGTGGATAACCAATAAGGTACCGGACGCGCTGGTGATTCGGTGTCTCGTCAATCCAGGTCGGTGGGCGTTAGGTACTTGCAGACCAGGCCGCTGACTGGCGGCTGGTATAGATAGCGACATAGGCAAGTCCGCGGGCCGCCTCGACGCGATTCGCGGCGCGTTCAAGGCGGGGTATGCCACGATTCTGCAGCTCTCGCTGGCGGATGAGAGCCTGCTCGGCCCGTTAGTCGCGCTGAATCAAACGGTATGTACATACGCCCATCTAGCTGGAGGTTCGCAAAGAGTGACTGATGCGTGTTGGGCACAGACGCTCGACCACCGGGCGCACATCGCGGATATCGTCGACTCGGGGAAGCTCGAGGCGGCGATGTCGCCTGCGCCACGGCACCCCAGGGGCAGGGGCCAAGGCCCGGGCACGGCGCAGCAGCCAGCCCGGTCTGCCCCGCGCGTACAGCAGCAGCAGCAGCAGCATTACCTCCCCGTGCGCCCGACGGCGTCTGTCCCGCGCGCTCCGCAGCAGCATGTACACTTCCCCGCGCGCCCGGTCGTGCCCGCGTCCACGCCGGAACACGTTCCGTACGGGATGGCGTTTGGCGCGGGGTCTGCGATGGGGCGCGGGCGCGGGAGCAGCGGGGGCGGGGGCGTCAACCGCAAGGGGAGCGGATTCGGGTCTGCTGGGTTCGGGGCCGGGTCGGGATCGGGCGAGGCGTACCCGTCTCCCGTTTACCAGCACCCGCACCCGCACTCGCGCTTCGACCCCGAGTGGCCGCCGCGCGGGGGCGGGTTCAAGACGGGGGATAAGAAGCGGCGGAGGATGGACGTGCACAATTAGGGATGGGGCTACCGGTGGACGTGCGTCAGTGGCGGGGGTGGACGTTCGGCGATGCTTTTTTCTCTCCCCTCCAATTCCCTCCTTTCCTTTCTATCTCTGCGGCATATCGAACCGAGCGTTGGCATTGGCAATTGTACATACTTACAGCAATTCGTGTATCATTCTGTAGATTTGTAGGATACGTACTTTAGAAATCGAGGTGGACCTAGTGATTCGTTCCAGCTTATGAGCTTCCAGTCAACTTGCGGCGACGATTTGGCGACCCATGAGGTTAGCACGAGGTTAGCATCTAAATTAAACAGTCAAATCTTTTATTTTATTATTATTTCTTTCCTCGTGCGATACTTGTGACAGTGATGTGACTGTGACTGTACAGTACTGAGCACCTTCCCTAAATTTCTCCACCATGTCGACTGACTTGCAATGGCTCCTTGTCCGCGTACGTCGTCCTTGACGATGATATCCGCAATGCACTCACCGGGACTGTCGCGCAGGACAACAACTCCTTCATGGTGAAGCGGGGTCCGTCGGTCGGACGGATTTTCTCCAAGGAGAGCGTGAGCCTACCATCTGCTTTTCCACTGCACGAGCTAACGGGATAACCCAGGGTAACCTCCGCAACATCCACTCGGAGAAGTTCTCTGGACTGGCCAACTCCAAGGTGCGATTTTTCTGCGTCCGCGTTACTTGTGATCTGAATTAAATATCAGACGGTTCACATCGTGGACTCGGCCAACGGGATCCAGATCGTGTCGCGCAAGCAAAAAGCGACCCCCTTCGCCGTCTCGGGCGCGTCCTCCACCGGCGTGATACGCTCGCGGACAGGCTCCCGCCGCGCACTCGGCATCGTCGCCGTCACCGCCTCCAAGAAGGCCGGCAGACCCGACCTCCGCACCGTGCGTCTCGTCTTATTTTCGTTCTTGTTCTGTTCTTGTTCTTTTCCTTTTCTCCGAAACGCACTCTCGTTAGAACCCACTGGACATCTCCATGAAAGCTGGGCGTGGACATGTTTGCAATATAAACGCTCATCCCATCCGGCGCTCGATCAAAGCAATGGTGGGATATCGCGCCATGTCGCTATCGGGCCCCGTTCGTCGCTCGACGCGGAGGATCCGACTCTTTGGCGCTCACATTCGAGCATTTTTCTATCTGTATCTTATTTTATTTTATTTTATTTATTCTCTTCTCTTTTACACGTATCTCCTACCATACGACCCACTAACACGCCTCCCAGGCCGCCCTCGCCCGCGTCTCCGCCCTCCTCGCCGCCCAGAAGGAGCCCAAGCCGGCCCCCGCCAAAAAGTCACCGCGCTCCAAGAAGAGCAAGACCGCGTCCGTCCCCGTCGCACAGCGCAAGTCCAAAGCCGCCGCCGCGGACGATGACGACGACCTCCCCGACCTCGTCTAGGCTCGTCTTCTTTACCATATGTCATGTATCCCTCCGAGACTATGCACATATGATTTTTGCGCACGAAAACATACTTTCTAAATTGCGCGCGTAGGCATCGGTAGCAATGTAACGACGGATTGGCACAGATTGGCACGCAGTAAGCTCTGCGCGCGGGTACCACAAGCACACCGGAAATTGAGAGGTTTCGGGCTGCCTGGAAACGTTCCTGAAACCAATTAGTTTACAGAGAGGTTTCGGGGTTTCTGGAACGTTTACTGGCAGCCCAAAACCAATTTCCGGTGTGAAGGTCAGCGGCACGGCGTAGCACTGCGCGCCTCTAGCTCTGGATTTATTTGTTCGATTCAGCTACTTTCTGCGGTTCTTTGTTCCCTTCTGGCTCTTCTCTCTGGCTTGTTCCCTGAGCTTCCCTCTGGCAGACGCGACGACCTCCCGATCTCTCCGACATATCTGATTTTTCGCACTAGTAGTTGATAGTCATCTCCGCAATCGCGGCCCGCCCTAATTGACTAAATTGAACTGATGAAAATCCAACGTGAATGTCCCAATCAAGCCTGCGCATCTTTGCCTTCCTCCCCTATGTGCCATTCCATTGCAAAGTCGACAATCCGCCATGTGCTTCAGCACTGCCCAGCAATGTTCAGCACGGGTCTAGGAACAGCAGCTAGAGCAGCGACGACTCGGTGGTCTCGAAGCTCCACCCCGGTACGTATAAGACTCAGGATAAAAGCAGGCTCAGCATGTTTCTTCAAAGCTCGTGGCTGCGACCCATCGCCATCGTCTCGGCTCTGACGCGACAACCAATACTTAATGCACATTTGGTCAAAAATCAAATACGGACTCCAGCCGCTGTCAGAGGCGCCCACGATCGGGATCCACAAAATATTTAAATGAAACGAGGTCGCGCTCGCTCCGAGTCCCAGCGCCCACATGTCTTCGTCTCTGTCTGCCCCGGATGTCCCTAAAACGATGGGCGCCCTGCTTATCGGCGGCTTCTTCGCCGCCGTGTTCGTTGCGTCCTTCTTTCCTCTTGGACATGCTGACCAACGCTCATACAGACTATCCGGGACCGTCATCTTGCAGACCCTGCTTTACTTGACGACGTACAAATCCGACCCGGCGGGGGTAAAAGTGCTCGTAAGTCTCCGCGCGCGCGTCGTATAATATATGCAAACCCAAGACTGACATCCGGGCCTGGCAGGTCCTCGGCGTCTGGTGCGCTTTGCCATCTATGTTCCGGGCGGCACGCTTACTTGCACGCCTCACAGGGGCCTCGATACGCTGCACAGCGCGTTTATCTGGGCTGCGATGTGGGAGTATTTGATTGGGAACTACGGGAACGCGGTCAAGATCGATTACATCCCGTGGTACGCCCTAGCCCACCCCCTCCGAGTCCGCGCCGCCTGATTTTACTCCGTTCCAGGAGCATCTCAGTGCGCCTGTAGCCAGCTTACCCTCGCTCGCCCGTCTACTAACGTACGCAAAGCTGACAGTCATACTAACGGTCCGTCGACCCACTGCGTCGTGGATAGCAGTACACTGACGAATACCTAAACCCAGGCAATCGTCACTTTCTCCGTACATTGGTGCGTCCTGCGGTTTCGAGGAAGCCGTCTGCGCTCAGACGCCCCCGATAGCTTTTTCGCACACCGCATTTTCCTGCTTAGCAAGCGGAATTGGCTGATGGCCTCGCCGGTGGTACGTGCGCTGTGATGTCGCCCTATACTGCAAAGCTCACGCCTCGCCCCATGGCCAGGTCATCCTCGCCCTCGTCCGTCTCGGTAGGCTCTTAATTCTACAACGAAAAAACACTTCCTGACCAAGGGATCCATCCACGACCACCCAGTCTCGGCATCCGGTAGGACTCCTTTTCCGTCGCCTCCCTCCTTTCGCTAACGAACCCAAATTCAGTATCGACCTGGGAAATGTATGTGGTGATCGCTCCATTTCACATCGACTTTGTGTAATGCAGCCTTCAGGCTGCACTACAAAAGCTTCGTGCTCTTCAAGCTGCACGCCTACGTACGTCACGTCCACGACCCCAACGGCCCTGCACACAGCCTAACCGCCCCCAGTGGATCTTCACCCTCGGACTGTCGGTTTCCTCCGCCGTCGACATCCTCATCACTGTGTTCCTGTGCTACCTCTTCCAGTCGAGTCGGCCGGACTCGGGCACGTAAGCCCCGTCCACTCACAGTCGCTACAAATAGCGTTACTGACACTAAATTGGGCCCACAGAATCAACTACGTTATCGATAAACTGATGCTTTATGCCTTCGAAACGGGGAGTCTCACATGGTGCGCCATGCGTTCTTTTCAGCATCGGCATAGCTGACTCGCTGCGCGTCTTCAGCATCGGTACAATCGCCTCAATGATATGCGTGCGTCGTCCTCTTCTCTCCTCCCTATGACAGGCCTCACCCTCGTGTCTAGTGGGTAACCATGTCCGACAACCTCATCTTCCTCGGCCTGCACTTCGTCATCGGGAAACGTGAGTGGTCATCATCTACTCGCAGCGTTCCTCACTGCAAACTACCCAAGTATACGCCAACTCGCTCCTCGTCACGTACGTGCCGCCCTTCGCAGACGCCCAGCGCACCCCACTAACCCGCGCCGCAGGCTGAACACCCGGCAAAACATCCGCCGCGCGCACTCGACCTCGTCCGGCGAGCGCGGCCCCGTCCTCTTCCTCGAGACACGCCCCCAACAAAAGTCGTCCTCGAGGAACTACTTCGTAGGTCCTCCGACCCCTGCGCGCGAATCGCTCATGACCGACCACCAGGCCGGGCCATCGAATAAGGGACCCACGGTACGCGCGCGTCCTCTGACCTCGCCTCGTACTCATGATCATCGTCGTCTTTTCAGGAGCTCCACATCAGCGTCCAGACAAGTGTACAGTACGACTCGGAATCGATCGAGGCCAAGGAGAGGCGAGCATGAAGGAAGGAGGAGAGACATCGAAAATCGAAAATGGAGCCGGGAACGGACTTGGGCAGACTCTAGGGTGTACGATATGTACCTGGCTAGATGTACACTTTGCAGCGATACGCCTTCCGTGGATAGCACTCAGTCGTTTCGTTTTCGGGGCTCTTGATGCCGTCCGACTTGGCGCGGGCTTGGTGTAGGCTTGAGGTTTCTATTGATCGATTCCAGATAGATATCGTTTTCGAGGCTTGCTGATCTTGAAAGCTTCACGACGCCCAGTGTCTTCCAAAGCTGTATGGTGGGCTTGTGCTTGAGGGCTTGAGCGGGAACTGTGGGCCTCAATCAAAATACACGATCAGGGGATCATAAAATACACATCCATCCATCCAAGAAAGAGACAAAAAAGAAGAATCATTCCCGATCCCCCATTTGCAAGAAGAGCCTCCTCGCTGCCCCACCCATATTCTTAGCGTCCTCAATGACGGCAACCTTGTTCTGCGGCCCCCGCCTCATCTCCGCCCGCCGCTTCATCTCGCAAATGTCCTGAAACGCCATCGAGAACGCAAAAGAGTGCGCCAGAGTGAACGCGTAGCTGGCTTTGATTGAGTCGACATTGCCCAACAGCCTGAGGAAGTCGACGCCCTCGAGGGGCTGCCGGAAATCGCGCATGATGGGGAGCATGGGATTGTCCGTCTGCTTCGAGGGCCCCTTCCCTTTCTTGTCACGGTTTCGGTCGGGGTTTTGATCATACTGCGACTTTCCGTGCTGCTGCTTGAATCGTTCCCACAGCTCTTCGACGTGCGCTTTGAGCGTGTCCAGCTCCTGCGCAATGGAGGAGGCAAAGAGGCGCGGCTCTTCCAAGATGGCTAGCGCCCGCGCGTACGGCTCCCTGATGTCCAGATCCACCGAGTGCGGTATCTTGCAGACGGCGTCCAGTTCCACTATGAGCTCGTCCTTCGTTACCGCCCCTGCCTCAAGGAGGGAATCCAGAACAAAGAGCTCCAGTTCCTTGGGCCGTGCCGTCGTTTGGTCCCAAGTCGGATAGAGGCATCTGGGCCGATTTGCGCCATATTTCCTGTCGGTTTCCGCGACTGGCTCCAAGAGACGAAGACCCGTCTTGCTCACGTCGACTAAAGTCACAACCCTGCATTGTCCCCCGTCAGCAAAAACAGGGAAAATGTCAAGAAAATGCGTACATGTGAGCGAGCCGTCGAGTTTCTGGGTGGTCAAGTCCATAGTAATACATAGCGCAGTCATGATAGATCGAGTACGTCCCGATCCTGTTGTCCCCCAACCCGCCTGAAACCTCCGTCTGGAAGGCCGTTTGAGCTTGTGCGATTGGCATCCCCTCCAACTTTCGGCCAAAGTCGGCGACGCTCTGCACCTGCCGCTCAAAGTTCTGGGCCAGGAATTCCGCCGGAGGGGGGACGAAGGGTTTGGTCTGGAAGGTATTGACGATTGCGGGCTCCCGGATGATGATAGCCTCATCTGGGACACAGAGCTTCAACGGGGAAAGCTACGCGCACGACAATGCAATGGCTTACCGCCATCAGTATCTTTGACAGCCAAAATCGGTTAGTGGACAGGATCCGAACGGCAGTGAACACACCTCCACCGGCCAAAAGCGAAGCCAGACTCCTGGTCCCGCGAATGGATATAACCAAGACATCGACGTACTTGGCAAGCTCGGGGACGTCGACGGCAGTCACCTGCGGAAAGTAAGCACGACGGGAATGGAGCTGAGGACAGAGGAACACCGCACTTTCTGCATGTCCGACGATTCGCGCATGGGGTACCTAAGTTATGAGGTTATGTCGTGAATTTGGGGCACCTTCAGGCCCTGTGTACGCGCACCTTCCGACCTGGCCTAAATGTGAGTGATACTGATATGCTGGTCAGGCACATAACGCACCACCACCTCCTCTTTCAGCGGACCATCAGGATCCCTGGACGACTTGAAGAACACCTGGCCCTCTTTGAGTTTGCCACTCGGGTCTGTTCATTCAATATCAAGCCAGGATAGAAGTGAAGCAATCAACCCACTAACCAGGTATGATGTACGCCTCCAATGAGGTCGCCAACGGGATTCGATACTTCGCTAAGAACGCCTCCATCGTCGCTTTAACGAAATAGCCTATCTTTGTCCCCAGTAAGGGCAATTCCCGTGGATCAAAACCAGCCTGGAGCAAATCCATCGCCAACTCCGCTACCGACAGCGGCACTGCATCCCCGTCTCAGATCAGCCATCGAGCAGACGTGGATAAACGCGCACCTCCACTGAACGCACACCGACCAGTATGCGGTAGGTCGCGCAGGTCGGAATCCAGATCCCCGTTCGACTCCTCCATCTTATCGTCATCGCCAAACTTCGCCCGCTTCTCAAAGCCCAAGGCACGGCTCGCGCCAGCCGCAAGCCGCTGCAGCCTGGAGCGCTTCACGTTCCCAGTAACGTTGATGGCATCCCACAGGTACGCCGTCGCGTGCGGCCGGTGCCAGTCTAGGAGCGGCGCGATCAGGTCCTTCAGCCCCTGCTCCTGCAACGCGCAGAACACTTGGGCGGGCACGCCGTTATTCGCAAGAATCACGATGGCCTGCGCGGACAGATGTAAAGACGGAGACGGCCGCGAGACAGCGAGCAGGTCGAAGATCCTGTGTGCTCGAAGCAGGCGCCCCAGCACGATCTTTCGCTGAGAGCTCCGGATCCATATCCGCGGCTCTGGAGACTCGTCAGATGGGTGGATTATCCACATCCCTTTGGATCCCGCAATGCGTCCTGGCGCTGTGGTCAACCTGCTGTGCTCTCAAGCTCCGAGAATATGTACCTTGATATGCGACGGGGGGCCGCTCGTATTTTAATCGGGCGCTAATCTTGAGTGCAGCGGCACGATTTATAAATCCACATCCATCAGTCATGATGGTTTCTGTCGGCGGTTTTTGGTCCTTAGACCATCCATCCGCGTCTGGAGAATGCATGTGAGCCAAGCCGGGCCAATTCGGGCATGAATGTTCTTACATTCGTCTTCGATAAACTCGATATTCTCGCCGGTGAATTCCAGGGCCGGAACCGATGTCGAAAGATAGAGGTTCAGCCGCGTCAAGTATTTCGCGAACGGCTAGTGGGAAGAAACGTGGCTCTAAGTAACGAATATATCCTCAAAGAAAACCACGCACCTGCTCGGAGTTGAGATCCATTGGATTGTTTCTCCGGATATATGCATCGTAGGAGATTCGATACTGATCCCCGTAGCATTCCTGCGGAGTGCGACCGCAGTTCTCGTCCGTTTCGATGAGGTACACCTTGCTGCTCTTAGGCGGCAAGGCAACGTACGTCCGCCCACAGAAGACAAACTTCCGCGCCGCCCATTGTCTGACAAGCGCCCCGTCCTTGTCGTCGCGCAGCGCAATCACGCTGACCGAGCCCAGTTCGCGCGCGAGATGATGCGACCGGGTCATCTGCAACGGTTCCAGGCGGACGCGGGGCTCCTTGCCCTCGCCCGCGTCGAGCAGCCGTATCGTGAACTGGACATTCCCCCCATAGTAATCGGGCACGCCGTCGAACTCGCCCATGAGACCAAGGCCCCGCGACTTGTTTTCGACCGTAGCCTTGAGTTCGCGGTCCAGCTCTTCCCTGGCGCAATCGATCAGCGGGCGAAAACAGTAGGATGAGACGAACGTACCATATAGACTGTTCATGGGGGCTGCACGGATTCGAGGGCCCGCCGAGCATTATGGCATTAACTCTTGGCGCGACGTCCGCGTTGGCGCCTTGCAGGTTCCCGAGTTTCGCCTTGACGTCCGCCCATGACCACAGTCCAGATTGAATTCCCCGGACAAGTTCCCACTGCACGCCCCGCGCGATCTTCAGACGGTCCAGTTTCGGCTGCACGTCGGCGGAATGGGCGACGACATATGACTGCAAATGTAGTCCGTGGTGGCCTTTGAATACGTACTGGAGCGAAAAGGATTCCTGCGGTGGCACGGCTATCATCCTGGACGGGGCGGTACTCCTAGATGGGACCCCCGGTCTGGCGCGCCCAGTGGGTACGGATACTTTGCGTATCTTGGCAGGCGGTAATGCTGTTTCCGAAGAGCTACGCTTGACCCCGGCCCCCGAAAACAGGTCCCCTGTACCGCGGTGAACTTGATAGACATAGCTGTAGACCCAAAGACATACCACAGGATCCCGCAGATGGAATCGCCCTCGGTGGCGCCATAGAGGGCTAAAACAGCATTAGCCTGTAATCCTGCACTCCAAAAAGCCCACTGACCTTGGATCTTGGAGATCGCGAAGGCGATTGGTTTATTTGAAGCACGCCAACCGGCTTGCTCGGCGAGACGGGCATCCGGGGAAGATGGGTAGATGCTGTAATTATCACTCCCTGCTCTGTTTGCAGTCTGAAAATGAAGCCGCGGAGGCAAAATCTAAAGCCAACTCACCCGCACCGCCTGCGTCTGAGATATCTGACAAGGATACGGTGGCAGAGTTGATTACAGTCTCCGACCCCGACGACCCCTGCGTTAAAGTCAATTTCTCGCCTACGCGACGCGTTAGAGAAAGAAAAATAGGGGGAGATTGCAAACGCACCGTCCAAAGTTTCTAGAACCTCATCCCAGAATTCGGGGGGATAAGAGATGTCGAGCTGGGTGTAGGCGGCTTGCGACGGGGTCATCTGAAGTCTAGTGTTAAGCTTCGAGGTCGACGACATCCAGCTAAATATCGATGGAGGTCGGCGAACTGACCTCCATGTCACCGATGATAATTACGAGACGGCGGAGGGAAATGTTGTTATACAATATATCGTACAAGAACGGGGCAATCGCCGTCTATGCGACGTGGATAGGTGAAGGTAGGAAGAGGTATGGATTTGGAAAGCGAGGAAACGATTGATGAGATCAATTGCGGAGTGATGGCTCATTGACTTTCGAAAAACTTTGCAGTATCTGTCGTTTGAGAGATAAAATCGAGGGCAGGGATGCTCAGTTGAACAAGCCACTGTTTCCCAGCAGCCCCGACATCAAGCTCCTCTTCGCCAGCCCCATGGCAACATTCGAGCCACGATTCGCGCCGCCCACCGCAGACCGCTGCCCTCCGCCTCCCATCGCAGCACCCGCGAGGTCCCGTACGCCCTGTTGGAACTGCAGCTCGCGCGCCGCCGCGTCCGGATACGCGTACGCGGGAAAGTCCGCACGCGCGAGTGGCCAGGGCAGCTGCAGGCCCAGCCCGCGCAACACAGCACCGAGCGTCGCGAACATGTCGTCCGGCGCAGAGAGGATCTTGTGCGCGAGGAACGTGTTCCAGCCGTCCCACGACAGCACATTCGCGCCGACGCACTGGGCGCCGATCGTTTGGTCTACCAGGCGGGTGTTCAGCGTCGACGCAGCGGGAAGGAGATGAGGGCTACGCACAATACAAGGGGAGGACATGCGTCTCGTAGAACGGCGGGATGCTCTTCCCGCCAAGCTCCCTGAATCGTCGCATCTTGCTCGCCTCGATCATCTGCGTCCCGACGGGCTGCGTCGTTCGGTCCAGCGCGACGAATATCTCGCGCGTGATGTGGAAGAACGCCTCGAGGCGGTAGCCTTGGCTCCCGAACAGGGCCGTCGGAGATTCTTGCTGCTGATACGGGGCGGCGGCACTGGCTGCCGGGTGATTCACGAAACCAGCCGACACCGTCTGGTACGCGGCAGCTGACGTGCCACCTGCGCTCGTTCCCGGCGCAGACGTGCCCCCAGCGCTCGTCCCCGACGCTATCGAAGACCCCGCCACGTTTCGGATATTCGATCGAGGAGCAGGGGTAGACCCCCCTCCCGTCCCTCCAGCAGAGCCTGCAGTGGATTCCCCAGCGTACGGATTGTACGATGGAGGCTCGATTTTCGCGGCCCCCGAGTCGTTATTCAGACGCGCTCCACATTCCGTACAGAATCGACCGTCCCCGGGCGTCCCGCACTGTGCACAGAACACCATCCTGAAGCTGAAAGTGGGGGTAGGTTGTCGAGGTTGTCGAGGTCAAGAGTCGAGGCGCCAACTGACAGATGGACAGCCTTATGTCCTATTTTTAGCAATTCGCAATATGTCTTTTCTGGGTTCTGTAGTCGTTACAAAGACGCTCGGTGGCAAGAGCTGTTCGCTCACGTTGTGCAAAAGTCATTTATCATGGCCCTATACAGGCGCAACGTCGAGCTGTCGCTCTGATTCCATGCGTTCCTGATCTACTCATGAGCCTTGAATTTAAAGCCCCGATAAACACTCACTGGCAACGAATGAGCGCCTTTGTTTCTTTCCCCGTTCGCTATCCACATATATCAGCTCTGACTCCGGCCCCGCAGCGATGTCGCTTTCGGGATACTTGTCCATGCTGTAGGCAACACGCGTCTACGCCGCTCGGATGATCCGAACATGACATATCATTTATCGTCTAGATTAGAATAGTCTATGATAATTCTGCGAACGAAATGAGCTCGATTCTACGATCGTGCAGAGAACATACCATAAGTATCGACTCGCCGCAGCAAATCAAGAAAGAATGTCCGAATTAGTACGAAAGCTAAGCTCGGGGTATAATGCACGCATAATAATAGGAACGAATGTCTAAGACAGGATCTGAACAAACGTGGTCAGAAGGGAATGCGGGTGTTCATGGTAGGGGGCACGTACTGCGAGGAGCACGACCGCAGTGACGACGACGAGGATGATCATCAGACACGCTGCGCGCCGGCCGGCCTTACGCTGGTAATCAGACGCCGTGCGCAGCTCGTCGGCGCCGCTGGAGACGTCGACGGCCACGGAGGAGATGTTCGACTCGATATTGTCTGTGCACAATAAGGCGAGAAGTTACAGCAAGATGGGGGAAGACGCACCGAGCATGCCCCCCTGCTGGTGAACCAGCGTCCCTAGGTCGTGGAAGATCTCCGCGAGCTCATGGATCCCACTCTCGATTTCGCGGATTTCCTGCTCGCGTTCCTGGATGAGGGACTCCTGGTACGCGAGCTCGTGCGGGGACAGCTGCTGTTGCAATATTTGGACCTGGCGCTGCTCGGGGTGTCCTCGTACTCGTCCTGCGGTCTACCAACGGCATTAGAGGAGACGTAACTCGCAGAGCGGCTACGCACTCGGATGAATCATCGACCGCCATTCGCACGCCCTGCACGACGATCCGCTGCCGCTCCACGCTGACCTTCTGCGCGCGCTGGAACTCGACCAAGGACAGCTCGAGGTCGTTCGACGTCTTCTGCATCGCGGTCTTCTTGTGCGGCTACCAAGGTCATTAATTCAATATTTCGCGGGGGAAGGGAAAGGACAATACCAAGCTCATTTGCAGCACAGCGAGCTTCTTCAGGTCATCCGAGCCCCGCTTCACCATCGCACGCGTAGTTTCTGTCAGGTCATGTCTGTAGCGCCTCAGAATCGACATACTCCCAGAGCAAAGGACATACAGGCTCTTCCGAAGGGACGCCGAGTCTTTCACGGTGCCCAATTGTTCTACGAGCTTGCGGATACCCTGCACATTGGCGTTGATCTTGAAAACTTGGAGCGACAGAGAAGACTGGAGTTCTAGAAATGCTGCATCCTCCCTGGACTGCGGCATTATAGTTGGTGGGGAAAGGCCCGATTCGATGTCTTGAAAGCTCATTATGGGGGCTCAAGTGAAGGTGGGAGGTGAGAGGAAACAATGGAGAAATTGGAGCTGCGCGTAACCGCGTAACTTGTGTTACCACGTGGAAGTTCCGGATATAGAACTGAAGCACAAGCTGGTTTGAAGAATTGAAACTACATGAATTGATTCTGAAGGCTTGTACAGGTACGGGTGAAATATCCAAAGAACCCAAATCCAGATTTTTCGAATGACAAAAAGATACATGGTCTACAGTTTTATCTTCCCAAAGGTCTTCCACGTTGAGCACCCAAACCTTTGGCAGCCACTTCATGAGTATCCAAATCATAGTGTGCGACCCCATCGTCACATAAAACGGCAGACTCGCGGCTGCGGCTTTGTCGACAACCTGCCTCGCAAAGTCCTCCGCAGTAAGCGACGTCGAGTTCCGGCTGGACCACATCCGCTTCACGATTTTATCCAGGTACGGTTTGTAGAGGGAACTCGGCTGGAGTTCGAAACGCGTGGATGCATTCTGAGATACGTTCACTTGAGGCCTCCTGGGCAGACGAGCATAGCCTTCACGTTAAATGGTCGCATTCCATTTGGAGCACCTCTGATGATGTTGACGGCGGCCTTGGAAGAGGGGTACGCCCCCGCCCAGGGAGTGGGTCTCCAGGGAGGGAAATCAGGCAAGGCAACCAGAGAATCAAGGTACATACGTCTCTCCGACATCTTGGTGATATCGCGAGCCGTCGCATAGACCTTGTCTGGGGTGCATCGCTCAGATTTAGGCAATGACTGAGAACGGTCTACTTACACCCCCGGCTCGCAAATTCGTGGCGCCTGCAAGTAAATAGAGCGCCATTTAGGAAATTAGGAAGGTTAATGTAAACATGGAACACGCACATCGCAAAGCCAATACTACCGGCGGAGCAGCCTGTTATGAGGACCACCTTCATGTTCTGGTTCTCCATGATTCTTCACAGTGCGGATGTTCTGCAGAGCTTGCGTGCGTGAAAGTATGGGCGCTCGTGGGGTGCGTTTAGTGATCCGTCACAATGACCGCGTTCAGTGTCTGGAGGCTCGGGCAATGCGGGCTATTTCGAGCTGCTGGGAGAGCTTCAGAGACCCGGAGCCTTTTCAACGGAAAACGCCATGATGGATTCTGTTTCTTGAGGCTCACAGGCAGCGCCGGGAGAGATAAACACCAGCGGAAGGTAAGAGACAAAGTTGAATTCCAGCTAATGGCGACTCCGCCGTGGCCCAATATGTCTTGAAGAAGAATTCGAAACTTGGTCGAAAATTGAAATTGAAGGGGGCGTTTTGCTTGTCCCTGTTGGAGTGTGCCAGTGGCTGTGCAGTTTCAAGTTCTCTCTCAACTCGGTCACCCAGTCGCGGCCTGCAACCATGAATGTATCGGCTCCCTATCTTCAAAACGAAATAGAGAAGGCTCTCATCTTGAGCATTTGCTCCTCCGCCTCTCCGCTCTCCAACAGCTGGTCGAACGGATTCGGCAAGATGAGCTCCAGGCTCCAGCTCTGGAGACTGGAATGAACCTAGACTTGTAATTCGGCAAGTGGTCCTTCAGCGGGGCTTTCTCCACCGATTTCGACGACACCCGATCCCGAGTGCGTGCTCGGGGCACACTCCGGTGGGACCCATACCCATAATTGTCCGGCGGGCTGAGCGACGGTTTTTCCTGTGACGGAGCGCTGAGGTCGAGTGACGCGAACCGGTGGCATGGCACCACCCAATCTCTACCGGCACAATATGTGATCCGGCTACCATCTCACGCTCGGGGCGATGTGCGCGGCGGCGCAGGACGCGCACGACAAGGTAGACGACGAGCAAGAATCCGATGGCGAGGAAGGCCGCTCTATAGGACTCGGTTTAATTTCATACGTTGCGCTCATGTGGGAGTATACCTAGCGATAGGTATGGTGCAAATATTTGTGGGATGGTTACTGTAGACTGACTGTTGCTCAGCGTTTTGTTGTAGGAGCCGGTGGTTCGTACCTCGAAGCGCTTTCACGACTCCAAGATCCTATACAGGAAAACCAAGAGGCTTCAACTATTGCCGATCCGACAAGTGAGCAGTATATATTATTCACCGTCTCATCGAAGAACGGTTCTATAAACTCTCGGCCCCAGGTATACTGGAGTTCGGAATTACGACTCGCCGAAATCTCCGCTGCCTTCCTTTTTCAGTTGTAGCGAGGTTGGGCGAAACTAGCCAAGCCAGCGCCGCTTCGAGAAGAAACTACCAAGGCGGTGTTCTTGTTTTTGTTTTTGGGATGTTTGTAGTAAGGGCACACAGTCTGCAGAAGCATTCCATGATCCTCCATCTGGTTTGCTGGAATTTCACCAGTCATGCCGTCGAGGGTGTCCGATCCGAAATTCGTGTTCTTATTTTTATCAGTCCCTCCCATGGCTAATAATACCCTGCTTTGAGCAGCGACAGCAGACCTTTGGTCCGCAACTCTAAAGCAGTGCAACTCTTCTTCGTCGTACCTGGGTTCCTGAACATTGCTGAAGGCAATTCTGCATATTTTCAGTGTCGGAATTCCTCGCCCCATTCAACGTGGACGAGGCGGATCTGTTTCTTACGCCCTCATTGAGCGGCTTTTACTCCATTTTTGTTTTGGAATGAACACAGGGTGTATGTTTTAATTGTGAAGTAATCCATGTGTTAAAATTTCAGCGCAGTTATGTAAAGCGTGACGTCAAGCCAGAGGTTTAATTAGCCATGGCATGCGGACGCAACCTCGATTCAAACATCTTTTCTCTCGGGCTCCGGGATTCTGCAGTCGGCAACGTGTCGCAGCTGCTCGGGTGCACTGATCGATTTCGCTTTGAGCTCTGTCATGCAAGCGGCGCTACAATCGAAGGAATCAAAGGGAGTCTTTTCGTTACGCCACGACAATGCCCTCCTTTGCAGCCATCGTTGCCCTCGCGGCCGCGAGCGCTATTACACGAACCAGGGCCTCAATAACCCGACCAGCTCACCCCACACACTGCATAGTGAATAGTGTCGCTAGTGCCGCGAATTTGTCCAACTGCACGTCTGTCGACATCCATGCGTTCGATGTTCCTGCAGGGGAAACTATCACTATCGCCGTTGGCAATTTTTCCAAGACAAGGGGCGGATATTCATCTTTCACTATGTAGGCGGCGCCAGGCGCGAGCGTCGCGATGGCCGGTCAGTCTCGTATAGACCGAGGCTGCGACAACTTTTCTCACTGTGTTTTAGGCGACATAACATTCCTACAAACAAATGCCACGGGCCCGCTCATCACCTTTCAAACAACAGATATTTTGTTCAACGGACACAGGCACAAAATCGACGTGAGTTCCGGCGTGGATGTTTAGTAGCAAACCTGATTGCCTCTCGTAGGGAAATGGTCCGCTATATTGGGATGGACAAGGTGGCGTGCGACAGTAACTGCACTAATTTTGGTCTTGATCATGCGGAACCTGAAGGGACCAATGGCGGAGTAGCCAAACCTCATCCATTTGTGAAGTGAGTTGATGCTTATTGCTTTATCATACGATCCTAACCCGTTCGCTCAGATTCAAGGGATCCGGAGTCTTCACCGATGTCACGGTTTTGAACTCTCCAGCACAAGCCGTCTCGGTGGGAA
The DNA here is from genome assembly GCA_029378255.1 of Mycena rosella. NCBI lineage: Eukaryota > Fungi > Basidiomycota > Agaricomycetes > Agaricales > Mycenaceae > Mycena > Mycena rosella. Next base: position 450,741 of record JARKIE010000033.1, on the reverse strand, counting down.
CAACGGGACCGACGATCATCAGATCTGTCCTGGTTAATAACTGTGAGTCGCTGGAGTCTTTCACATTCTCAGCCAACGATTAACAGCCGCGGGGAATGCCGGCAATCTTGGACACAATACCGACGGCTTCGATATCAGCGCGTCCAACCTCACGCTTTCCGGATGCGTTGTCGATAACCAAGATGATTGCATCGCCATCAATAGTGGACGCGCCCTCGTCATCGAAGACATGACCTGTGTTGGCAGCCACGGAATTTCCATTGGGTCAATCGCAACAAACAAGTCCGTCTCCGACGTTCGAATCTCCAGGAATACCGTTCGCGGAGGGTTATACGGACTGAGGATAAAGGTATGTGCATCGATCCAGATATACTCCAGCCAGTTGAAATTAGAGGCAGGTGGATGCTGTCGCCGTAAATGCGAGCGTGTCCAACGTCCTGTATGACTCGTAGGTTGCATCATATGAGAAGCGGCACACTTGCTCACGTATGTACGGATACTAGAAACACCGTGTCCGGGATTACAGAGTTTGGCGTCCTAATCACTCAAAGTTATCCCAACGACGACACCATTCCCGGGACTGGAGCACCAATCAGGCACGTCCGACAATTTCACTGGGGATACATATGCGGACTGAATATCGGTCCTCAGCGGAATCTCATTTTTGGGCGGCAGGACCCATGTATCCGTCGACACTGATGCGTTTACGGTTGTGGTGGACTGCGGTGCATGCTCAGGAATATGGGACTTCTCAGATTTGCACGCAACTGGTGGAAATGGGAGTAGGATTGCACCGGACAATGCCCGAGTACGTTCAATCAGATGGATCCGGAATGAACTGGATTTAACGGTCCCGACACTCGCAGATTTTTGGAGGAGTTTACTGATTCATTTAATGAGTCTTCTTCAAAACTCTCACCTATGTACTCTCTCTTGTACTCGGAATTCGATCAAGTAAAAGTTCCATATGTTTTCAACCAAAGCCCCTAACTGTCAAAATTCGCCAAACAAACCGCATCACCACCTGTGGATGTATCGTCCTTGAAGATTTGACTCCATCTCGTTTACTTGCCAAGAGATTCTAACTGTCTTGGTCTTTAGGTAAGGTTTGGGCGAGTTTTCCACGAGCCGGCGCTACTAGCCACGCAAGCACTATGTCCAGTTTTCCCCGTATACTGTATTTTTTCATTCAATCCGACCAGGGGGGTGACGCGTGACTCAAATTACCGATTCGACCATTCGACCACGGCCGAAATTTTGCGTGACACATGCAAAAATTTCAACCGCCGAACGAAAATTTTTGATTTTGCACGTCGCAGACATGATTTTGGGGAATTTCGAGGGCCGCGTGACACAAATGTGTTCGACCAGAGGGTGGGTGACGCGTGACAAAATCCCAATGTTCGCCATCGACCAAGGGGGGAGTGATGTGTGACGGTCGAATTGAATGAAAAAATACAGTACATAATAGTGTGACCTGGCGTGACGCGTCGTAAGGTTTTGTTCAAGAGATTGGAGTACAGTAGTTAACCGGGAAGCGAAACGCTCAAGCGAATTCGCAATTCCCGGGCCGAGATTGCATAAAGTTATTGGGGATCTCTTCATAGATCGATAGAGATGTGTCAGGGCTACCTGGCAATATATAGTTTTATAGGAAAATGTTGTGTTTTGATTGAGAATGAGGCCATTCTTCTACAAACATCCGATTTTGCAGAATCACGTGGAAGCGAAACACTGCGAAATAACCTGTGGGCCGCCGTTCGTTGCAATCTAGCCCCAGGGATGTTTATATTCGTGTTCTACGACCTTGAAAACCCCCAGTTCACATGTGTGCAGGAGGAATCGCGCGCCCGAAATACCGTGCCTCCGACGGATTATATCCAAAAAAGTAGGCCAAAAAATAGCGAACACAAAGTGATCTGCCACAGGTTCTACAGAACCTTTTTGCGCAATTCCTTTTGCTATGAGCCATTTCTCATGGCTAACTATCCTCTCACAAAAACTGGGGCCCGTCGGATGCCTGGGATCCGGGAAAAAGCCGGTGTTTCGCTTCTACGTAGTGTTTCGCTTCCCGGTTAACTACTGTACGTTCTTCACTTTTCTTGGCATGCTTTTGGATTTTACGTTGCTGATGGCAGCCTTCAAGAACCTCGGGGGGAATGCGGCTGTATACTCAAGTTTCAGACAAAAAACGATCTTCGAACGTTGCCAAAATTATTCCGAAGTTCACACATAGTAATATCATGCGGCCCGGGTAGTACGTAGGTTCACATTCAAACATTGGAGAAACGACTAACTCGGAGGTAGTATGTGCATGTAGATACGTTCACCGCACGCTGAGCTACGCCAAGTATCAGCCAAGAGCATCTTAAACTTCTTAGATTCCTGGCGGTCAAAGCGAATAATTTCGAACTCGAAGCGTACTGCTAATTTTAGCTGCGTCGGTGATCGTAGAGCAGTGTGCTCGCTCGACATTAATTCGTGGTCCAGCGTTAATTTCCCGAAAATTCCGATATGTTTCCGAGGCGGTCCGCTCGCTACCGCCAGCAACCGTTCATCTCCTAGTTCCGATAGGGCGCGTGAAGGCGCGTGAACTCAACATCAAAATCTATTTTTGACCACGCATTTGACCTGGAAATGGCTTTTTGCGAACTGCCTCCGGTTTCTGGTCTCGAGGTGCGTCAAATACCTTTAGGCCCGTACTAGTAGGTCATATCCAGTATGTCGTTCCTCAAATTTGGAGTCGAGCCTAGGACAAAGGTTGAATATTGTTCGATCATCTGGATATGGTCACCTGTGTCGATTTGCTCGCATGCCTGCGGCCACTGGCCTTTCTCTTTTATTAAATCTTATTTCGCAGAGGATTTCGGTCCTTCGGATAGACTTTGGCAAGACTCCGGGGTGGTAACAAGCATGGGATTTTGCAATTGTCAGAATTCTGAACACGGTTCCACAAGCCGAAGCCTTGGAATATCAACTGCCACGGGCCGCCATGGGACGGGTGATCTCAAGGCAAGAATTGCCAAGCCCTTTCTTTCAACGGCCCGCCGAGAATCGTATTGCGAGCCTCAAAGGTTGGCAATGAACTGTGGCACATGGGTCCCTCCAATTGCATCAGTCTCTTTTGGCGCGGGAGCTTTTCCCCGCACGGTCCGCTTGAAGGGAACGAGAAAAGGTGCTATAAATCCCCGCGGAAACCGATTTGTTGTTTTCAAGCCCCAGGTTTAGTTCCAACAATGCCCTCCCCCACTGCTTTTTTACACCTGGCTGCTTTGGTTGCCGTCGCCGTTGCGATACCCAGTAACACTACTTCCCCAGTCTCGAGAACCGACACCGCGAAACGTGCAACATGCACAGTTAACAGCGTGGCCAGTGCTGCGGATCTCTCGAGTTGTACTGCGGTAATCATTGGTCTCCCTTAAAGATATCCCATCGCTCTTCGGCTAACTCTTTATGAAGGTAATCATCACTGCTTTCACCGTTCCGTCGGGGCGTACGTTTCTTTCATATCCTCATATCATAGTGTACACTGCTGATAACCAAAACAGAAACCGTCACTATTGCTGTGGGCACTCTATTTCTTTTTGCGACGGCGGTCCGACGGTCTAAAATATATCAACTTAGGCTGCCTCTGGTGCAACGGTCACCATGCAAGGCGACATTACCTTTGCAAAGACAACGGCCGCTGGTCCGCTCTTGACATTCAATACGGCTAACATCGTGTTCAACGGTGGAGACCGCACCATTAATGTGGGTCTACTGTTTAAAGGCAACTGTTCGAATCTGACTTTTCATTTCAGGGAAACGGTGCGATGTACTGGGATGGTCAAGGTAGTTGTCTTGTAACGAATATTTTTGCCACCACTTTCTGACCATTTTCAAAGGTACTAACGGCGGAGTAGCGAAGCCTCACCCGTTCGTAAAGTAAGTCGAATGTTCGTGATTTGAATGGTTTCATACCAACCCGTCTACAACGTTAAGATTCAAAGGCTCGGGTACCTTTGAAGACGTCACAGTACGCTTCCTTCCCTTCCTCTACTTCTGGTTCCCACCTCTTTCTTTACAGGTCCTCAACTCCCCTGCTCAAGCGATCTCCGTTGGGACAACCGGAACAACAGTCATCTCAGGGATTACTGTGGATAACTGTATGTTGTTCCTTCTCGAGATGCTCATGTTTAGCATGATTCTAGCTGCTGGTGATGCTGGTGCCCTTGGCCACAATACCGACGGTTTCGACATCAGCGCATCTTCCGTCACCGTTGCCAAATGTGTGGTAAAAAATCAAGACGATTGTGTCGCAATCAACAGCGGAACTGGTATCGTTATCGAAGATTCCACTTGCTCCGGCGGCCACGGAATCTCCATCGGCTCTATTGCGACTGGGAAGACCGTATCCACTGTAACAATTGCGAGGAATACAGTAACGAATGGGCTATACGGACTAAGAATCAAGGCGAGTACTCACCGCCGCTCCAGAATGTTCCCCTTCCTTAGCTTTGAATCTAGGTCGACGCCGATGCGACAGGTGCAAGCGTTTCTAACGTTATTTACGAGGCGTATGTCGCCCTCTCCAGTTGAATTCTGCCGTCCTATAATTTTGCTTTAGGAACACGATCTCCGGCATTACTGAATACGGCGTCCTCATCAGTCAGTCCTACCCCGACAATGACGGCACACCAGGGACCGGAGCACCCATCAGGTTCGATTGTTTCCTCCGTGACGCGCGATTGACATTTTAATCTGTGGCCAGTGCGGTATCCTTCACGGAAGGTACCACCAACGTCGCCGTTGGAAGCTCTGCACACACCCTAGTTGTCGACTGTGGAGCTTGCTCAGGCACTTGGGATTTCTCCGGCCTGCACGCGACGGGCGGAGTGGGACATATCATAGCTGCCAACAAGGCCACAGTGCGCCAACTTTTTTTCTATCCAGCGCTCCACCTCACCGCGTGGGTTTAGATCTCCGGCGGAACCTATTAAACTGTTAGTATAGTTCCATCGCTCCGAATATACCGAGATTCTCTTCCGTATTACCGGGTCTAACCTTGAAACATCTTCCTTGCAATGTTGTTATTCAAAGGAACATATCGCCTTAAACCTATTTTCAATTATTACATCTGCCTTGTGCGCCGTGGTTTTATCCCGAGTTCTGGAAAGTCTATTATTCCATTACGTATCTGGTCCCTGCTTCCATCAATAGGCCATTTAGGGATCGACACCTGGCTATCAGTGGCTGTTCAGGTCAAGAAGAAAAACTGACTTTGCCAAGTTGCTTGGCTTGGCGACCAAAGCACTCAATCGCCGTTGACAGTTGGACTGCTTTTTTAAAAACAGACGTGGTATAGGATTGAACCAAATAATTATACTATGAACGTTCAGTAAGTTCCCCCCGAAATCTAAATCATTTCATTACATGGAGCTGAACAGGTGATTGAGGGTATACGCACCACAGCGTCGTTGGCTGCTATGATATGGCCCTTGCCACCGGAGGCGTCCAGGTCAGAGAAGTCCCATGTACCGGAACAGGCTCCACAGTCGACAACGAGAGTGAATGCGCTGCTGTCAACCGAGACGCTCGTTGTGCCTCCCGAGAACGAAACTCCACTAACACGTTATCAGAAATATACAGTATATTCGTGGATGACGACATACGTGATAGGTGCGCTAGTTCCCGGAGTACCATCGTTATCGGGGTAGCTTTGCGTGATCAGAACCTATTGAATGAGTTGTAAGATAAAACGAGCGCCTTAGAGAGGGGAAACAAACCCCGTATTCAGTAATGCCAGACACAGTGTTTCTATAGATGTGTAAGCGAGTCAATTTTGAGCTTAACGGTCACATACGCCTCGTAGATGACATCAGAGACGCTGGCGTCAGTTGCATCAGCATCGACCTATATTAAAAATTAATCAAGAGCGCGAGACATGCCAAACTCGGCGTACCTTGATTCTCAGCCCGTACAAACCACCAGAAATGGTGTTCCCGGATATTTTGACATTCGAGACGGAGTGGTCTGACGCAATCGAGCCGATGGAAATTCCGTGGCTCCCAATGCAGGTCGAGTCTTCGATAACGATATTCGTCCCCGAATTCATAGCGACACAGTCATCTTGGTTGTTAACCGTGCATGCCGAGACGGTTACATCCGACGCGCTGATGTCAAACCCGTCAGTATTTGCCCCCAGACCGCCGGCGTTGCCCGCAGCTGCATTGCGCATGAGTTTGACGCGCGCGCGGTGCATTTAAACCAATATGCTTACAGTTGTCAACCGTGACATGCTGAATGATCGTTGCTGCGGTGGTTCCGACGGATATCGCTTGCGCGGGGGAATTGAGGACTGTCACGTCTTCGAATGTACCTGAGCCCTTGAATCTTTGAAATGGTCGGGCAAGTTAGTGAGTGCCGAAGAAATTGGGATATCACTTACTTCACGAATGGGTGGGGCTTGGTTACTCCGCCGTCGGTGCCTGAACACTTGATCAGAAATTGGTACATCCATGTTCGATGTGCGGATGTACCTTCGCCATCCCAGTAAAGGGCGCCGTTTCCCTATGGACAAAACAGTGTGTCGGTTTAATCTTATACATCACAAATTAAAACCTACATTGATGTTCCGGTCTCCACCGTTGAACACAATATTATCGGTGTCGAATGTAATGAGGGGTCCGGCAGCTAGTGAATATGCGAATTAACCGAAAGTGGACGGTAGTGAGATCGCTAGTTACCCGTTGTCTGTGCGAATACCAGGTCGCCTGAAGTACAAGTTAGACTCGGTGAAGCGTCTGTCAAGAGACTAGATGGTCACCGGTCATAGTGACAGTCGCCCCGCTGGCGGCCTGCAAGCAGGATTAAACGCAGTACACTGCATGCGATGAAACGTCTCAGAAAACCCACGGCAATTGTGATGGTTTCTGTCCCAGAAATTAGCAGTTGTGTATAAAAGCGAAAGTGTAGAGCTCACCTCCCGACGGAACGGTGAACCCTGTGATGACCACCTAACGTGGAACGAGCTCGTCAGGCGCCTGGCTGAAACAGACTGTCAATTACCGCGGTACAATCCGAGAGATCCGCAGCGCTGGCGACGCTGTTGACGGTGCACGTCGCGCGTTTCGCGGTGTCGGTTCTGGAGGCCGGCGTCGTGTTGTTCATGGGCACGGCGAAGGCGACAGCGACGAGTGAAGCCAGGCGGAGGAAGGTTGCGAGCGAAGGCATTGTGGTATGAGATGTGGACCTGGAAATCATCAATTTTCAGAGAGCCTTTATACCACGCGGTGGAAACTGCTCCCGGACCGTGCGGGAAAAAGCTTACCGCGAAAAAAACAACGTTGGCGGACCGCTGAGGAGCTCAGAGACATCGTATTAAGCCCATGTGGTCGGCGTCTCGAGTTCGCTTGAATGTAAATATATGCTGGGACCTCTCCGCAGCTGCCGAGTCGCGGCGATCTGGAACGGAGCTACCACGAGGTCGAGGAGGCCGGGAAAATTCGTTTGAATGCTGGAAGCTTTCCCCGTTGCCGCGGACTGACCAAGAAACAATGTCATAAGTGTAATTATAGCGATCTATTTTAGTCGACGCACCTGTCCTGAACTCCAATGAGCGTTCACACTTGCTCTAATCCATACCAGTGGGTCGTCCACGACTATCCCCGGTCCGTTGACGGCCCGTTGAAAACCTGCGACGAAGATTCCAACTTGCTCGCATTCCTTGATCGGGATTCTACAGTGCGACTTTGTGATGAGATTTGGAAGACTCTACTTGCCGCATACGACGGTTTCGGTTGTCCTCGTCGATGAGGCGCGAATCCTGGTGTACGGGTTGTAGAGGGGTGTGATGGTCTCCGGATCCGACTCTGAGAACTTGCTATGGCGACATGATTCTCCCATACAGGAGGGGAAGCGGATCTCGGGGTTTTCAGGCCATTCCAGGCAGTCTGTCAGAGTCTGTCCATCTGATACTCGCAGAGGAGGGCATAACGATACGCCGGCCCACGCACGGATCATGGCTCATGTACCTCAAGTCAGGAGGCATTGGTAGTTGTGATGAGATAATCCGAGATTCAAGCTCGCACTGCAGACTTGGTGCCGCCAAAGTTAATTTGGAATGTGTGCGTCAAGATTAATATTTGGCGGGGTCAAGGCCAGAAGGAGTAGCCAGCGATGATGAGCCGGGAAGCGCAGAAGTTTGGACATGGATACATATGTAGTTCGAGGCAAGTGCTATGCGTATGTGTACGAGTCGAAAGAGCGTCGCCAGCTGGGCCAATCTTGCTCAGAAATGTCGTTCGTTTGACGATGGCTCCTGCCGCCTGCGCGAAGTGTTGAGGTTTTCCAGTAGCCATTGAAGGATCCAGTCATTAACCAGGCAAGTTGCCATGAAGGTCGAATTAAGTTGGACCGAGTCGACCGTCCCCCGTACAGTACTACATAGGATCTCAGCAAACTTGAACCGCATCTCTGAGTCATCCCCATGGAAAAACCAATCACTGTCTGTACGGAGGGTTTCTGATGTCGAGTTTCTCCACACACGTATCTCGATTCTCGAAACAGTGGGACTGGCCACAGTGGCCAGGTTACCCGAATTCGCCTGAAGACTGAGTGAAGGAACCTGGGGAGATTGACCTGAATAGTTCGTTGAGTTCTTCACAACGAGGCAAGAGGAAGGAAGGTTGTAAGAGAGAGTTGAGTTCGTGACTCAGCATTTCTTGGCACATCCACGTGGGATTCGGCAGGTCGGCAGGCTCTCGGCCTTTCTTCCGTCACGGTAGTACCGCCATCCGAAATTCTTGTGAACCACATTGGCGACGTGCTCTGTCCTTCACCGCGCCTCTTCAACAGCCCATCCATTTCGACCTCAAACCCGCTGCCAGTGGAGTCCCTTTCTTTTACAACTTGATTGGCAGCCTCAGTGCAGTCATCGGTGCTGCAGACTGTCCAGCTTTCCAAACAAAGGCCTGTTCTCTGGGGACAACTGTATTCCAAGTCACTGCAAATTCGTTGCTAAAATAATTGATGACCCACGAATACACCCTCTCTGTCCATCCATCCTTCTTGAATAAATGCATGGCCCCGACATATCCTGACAATGTATATCCAGACGGCCTTGTGTCCAGCCGATCATAATAAGACCTCCAGTTTTAAGTTCCCAATGCCCTCCAATGCCGTATGTACGCCGCGCACGCTCGACAGACTAGGTTCCTTGTTCCTTCACGACCCGCTCGCAGGCACTTGAAGGACCCTAGCTGCCGATACTACGACCCATAATCCTCCAAGGCTGAGCTCGAACCATATTACATACTTAATTATCTAGATATTATTCTCTGTAGTGCAATGTTCAACCCATTCGATAGTGAGCTGTGCAGGTGTGCAGATGTGCAGAATTTGCTGCGGCTAGCCTTGGCGGTAAGCGCGAATTTAAGCGCTGGACGGTCCTTTCTTGCTACCACAATGCTCTTATCTCTCATCTCATTTATTTCGTTCTCTCGGAAATCTCCCCGACGAACCGGAGCTTCCTCCGCACTACGACCCCGCCCAGACATCTGCTCATTATAATCAAGATCACCGGGTCAAGCTTTTACCCCTGTGCACCGAATTATATATTGAGCGCGGCGCTCCGTTTCTTACCCCGCCCCCGCAAAATTTGAACAAATGGCACTCCAAAAGCACCTCTTGAACGATGCCAACACACTGGTTGTCGACTCGCTCATCGGACTGTGTGCTGTGAACAACCAGCTGTCGTTTGACCCCCCAACAAAGGTGAGGCGCAGCCGCTCGATCTCAGTCTGCGCGATCTCTGACGCTCGCAAAGTCGTGTACAAGTCCAAGTTGGACCGCTCGAAGGTTGCGCGCAAGTGTGGACCCTCGAGTTTGTACTCACGCGAGCACAGGTTGCCCTAATCTGCGGCGGCGGCAGTGGTCATGAGCCGTCTCATGCAGGATTCGTCGGTGAGTCTGTCAATTGAGCCTTTAGGATGGTGGCTAAACTAGCTTTCAGGTGAAGGAATGCTCAGTGGTCGGTTGCGCTACATCTTTTTGGTCTTGATAATAACGTCCTGGATTTAGCCGCCGTTTGTGGAAGCGTCTTTGCCTCGCCCAACTCGAGCCAGGTCCGCCGAGGAATCGACCTCGTCGAGAACGACGCGGGGTGCGTCCTCCTGTCCTTGCTTCTCCCTATTCTTACGACTCTGTCGCAGAACTCTGATCCTCGTCAAGTATGTGCCCCTGGATTCGCGGACGGAAATGTGCTCAGATATGTCTGCAGGAACTACACTGGCGACGTCCTCAATTTTGGGCTCGCTGCTGAACAGTACGCCGCGGAGCATGCCGGCAAGTCGGACAAGGTCAAGTTCATTGTGGTCGGCGACGACGTCGCGGTGGGCAAGACTCAGGGCGGGATGGTCGGCCGTCGGTGCGCAGGCACGCCCTGATTCTATCTTGTAACTTACACGGAGCACAGCGGTCTCGCCGGCGTCGTGCTCGTCTACAAGATCGCAGGGGCCCTCGCGGCCCAGGGCGCCAGCTTGGATGAAGTCTACAACGTTGCGCAGTGGGTCGCAGGGCGGATCGGCACCATCGGCGTCGGGCTGGAGCATTGCCATGTGCGTCGCCTTCACTCTGCGGGCACACACTCTCTTAACCGCACCAGGTCCCGGGCACCGCGCCCCCCGCGTCCTCGCTGTCCCCCACCGAGATCGAGATCGGGCTGGGCATCCACAACGAATCGGGCAACAAGCGCATCTCGCCGGTCCCCCCGCTCTCCGAGCTCATCCCGCTTCTCCTCGACTACATCACCGCGACATCCGACGCCGAGCGCGCCTTCCTGCCGTTCAAGAACGACGGCAAGGACGAGGTCGTCCTCCTCGTGAACAACCTCGGCGGCATGAGCGAGCTCGAGGTCGGCGGCGTCGTCCGTGCCGCCCGCGAGGAGCTCGGCAAGCGCCAGATCGTCGTCAGCAGGGTGCTCTCCGGGACCTTCATGGTGCGCTCTTTGTCTCCCACCCAAGAATACCAGCTCACACGGCACAGACAAGCCTCAACATGCCCGGCTTCTCGCTCTCGCTCGTCCTGCTCCCGCGCGCCGAGGACGCCGCCGCGCCGAAGCAGAGCGTGCTGCTCTCCCTGCTCGACGCGCCGGCGCAGACGCCCGGGTGGAAGTGGACCGCCGCGGCCCCGCCCGTCACGCCCACGCCCCTCGCGCCCGCCGCGACTCCGTCCGCCGCGAAGCGCGCGAGCGGCGCGCAGATCGCCGCCGCGCAGCCCGCGGAGTTCCTCGCCGCCCTGCAGCGCGCCTGCGCCGCGCTCGTTGCCGCCGAGCCGGAGATCACGCGCATGGACACGATCGCGGGCGACGGCGACTGCGGGCTCACGCTCAAGGCCGGCGCGCAGGGTGCGTCGCGTCCCTGCCACATACGTATTTCCCTTGGACTGACATGTTCTAATACAGGGGTGCTGAAGGAGATCGACGCGCACAACATCACCGGCACGGACCTCGTCGCGGACGTCGTCGCCATCGCCAAGGTCGCCGAGACGGCCATGGGCGGCACCAGCGGCGCGCTGTACTCGTGCGTCCCTTCCCGTGTCCGTGCCTCTTCCTCGCGCTAACGCGCATCGCCGCAGGATATTCTTCTCCGCGCTCGCACAGGGCATCCAAGCTGCCGCGACCGGGAACGCCACCGCGTCGCCGGCGCTCTGGGGCGCGGCGCTCGCGGCGGCGCTGACGAAGTTGTACACGTATACGCGCGCGCGCCCGCCGTCGCGCACGCTCGTCGACCCGCTCGCGGCGTTCGTCGACGCGTACCCCGCGGGGCTCGCGGGCGCGGTGCGGGCTGCGGCTACGGCCGCGGAGCACACGAAGGACGTCGATGCGAAGGCGGGACGCAGCGCGTACGTCGACACGGCGGTGCTCAGCCGCGAGAAGGTCGCAGACCCGGGCGCGTGGGGCGTCAAGACGATTCTCGAGGCGCTGTGAAGATTTGTTTGTGGGAAGAAAGACGCGAAATCGACGCTAGGCATTCTACATGTATGATTGAATTCGAAAGGCGTATTTGTATGTACACGGGTGGGATACACGTTATTGAGGAAGGATGCTCACCCTACGCGATACAATCCTCCCAATTGGTTACGACCCTCCATCCACATGGCCTACGCCAGCCCCGCGACCCTCGTTCGCTCCTCCTTCAGCTCCTTGAAACGCGCATATTTTTCGCCCCTCAGAGTCGTCCTCGGCCCGACGCTGCGCGCCCGCACCTTGCCCTCCCCTTCCCATTGGCGGCGCCCCACGAACTCGTACGGATACCTCGTATCATGCGGGGTTCACAGGACGCTCCGTTTTCGAGGGGGGAGAGCGCGCGGAGGTGTCTTCCCTGACAAATCCGCTGCGTCTGCGGCTTTGCGGACATCGCCATGACCGCAGCTCGTTTTCCAGTCCCGATTTGAAGTCAGCCCATCGAACGAAGGAACGATAGGGGGGAGCCCACGGGCACCAGCGGTGCGTGTCTTCGTCCGAGTTGGCACTTATCCTCACTTTGGGCATCAATGCGCTGATCGACGCTGCTGGTAGCACGCCCATCAACCAGCATTCGAGCTCCGCGCGCAGCTCGTGGTCGAGCGCTTCTCCGCGGTAAAGCACGATTTCTCGGATGCGATTCACGCCGTACGGTGGGACCGGGATTCGCGCTAGGCTGTCGCCCAGCGTCCGCGGGTCGGGGCACCACACGTAGATGCACGTGAGCTGGGGGTATGCGGCGAAGTCGATCGCGACCGCCGCCCTGCCAATGGGCTGTCCAGATACGATAGCAAGCAACGTTAGCAGGGCTCGTGTGGGACGATGAAGCAGTCCACGTGGAGCACTTCGAGGCCTGCAGCCGCCGAGGCGAATGCAGGGGTGCAGAGGATTGTGGAGTCGCAACCGCGAAGATCCAGGGTCCTGAGACGAGAGAGATCGATGGCGGACCGGCCTGTGGCCAACCAACGTAAAAATGTCGAATCCCCAACCATCCTCAGGGAGCTTATTTGCATTCTAGTCTGCGTCGTCGTGGTCCGAGTCTTTGGTGACGGAAAAACTAGTGCTGGACTCCCTTGAGTCGACTCCAGGCAGAGAAGCAAGTGCTTGATACTGGGTGACGCGCGTTCCAATGTGCGCTCGAATTGGTCCAAATCACGCAACGTGTACTTGAGCTTGACGTATTCAAGGCGGGGAAGGGCGAGAAACTGCTGTATTGCCGTCGCCGCTTGGGAAGATGGCTCGCGTCTTGAGCAGATGTGGAGGACGCGGATGTTTAAAAATGGGAGCGCCGCCAGGGCTGCAAACTCCTCGGGGGACATGAACTCCACCCAGACATTCATCCGCAGGACAAAACGAATGAGGTGTGGTGAGTCGGTGAATACATCCAAGAGCCGGGCGCAGCTGCCGTCCTCTATGGACAAGCCTACGTCTTTGAAGAGATATGACTGGGCAAAGTAGGTCCAGGAGCGCTTGACCGTCGCGCAAGCGACAAGATCGTCATAAGAATCGTGGAGAAGGCTGATGCACCTCTCGGCGAGTTCTGGGATATCCAGGGGACTCGGACGTGGACGCATAAGGATTGGGATTGACTCCACGACGAATTTGGCACACTGCCAATTGATCGAGCAGAGGGGTACCCGCGCCCCTAACCGTAAATTCAGTTTAGGCGGAAGTTGCCAGTGAGACCAAGCAGAAGCTGTGCGCGTACAAGGGAAGAAAGAAATGAAATGGAGCGGAGTGGACGGAAGGACGGATAGTTGCAGCTACGTACTTTATGTTGTGTTTGTATCTTGTTCCATCGAATTGGAAAGGCGAATATGTACATTATACGGTGGTGATACACAAGATATTACGGATAAGCGTTAACTGAGGACCTTACATGATACAATCCTCCCAATTGGTTACCCCCCAAGAAAGCAGGTTCGCCATCCACATGGCCTCGCGGCTCTCCAGCACTCTCGAAGGCCGCTGCGCCAGCCCCGCGACTTTCTCTCGCTCCTCCTTCAGCTCCTTCTTGAGACGCGCATATTTCGCCCGCAGCTCATCACCCTCCGTCTGCACCTCCCGCTCGACACGCTCCGCCTCCGCGTCGTCCGAGCCGTCGTCCGACACGCTGCGCGCCCGCGCCTTGCCCTTGCCCTTGCCCTGCCCATTGGCGGCGCCCCTCACAGACCTCGTATCCTGCGGCGCCCACAGGATGCTCGTGCGCTCCGCGTGCGAGGCGGAGAGCGCGCGGGCGTGTCTGCGTCTGGACCTGGCTTTGGGGGCCACGGGGGCGAAGATGGAGACGTGGATGGTGTTGGCGGGCTCGATCTCGGGGCTGCTGTATTCACTGAAGACGACGTGGAACTCGGGCGAGAGCAGAACCGAATCGGTTAGGGAGGGCGTGTCGAAGTTCAGCGCGGGGAGCTCGGGGGTGGGCTCGTCGTTGGAGTGGCTGGATGAGGGCGACGCGGGAGGCTCGTCGGCCCCAGCTACATTGTCCGTGGCAGAGGGTGCGTCGGAATAGCCGTAGAAGGAGTCTGGTTCCCCTGGCACCGACCCACCGGTACCTTCAACGGAATCCTCGCCCGTGAAGTCGGCTAGGAAGGGTGTGTGGAAGTCCAGCGCGGGAAGGTCGGGGGTGGCTTCGTTGTTGTCGGATTGGCTATTGTGAGAAGAGTCGCCCGACGAGAGCGACGCGCCGACTGCATTGTCTATTTTATCTTTGAGCGCGATGGATCCAGTAGCTCGAGGAGGCTCCGTCGAAGCTGTCGAAACGGCCGAGTTGGAAGAGCCAATGAGTAGAACCTCCGATGGAGTAGCTTCTTCCAGAACTTCATTCTCGGGAGCCTCTGCATCGGTGTGTACATCTGGCTGTGGTTCCGCATATGCGGGCTGCAACGGCCCATCGGCGTCGTCAACAGAACTACCCTCGCTCGTGGAGTGCGTTAGCGCAGGGTGTTCGGGGATGGGGTCGTCGTTGTCCGATGGGCTATCGCTGGAAGGGTGGCCTGACGAGGGTGATGGTGCTGGCTCGGCTACATCGTCCATTGCGGCTTCGAGCGGGATGGATCCGTGCTCTGACGCAGAGGCCGGACTGGAATTACCGAGGAGGGAGGGCGGAGGCTCAGATGGAGCAGTTTCTTGCGGGACTGCATCCGAGGGACGCTCCGGGCTGGTGTGTCCATCTGGCTGCGGTTCCTCCGGTGCAGGAAGCAACGTCCCGCCAGCGCTGTAAGCAGGACTACTCTCGCTCGAAGAGCTCGAACTCGGAGGGTGTGGAAGGGGGATGACTTCCCAGGCATCGGGAAGTCCAAAGCTGTCCAGCGACAGCGGCAACGACAGCCCCAGGAGACGCAGCGGCGTCAATGCAGAGTACTCCTCCTCGTCCATATATTCAAGCTCCTCATAAGTGGACTCGGCCCGTCTACCGCCGTTCGTGTCCGTGCCACCCTCGGAGAAAACAGACGAGGTAGCTGGGCGGAGGATCGCCGAATGCAAGCTCTCACTGCCATGAGGGTCGGCGTCGACGTCGGCAAGACTCGACGGCGTCAGCATCAGCCGCTCGTCGGCCGTTTCGTCGACACGAGGAGACGCGGTGTCGTCTGAGTTCCGGTCGACGGTGGTTGCGGCTTCGGCTTCGTCAGTGCGCAGGGTGGACCGCAAAGACACGGGCGAGGGGGAGGGGTGCGCGGACGGAACACTGCTGGGAGTGTCTGTGGTTTCTGCCGCAGAAGCGCTGGAATCGATATCGCTGTCCAGACTGGATTCATCCGGTGTTGAAAGGTCCGAAATCCCAGACGACAGCTCGGCCCCGCTCGTCTCCTCGCCGCGAGTTTCTCCCTCCATCGAAGGAGGGGAGAGATGTAAACCCAGAAGGCCGAAGCCACCGCGGTCAGGAAGGCTTCCGCAATCATGGGGTCCGTGCGACTCGAGTTCATGTTCTTCGCGCCCACCTGCGTCAACAGGGCCACCATTTCCCACAGACGTATCGGGCTGCGCAAAATCCCACTCTATATCAAGGACCGATGGTAGGGGGGCGTTATTCGTAGAGCCGCGCGATGCCGAATGAATGTAATCTTGAAATTCAGGGTACACGATGTTCAAATGCCGCGAGCGTCGTTGTTGAGGGCTATCCCGGCGGGGGTTTACCATGTCGCTTCCATGCGGATCTGGCGGAAGGCTTCCGTATGGTAGGTCAGCTTATGCCTTGAAATGACCACTGAGCAAAGCTTACACCTGGATATCGTATTCGGGGGAAATCCGGACCCTCCACATTTCTCTAGATGCCGTGCTGGTGGGGGAAGCAAGCAGGACGACTTCTTCCGACAGTTTTGCGGGGTCAATCGTTACTATCTGTACCGATTGGTTATATTCGGGCAATAAACATTCGCATTCATGTCACCTCAGAGTGTACCGTTTGTGGTGTTTGCGACTTTTGGGTGGGTTCAGTGAATCGAGAGGTGTCCTCCGGGACTCGTCCGTGACCATTAGGCACTACTGATGCGTGCGGGACTTGAAAACAGCTGGTTGGCCTTTCCTCTTCAAATGCCCACGAACCCCCCGGCATTCCCAGATACGGTGCGGCTGAGGACATAGAGAGGCACAGTACAGCGCGCCGAGAGATTTAGCTGGTGGCGTGCCACCAACGGCCGCCCTTCAGGGAACAGTCGCGAGTCTGAGTGGCGGCAATGAGCAAAGGGTTGTGGGCGCCAGAAAGCGCCCGTACATCAGATAAGGCACTTCTGTACCAGACAAAGCTCTGGGCGTCTAAGGGTGTACACATTTAGGCAGGCTCCTGACAAAAATCACACGAGAAGCTTTCCTCGAGGCCCAGCCTCAGGCGAAAATAGCAACTCGCATACAGCTCATTTCCTGCGATGGAGAAGTGCGCGAAATCATCAAAATTGGGCCGAGAAACGCGTCAAGACGCGTCGAGGTCGTGGTTCGAAAGAGAAGAGATAGAAACGACGACATGTGACATGCTGTGACAGGGTCATTTTTTTTTTCTTGAGCGTCCATGTGCAGCCTTTCGCTCGGAGAGGCTCCTCCCTTCTATGCCCTAGGCTCTCATTCGTCGTCTTGAAGGATGGAAAATCGTGAGTTTCTATCGTCCGGCATATTATAATGCTCCATTTTTTCTCCCACTAACATAAGCTCTACCGCCCCACCAATCGCCCGAGGAAGAAACTAAGGCGTACTGTATCTACTGTGCGTAACGTCTTCATTTCCGACTTGCATGATGCTATATCACGACGGTCTTCGTACAATTCGTGCCGAAACTGCCCGCCACAGCTCAAAACCTCGGGCACCCCCTCCTGATTTCCCCCTCTTTTTCTCTGTGCTTTCTAGACATGAGCTCATACTTCTGTCGACAGCCCTTGCAACCTTTTGCGCAAATTCACCCGCAAACATATGACCATTTTGGTACACAAGTGCGTGTATCTTCGTGAACAATAAATTGCAAAGGCTAGCCTGTGGTTGCCACTGGTTGTACAATTATAAGAATACACATATACTAAATGAACGACTGGCGGTGTGCGCGCGCGTGCGGGCTACCACGTCTCGTCGTCCCACCGGCCGACCCGGCTTGTTTTGAGTGAAGCCACGCTCCTGGACGGCGAATCCAGCTCGTCTTCCTCGTCGGCGGCGTGATCCCTCCCGATTCGGTCGACGATGATCTCGCCTTCGGTCGCGCCGCGGCGCCAGGGCACGCGGCTCAGTTCGATGTTGTTCAGGAGGAAGGCCGAGTCAGAGCCCAGTCTGGCTGCGAGCGAGTGGATGCTAAGCATCACTCTAGACGCGGCGATGGACGTTGTCGCCACGATCAGGCTGCGTAAAAGAATGAGCAAGGCCATATATCTATATCCAACCGCTTTCACGTACGTGGAAAATTCCGCCGGGAAGTTGAGCTGCGGAGATGTCAGCGTTGAATCCATACGCACGAAGGAAAGGGGACACACTGCAGGGTATTGCGGTAAAAACGCGCCAATCGTGGTGAAGAGAACGGACACTAATCGAAAGTTAGTACATGGCGGAAGAACAGAATGCCAGGCTCGTACCGAATACTACAAAATAAAAGAAGCCACCGCTGACAAGGCCATTAAAAAACATTTAAAGAGGACGAAAGCAACGCACTCCCTGACAAGTCGCTTCAATATCGGCGCCTTTTTAAATATCCGTCGATTTTTCAAGGCCCTGAAGGCAGTCAGGCAATACAGCACGGTCTGCTCGAGAGGTAAGGAAAGTGCGACAGACAGAGTAGAAGGCGTACGTGTAGGACCAATGAGGGCAGGAACAGCCGCCAAAACTTGGGCGGGCGATTTGCACGGCAGCCGAGAACGCCCCGCAGATTCGGAGTGATGTCCAGCTCAATCCCATCGGCAATGGCAAAGTAGAGCGAGACGATGTTCGTTATCGCGAACGCCACGATCATGGCGATGCGCGTTGCACGACTGTGCGTAAAGAGGTACCACACGCGAATGACTAGCATCGCTGGAAATGACGTAAGCAGACTGCATTGAAAGACGGAAGGAGCTCGGATCATTCACCTTGTACCAAACAAAGAGCCAGGACGCTTGTAACGAATACAGTTTGAATCCCACGTTTGCAGCTAGCAAAACGGTTGTTCAGATGATCGGCTGTAAGACCGAGGGAGCGAATAGAATTCACAACTGGAAGCGAATCAGACGCGCATTCAACGTTAAGAATTAAGTTCTTTCACTCACTTGAGCGCCAGGATTGGGCAGGGAGAAACCTGGAACATATGCCTGCATGAGAACACGGAAAGCATCAAAGGACTGGTACTTGCAGACTAGTGCTAATGCACTTATTGCTGGGGGAAAGTACCGATTCTATGAAAAAGGAACAGTCAGAAAGGTTCCCTTTCAATAGGGCTGTAACGCACGACGAGGAATAATATTCGCGACAGTTCCCAGGGCCCCGTCCAGAAATATTTTAGCTGGTACCGGTTGCTTAGAGAATTGCCAGTAGTTGATGTGAGAGGTCTACCTCGTCATCGAACGTGATCATCCACTACAAAGCTCAGTACAATGCTAACGGAGGGTAGGAGGCACGAACCTCGTAGACTAACGGCCAGATAAAGATTTGGTTAGCTACAGAACGCAGAGTTGTCGGTCGAAGCCCACCTGTCAGGCTAAATAGCGCGATGATAATGACTCTGGCATTTTCTGCGCCTTGAAAGGACGCGATCTCCTGTGATGTCAAGGGCCGAAGGTCCATGGGCAGAAACCGAGACTAAATGATAATAGGAAGGTCGACGAGGACCCGCTGGCCGGTGGGGTATAGTGAAGGACGTGCGTGAGGGACGAAGAGCAGGAATTCCCAGCTAATGCCGGCACTTGATGTAGGCCCAGTGATCGGGGCTTGTCAATTAGATGATTTCGATGGATTGCCATTTCCGGGGTGTTCAGTCTCGGGAGCCAGTAGCGTCTCTAATAAGAGGTCTCTACGTAACACACGGTGAAGGAACGGCCGGTTTGCACGCCGGAGGTTAGCGCAGGGCTAAGCGGATGGTCTTCAAGTGTATTGCCAGCCACCCGCATTGACACGGCGGTATTTGATCTTGCGAGATGCGGACGAGCATATGGCGGCAATCTCGGATTCTCGTCCGCTGTATAAGTAGATGTCCCGGACCAGCAACCATCAGGATAAGGGAACGGCGGCGAGGGTTGATTAGCGGTCGCGCATTGACGGAACGTGTACGGTCGGAAGGAGCGCGGCCGAACAGACGTTGCGGGAACTCAATTCAATTTGAATGGCGGCCAGCAGTGAAGCGCCTTATTTGTGGACCGTGGAGGTGTCTGGCGGGCGAGTCCCGAGGAAATTCGTGAGAGCAGATCGGCCAGATGGGTAACAGCGTAGTTAGAAGGCCGTCAAGGTGACACAGATGGTGGCCGTATACAAACAAGCCACGGTATGATGCCTGCGACCGCTACTACAGTGGGTGACATCGACTCATGAGGCTGTGAGAGTAAGAAACGAAAAAGCGGAATATTAGGAGCATGGAGGTCAAAACCCGTTGCCATCAAAAACGGCGATCAAAGTGTTGATACGGCATTTCCGAGGATCAAGATCTTCCTCCACCATCATCGAAGTTCGCCAGTAGCACGCCCAGTCCACTCCGACGAGCCCAAAGGGCCGCGCAGTTCTAAGAGCCTCTGCTACGAGCCCTTCCTAGATGCATTGTAGTGGCGACGTCCGAAAGAAAATGAAAAAATGACATCCACATTGGTGGCCGAGCTTGGCCGAGCATCCAGCTCATTTTTGCTAGGGCTTCGACCCGTCCGTCGTTTTGACGGGTTGACGGCCCGTCGCGACGGGTTCCGTTCCGTCCGTCAGGCCACCAGATCGGGTTTGGAGACGGACGGGTACCGGACGAAAAGACCCGTCGACGGGTGACCCGTTTCCGTCCGTCGCCGGGTTGACGGGTCACGTGAATGGGCTCTTGTAAATGTAATCCGAAGCGACTCATCCACGGATCCTGTCCGAGCACCTAATAATGAGCGCTGATGCAGTGATAGTCGCAATTGCGTGGACCCTCGAGCCGAGCAAATGTCGCATCAAATGACATTGTTTGAATCACCTCTGCCCCTCTGCCAATCATGACCAGGTCCTGAGCTCATTTTCCAAACGGTGGTATCCCATTTCTCCCTGTGCGGTGCCAAAAATTGCAAATTGTGGAGTATTACATGTGCCTCCTCTGTGGTACTCTTAAGGTGCTTCGTCGGTGCAGCAATGCAATCTTGCATGCCGCCAAGCTTGGTCAAGTATGATCCTCGGGCCCCGAACAAACTCTTGCCTGGTACTTGCTTTGCATCTCTGGCCTGCGCACACTGATGTGTATCACAGCTTGGGGTATATTATTTGCATCTTGCCCCGAGGCTGTTGCAGTGAATCGGTTGTACTGGTTCATCATCAATTTAGCACTCTTCTTGTTCGCCTGGGGATTGGTTCTCTATGCTTGTGGCCATCAGCTGGAAATATACAACCATGAGTGTCCCCATGAGCTAGGCTACACCATGGGATATTTTTCAATGACTGCTGGCTCTGCAATGGTGTTCACTGGTCAGTCAGCCAATTTTCTCTTGATCAGGATCTCATGCAGATCCAAGCCGGGTTGCTTTTCCCTCGCTTTTTCCGGTACCATATCATTCTGTGAGTAATTTTGGGCCGACATTGCCACCGGTCCCATCTCTCCTTCATATCTCAGACTTCACTTCCTCAAAGTTCATGACCTCCACCAACACAAAACCCTCTGGCTGGCCAGTAAAATTTAACCTCTTCAGCAGAGACACTCAGCAGACCGCTTCCACTGCTGGTGTGAAAAATGAACTTGCTGAATATTTCAGACTTACCACCATTCCTGAACCGTTTGAGGGCACCAACCCACTCCAGTGGTATGCTCGTTGCAAGAGATTTCCCAATCTCTAACAGCTCACCTGAAATGTCCTCTGCATACCTGGTATTTTACAGCTAATTTTTTTTTGTTAGATCATGCTAATACAATCTCTGCAGGCTCTGTGGTTGCCGTTGAGCATATTTTTTCGGGTGGACGCAACACAATCGGTCTGTGTCGTGCAAGCCTCAAGCTGGAGACTATTCGGATGTTGATGTTCGTAAAGGCCCGGTTACACTTGGAAAAGGAGCAGGCTAGAAAGCTACAAGAGTCGCAGCATGATTGATTGAGTTTATTCCTAGTGTACATAGTGATGTGCTGGGCTCGGCTTCAAGCCCTAGGCCCGCCAGGCCGAGCCGAGCCCGATGCAGGGCTTGAGCAGGCCCAGGGCTCGGGCGGTTACCCACCAACCAGTGTCTTCAATTTCATCCAGGGAATTTCTTTCAGCAGCTTGAATACATACAAAGAATTTTTGGAGGTGGCTCGCCGAAAATCAGCCTAATAGACGACTCAGAAGTGTGACATGACGCCAGTCAGCATTCACATAAGTCAATTCAGTACTCACATAACTATTTAGAAGCCCACCATGCTATAAAACCCCGAATGTACCAGCTTAGTCAGCCCAGTGATCAAGCCCGGGCCCAAGCCTAAGCCCCGGGCTTGAGGCCCTACCTGAGGGCTCGGGCTCGGGCCTGGGATATCTCAAGCCCAGGCCGCTTCAAGCCGAGCCCAAGCCCGGGCTTCCAGGCTGAGCCAGGCCCTGAACATCACTAAGTGTACATATTTTGGCGGTGAATGTACCTGTCGTGACGGCCATAACGGGTGAGACGGACAGGACCCGTCTGTTGGCCCCCCTGGGAATTAAACGTGATGGATGGGTAAGCCTGTCCCGTCCCCAGTGACGGCCGTTTTTGTGATGGCGACGGGACAGGACGGACGGGTCGAAGCCCTAATTTTTGCTCTCTGTACTTCATTCCACTTTCATCACATAAGTAAGGCTACCGACCTGGACCATCCTTCAAACACGAAGATGTGTTACCTTGCCGCTGTTGCCATTGCTGCCCCCCCCTCTCGCCCTGCTCCTTCGGCTAGGGTTAGGGTTACAAACTCGGTCAAAATTCAAACTCCGCTTAGGGCTCCCAGGCTTTGTTCAGCCGTATGCGCAAGGTCTACACCATAAATTCTCCGATGATGTGGTGAGCTTCATCCCATGGCTTCTGCCTTTTTAGTGTGTAGAACCCCTCCATGCACCATTCAAATCCATTGCATAAAATGCTTTCCCATCCACATACCAAGCAAGCCTATGGTTGAAACTGTTCCGGCTGGGCATGGGGGGCACAATCTTTGACTGGCTTCGAATGTTGTACAAGCATATGAGATACTACGTGTGATGTAGAGACATGGAGTCAGAGGAATTCAAGGTGATCATTGGGCTCCTTACATGCGACCTAGTGTCACCAATCCTCTGGAGCCTGTTTTTGGCCATCTTGAAAATGATGCCCAATCGAGATGTTTTTATCGCTGCTGTTCGCATTTCCCTACTCATGCAGGCCAACAATATGTTGTTGTATCACTCTCAGTCTGAAGTCTTTAGGGAAACTCAACACTCTTGAAGGGTGGTGTGCTGTGATGTGGACTGTGGTTTTGTAAACTGCCGAGCAAGGTGGTAATCCAGGCTAGTCTTTAGAAATGTATGTCCTCTAGGGGGTAGGTAGGTAGGTAGGTAGCATTACATGGCACGGTCCAACTCATGAACACCGGTTCCAGGGATTCCCCCGGTGTACATGCACTATATACACCATCGCCCCTGGGCCTCTCAGAACTCCTCCGGACAAGCTCATGGTCGCAGGTTTCGGTCGAAACGTCCAGCTCGCCGCCGTAGATCCAAAGGAACGTTGAAAGACGAAAGAAATTAGCACAGAAAATCGGGGACATACTCAAGACACAATCAAAAGATGGCAGTGGCATAAACCATGCAAGGGACAATACCTGCATGCACATGATGCGAGGGATGAATAAACACTTCCGCACCAACCTTCACTTGGTGTATCGAGCACATGGAGCCAAGCAGCATCTCAAGGGTCCCGAATCATTACCATTGTTGGATTGTGTGTGCAATATGCAGGAAGTATGTTGTATTCGTCTGTTGTCCTTCGGAGTTCACAGGTGTTTGCATAACCATTGAGGTGTGTTGGGCCAGTCAATATCACCTGAAACCGTTCCAGTGGAATGGCACACTTGAGGCAGCCTTCTCGGAGTTGATTTTTGGTTGCAAACTTTGGCTCACATAAAATTGTTCAGATGAACTTTGTGAGCACAAGTAAAGCCAAGAATACACACGAGGCAGCCAACATCGAGGACAAGGTGTCGGACTCAAGAGAGATGTTATCCCAGTTTCCATGAATAAGGGGGCAATCCTGGAGCGGCGAAAGTGGAAAATTGAGCATTTGAGGTAAATAATTTAACCTGCATCTTAGCTTCATTTTTCCTGTCATGGCTCCATAAAAACAGGTAGTGCATGGCATTGTGATAAGAGTAATGAGTTCATATAATGACACCCATGAGTGACAAGGTAGGCCGACAATTTTTCAGAGTTGCAGTAAATAGGTGTGGCTGGCCGAAGTTTGGATCAATATGACATAGGTGGCATGACAGATTAAGACCGGCACAAAAAATAGAAAGAGGGGCGGCAACGGCGATGCAGCACGAAAAATGCGACTAAAGTATGTCTAGATCAAAGCAAATGTATCATACATCGCGGCATGTGGTGGAATGGGGCCCAGGGAGTAAAAATGAGCTGGATGTTCGACAATTGAGGTGGATGTAGTTTTTTTTTAGGTTTCATTTTTTTTCCATTCATGCATCTGCGGAAGGGGCTCGATGTAGAGGCCTCAGGACTACTGCACGGCACATTGGGCAGGGCAGAGTGGACTGGGCATGCAAATGGCACAGGTTTTGGCTTTTCGATGATGATGGTAGAAGAGGTGAGGAATACTCTAAAAGCAGTGGCAATGGTGATCAACTCATGGAGAGCCACTGGGGAATGTTTCTGTTGCTGAAAACAGTGCATCTCGGTGCTAGGTTTATTTATTTCGGAGTGGAGGTGTTTTTATAGCAGTGGGGGCCTTCTCTGGCAAAGAAGAGGTATTTTTACAACTGGATACTGCATTTTTTAGCGCAATAGAACAGTCTTCTTGGCGTGCGCCATCAGACCGAGCTCTACAGCCTGTCGAGAAGGGACAATTGAGCACAATGCTGGCTCCAAATTGAGGATACCGAGGTGGAATATGTGTTTTTAGAGGGCCTCCTCAGTCGTATAATCTGACTCCAAAGGTATTTGGTGTGTAAATCATTAGCTGGGGTGGAGGTTGTTTTAACAAGCTCGGTTCCTCAGCTGAGTGCTCCCTTCTTTTAACCTCTTTCTTTATATGTCTTAATCAATGTTTCCTTTTCTTCTTCTCCTATCTGCCTGTCAAGGGCAAGGTAACCCAGGCAAGACTAGCGGCTACACACTGAGCTCGGCTGTGTCACTTTTGTGAGGGGTTCTTCAACTACCCTCTGCAATGAGAGAAAGGGGTTGGATCAGATAGGGAAGTGTAGAGCTGGGGTTCGAAAATAACCTGACTTCGCCGACATGTGGCTCAGTGCAGGAAGGAATGTGTCTCCGAAGAGCAAGAGAGTATTTTCTGGTGATAACAGTTCATTTTGGGAGAGACCAAGTTGTACTTTAGAGCTTTTTACAACTTTAGAGGATGTGGGTCCAAAACCAAGATGAATTTCTATCAGCGTACAGGCTGTATTTATACTCCCCATATTTTGCAGCTGGCTCTCCTTCCTGCCTGCCTGGATAACACCACCTGCTCTCATGCTACTCCCCTTACCCCTCCGCAGCCCTCCTTGCTCGGTGCCTACTCATCCATCCTTTGTAATATCCGCTCGGCCTATCCCCAGATGCTCCTTCTTTATGACTGGATGCAAAGTTTAAGCGAGCAGCAGGGAGGATCTTGAGGCGCAAGGAAGAATAGGGGCCAATGGCAGGGAGCCCAAAGCTGCACCACCGGCGCCCGACAGGGCTGTAGACTGTAGACTGTCTGATAGAAGTGGCAATATCGATGAGCTCTGACTGTGAATCTGTTGAAGTCGATGCGCCCGGTGCGCCATCGTGGTATGAAACAAGCAGTGGACCCCCGTAAAATATGATACAATGTCTAAATACTCGGAATGTTGGCCTGTGATCACCTCCTCAACATGTTGAGGAGGTGATCGCGGGCCAGAGGTTCCGGAGTATTTAGTCATTTGTTTGTCGTCAAATACAGGGGTTCCGGTGCTTGTTTCATACCCCAACAGCATGCCAGGCACTTCAACTTCAATAGATTTGCAGTCAGAGTTCGCGACTTGCCATTTCTAGTCGATGGTAACCAGTCAGCAACAGAGTCGCCCGCTGGTGGTGCAGTAATTGGGCTCCCTGCCATTGACCCCTATCTGGTTCCTGTGCCCTTCATCACTGCTTGCTTCCACATCTGGTCCTTATCTCTGCTCTTACGGCCGCTCATTTACCCTCGGCATCGTCCATCCGCTACTTGGTCCCCACACCGCACTTCCAACTGGCAACAATTGAACCGGAATTTTCGTGAGGGGGAATATAGGGATAGGGGACGACCAAGGGAATCCCGAGGGCGGACCAGCTGGCATGGGTGATATGGCGGGTGGATTGGCGAGGGACTCCCCAAGGACGCGTAGGATATGCATGGTCAGGGGAGGAAGGGAGGTGGCACTGATGGAACAAGGGATGAGGGGCGGCAGGTACGGGTGCCGCGATGACTGGGAGATACCCATTCCCTGTGCCTGATATATGTTTCCTCTGCTTGGTGTCTGGATTTGAGTGCTTGGATGGTCTTCTTATTATTTGATGTTTAGACTTCTCTGTTCAGTAAACATCCTCCTTGCTTGACGTCTCTTTCCACTGTCCCGGTGCACTTTATTTCCTCCCTTTCTTTATCGGCTTGAACTCCTGATTTATTTATAATCCCTACAGACAATTGCTCAGTGCAGGCCTGGTGTTGAGTGAAGGGTGCTTGGTCTGCTTGTAGATTCAACATATTTGTGCTCAGCATGTGTCTTGTTTTGTCCCTGGTTCTGAGACTTCATGTTGCCTGCGTGGCATAACTGGTATGTCATCCTGTGGATATATTACATAATCCAAGATTCGCACATTCAATTCAAGCCATAGGTTTGCGATTGTCAAGTACTGGATCACCATCAGGACTGAGTGGAACTGAGGAGTCCTGTTGAGACAAGGAGAATGTGAGTGGAGGATGAACACTGCACAATAATAGAACTTCACATGGAAAGTGCAAAGTCCAGATGGGACCGAGGCAGTGCTAATGTGGTCAGAGTGGACTTTGCTTCAGCTCATGTGCTGCACCCTTCTCTACAACCCGTGTCCAATTTTGGAAAAGAACGGAGACTGATGAGGGGGGAGTAACAGAGAACAACGGAACCCGAGGATAGGACGATAGGAAGGAGGAAGTCTTAGTCAATATTCAAACTGACTAGAACAGATATACACGAGGCTATTTAAACTAAAGTCTGTCATATTACTCAATGGCCAGAGCCATCAGGGCTCCGTGATAGTATTGAGTCAATGCTGTACATATGAGTCAAATGCTGTATCCATCAGTTAATGCTGTGGTGGAGATTCCAGGTATCCAAGTAGTCCATGAGGAGGGGAGTCATAATGTGTTGAGGTGCATATGGTGAAATAGGAAGCCAATGGGAATGGTTTGGAGATATTTGGTAGCCGAGGGGTGTCCGAGGTCATGGCACATGACAGCAATGCGTCTTCTTCATCTTTTTCCCTACCGAGCTCGGTCGTCCTCATGTCACTTGTGTGGCATAGATGGTGTGTCAGGGGAATTATTGGGTCGTTTCTGCATCCCCACTATGGCATAGGTGGTATGTCAGCGGAATTGTGTTATGTAATCCAAGTATGCATGTTCAATTCACATTGCAGTTGTTTAGGACCTTTGTTATTTTTCTTGTGCAGTATAATTGGCACGTTGTCTGAGTTTTCATTGTTATGTTTTCTATGGCCACAGTGCTCGGTATGCCCCTTTCACGCTTCCTTTTCCATATTCTTGAGCAATCACAATGTGATAGCTCACATTGCACAGAAATTTATTCTCATAAACATGATCAAGGCAGTTATTCTGATCTTCAAATATGGGAGAACTCCAATGCAGCTGCTACCGGTCTTTATCCTGGGGAAACCACAGCAGATGATTGTAGACAAGGAGAAATATGCTGGGGTCTTGTTTTACACTCAGAACATGCTTGTGGCACATTACAAAGCCAAAGCTTGCACGGCTCGCTACTGTGGGCACCACATCATGGCTATCAAGGATATGAGGGTGACTGACACCCAAGGAGCTCAAGGATCTCTACATGGCATGCATAGACTGTCACCTCATTCACGGATGCAAAATCATGCCAGACAGTGAAAAAATCTATTCAATCAGCTGACCAAAGTTCAATTTCGATTCATTCGACATATGCTGAATCTGCATAATTGTTCTATGATTGTGCCTCTATTCACAGAAACTGGGATCACACCAATTAGAGTTCAACACTTCCAAATTGTCTTGATACACCTAATCTACTTCCTTGGACTTGACAAAATGCACTATGCTTGCATGGCATTGGACAGTTCTCTAGAACTGTCTGCTCGTGGCAAAAGATGCTGGGCCAAGGATTTAATTACTGCTGCATTCAGACTACCATTTCCATGCTCTGAGCTGGTCCTTGACACATCCACTTCAATTGAGGATGTGCGGGACTATGTGAAAATGGTAGACAGACTCATGTTGGAACGGCTCCAAAGCTTGATCAACTCTGCAGACAAGCTCTACTTGCTTTACAGAAGGTTTAAACCTCAGAAGGACAAATCACCAACACAGATTACCTCAATGATGCAGCACTATCTTACAATGATGAAGACACAGAAGCACTGTGAGGCCTTGACCTCAATATTGCTCTCAACTCACTAACTCACCATTGAAATCCTGCACTATGTGAATCATACATATCAACCTGTGCCTCAGGCGAATAGGCTGTGTAGATTCTGTAAAAAAGAATGGGAGACTCCAGAACATGCAATGCTCAAATGCACGTCCCTAGACACACTGATGGACTTGTGACACTCTTTTCTGGACCAACTCTTCTCTAAATGCCCAGAACTACAACACTTGATGGCTTCAAATTCAGAAACAGAGCTCTTGAAAGCCATGGTTCATTCCAAACCCACTATTGCAATTATAGCAAAATATGCTCATAATGTCCTCAAAATATTCTATGCTGTTCCTGTGTTCCGACTGAATGAGACTTAATCTGTTGAACTCAGGGTCCCACTTATTCTGCGCTAACTGCTTCTTTGTAGTTCCTTGGATCTACCATGGCGAAATCGAGAGGTTTGCGTCTGTGAGTTCATCTTTGGTGTTATGAAGGAGTCCAATATGTACATCAACACCTGTACATTAGATAATCCCTGGAAACCAGTGTTTCTCAACAAGACCAACCATGTAATACTACCTACCCACCTACTGTGAACTTCATTCCTGCGGTGAACATCGAAATTAGATAAAAATCCAATATAAATTGTAAAGGTCATGCATCAAGAAGTCACCGATCTTCTTATCAGACCCAATCAATGACACATGATCTTCAAATCTGAGCTTAGGCAAGTGCAACAGGGGTGGCATAAAGAGGTTAGAGCTATAATTTATTTGAACCTTGTTTGAAGTCTCAGAAGGTGGTGGGATTTTCTCCTGGAAGACTCTGGCTTGAATTAAGTGCACACTAGATTTATGGCCAAATTTAGTAATGCAGTCAGCCAGGCTGTACTTCACTAATCCAATCAAGTGTTCACAGGGTGTCACCCATCACCGCAAGTGTTCATTGGACAGTCGGGACCAAGTGTTCACTCTGACAAATACCATCAATTCCTCCCATATATGAAAGTCTGGCAAATGCCAGACCATTTTTTGAGTGTTTTTGGGCCTATTTGGGTCAGAAAATCTGTTTGTCACCATCACCTATGCCCCAAGTGTTCAGTTCACAAGGCCCTGTCACCTGTCACCTGAACACTTGATCGGATTAGTACAATAATTTATATTCTAGGCATGCATTAGAGGAATAGTGCACATTCCAACTCATAACCATACATAATTACACTGCAGAGTGCTGGTATGGAACCCCAATGTGTGGTGGAATGCATCCAAATATTTGGTCCCCCTTGAGGCACGTGTTGTTCAAGGGGGGATCGGGATTCAAATTTCGGATATGGGATCGGGGGTGGGGGGGTCCCAGCCAAGGCTGATTTTTAATTATTACTATATGTTTTCCCTGACATAATACATATGCTGGGAGAGTGCAGGCATCACAGAATGAGCAGCAGAAGGTGGTACAAGACCCTCCATGGCCAAAAATCAGCCAAAACATCCTTGGACCTGGGTTTAAAGGCTCTAGGAAGGGCAAATTAGACTCATAATGCACATGAGAGTGACAAAATTGAAAACAGAACACATTGTAGCTGCATGTCATGTACCATGACATCAGATCTCATCCATCACCAAAAGATGGGAATCTTGTTATGGCCTGTTACCGTTCGTCTTGCCTGATTCAGTTGCCAAGGCCATATCAGGCGGATCATATTCTTGGAAGCCGTTAGAAGCCGCATACCAGGCTGTTATGGGCCTGGTATGGGTTTCAGCAGCCTGGTATAGCACAGATGGCAGGACATTGAATTATAAGGCATTCCAATGTTCATCTCCTGTGCACCTCACATTTAGCAACAGTAAAATATATAGGTGCCACATTGAAATATATTAAGGATATGTGCATAATTGAGATCCAATGGTGTCGACTGCTCATGGGGCATGTACATACATAAATCTATTGGGACAACTGTGACAGCGGCGGAGGAAAGAGTTGAAATCCAAGTTGAATCTGGGAATGCTAAGCCAGTTCTACTCTTTATAAAATTCTGTCTGTCCATCTGAAGCCTTTAAAGTCCGCTCGGTTATCACCAATGGCAGTCAGGAGCCACCTCCTTACCTTAAGAGGAGCCTCTGAGGCGAAGTGCCGGGGTGCAGAGTGCCCCAGCGCGCTCTTGTACGTACTAGTAATAGGCCATGCATGGCAGCAGAGTCAACCAAGTCATTCAAACTCCGCTCCTCACCAGATGCGATGCGGATCATGATCCTGTCGCAGATGGCGTGATTCTCGATGGCAACGCCATCAAATGGTTCGTCACTCATGGCTTTCTTTCTCCCCCCATCTTCCACCCTTCCCTCCTTTCCTTTGCCGCCTCTCTTCCTGTCCTCCATGACAAGACTTCAACACCCCAGCAAAATCTGAAGCCTCAGAGACTCATCCTGCAAGAGCACGGAAGTCGGGATCGACACCCAAGCTGTGGTCGGGAAGCTCGTCAAGGACACTTTGCAACCCTGACAAGCAGGTCGCCTTCACTGAGCTGTGCAAGTGCTTAGCCCTCAGGGCCTTCAAGTTGAATGGCTGCTCAAGACCGTCAAGAACGTGGACTTGACAGAGTTGAATCAATCTTCGCGCTTCAAGCTTATATTGAAGCTTTCCTCCCACGCTGTCTCGCTCTGCTCGGTTGGCCTTCCCTGTATTATGTCACATTCTTATTCACCCACCACCACTGAGCCCGTCCCCGAGGCTCTTGCACCTGCGGACATCGTCTGACGATGTAATTCCTGCCCCACCCTCGCTATGCCTGTCGCTTAATTTATGTGTGCCAATCCAAATTTTTTCCCCACATTACTGTTTTGTGTGATTGTCATGCATGGTTTCTGGGTATTAGCACAGTTGAACCATCTACACGAAGAAATGTAGGATGTGCATGCAGACCAGGTAAGGGATTATAGGCATCTAAGAGGTCTGTGAAGCCGTGAAAGCAGGCAGAAGTCAAAGCCGCCCTTCAAAGCTTTGCCAGGCTGATGGAGCCTTGCATAGAAAATAGATCTTTAATAAGGGTTGTTGTGTTTTTCGCCAGCCTACCAAGCCTGGTACAGTTTTCGACCCTTATAAGGCATAGTTTGGCCTTTTTACTTTCTCCACTTTTTGGTGATGTCTGAGCCCCGATGAGCTCAACATCAATACAACCAGCAATCTTTCAGTCTTGGACTCTTTCAAGTTCAATGGGTTTTTACACGATAAAGGACTACTGAGTGTTTCCCACTGATCTGCAAGTATTGGCTTGGAGCTCCGTAGGCTTCTGTCTCCCCTATACATTTATGTCAGCCTCCTTCGGATCCCCATCCTTATACAGTTTCCTTGGCCTTCCTTGGATCACCTTCACATTTAACATCTGATCTTGAGCAGGCTGGCACCTCAGCCACTTCGGTTCTACTGCTCACTCGCTCCCATCCTTCAGGCTCTTTCGGCCTCCGGATATACCCAGACTCCATCAGCCTCTGAACATACCCGAGCTCCCTCAGACCCCGTTGGAATTCAGCCCATCAACTACGGTGATCTCGTTGGTTCTTATTATTTTCACATGTCCATCCTGACTCATTTCATCACAGGGGCCTCGGACCCCCAACTTCTCCGACACTGCTATGACTCCTTTGGCTTCATCATTACTTACTCTGATTTGTTATGACTCCTCTCCCCTCAGAATCTTCGGTCCTCTGGAATCTCCACCACAGCCTTGACTCAGGCATACAGCATTCAACTCATACATACAACCTTGACTTATTTCCATCACGGAGCCCCGAGGGCTCCGAACATTACGTAATAAAGTAGACTTTAGTTTAAATAGCTTCATGTATCTTTGTTCTAGTCAGTTTGAATATCGACTAAGACTTCCTTCCTATTGTCCTTTCCTCGAGTTCCATCTCTTCCCGTTCCTCCCCCATCGGCTCCTTGCCACTTAGTTCCACTCAGTCCTGATGGTAATCCGGCTCTTGACATATGCCACAGGACTCCTCAGCACCGTTTGGTCCCGAACAGGATCACAACTCAGTCTTCTTCTTTGGAAATCAGGCCTTGGACATAGAGAAAGGCGCAGCACACAAGCTGAAGCCAAGCCCACTCTGACCTTCTTCAGGCACTGAGCTGGAGTTCTGATCGGATGGGACTCAATGTTCACGAAGCTTCACTTTGTGAAAGTCCTATTCCACCCTATTCACATTTTGTCTCTTGTGATAGGATTTCGGACCTCCTTCAAATCGCTGATATCCCTGCATGTTCCAGCGCTCGGAAATCTCGGATTCCCACCAGTCCCCGAGTCCATCCCGGTTCTTGACACTGCACAGGAATGTTGAAGAGGTTAGTTTCGCGAGGTCACAATAATCTGAGCTGGATTAGGAAGCTGTCTATCAGATGGCGATGAAGTGGCACATGACTCGGAATGGCAGCCTGGGCCTAGGGGTGTGAACCACCTTCTATATAGGGAAGGACCCGGAAGGAGGGGGGACCTCCAGAGGGCTGAAAAAAACTTTTCAACCCTATATCTGTTTTTCGAATCCCGATTCCTCCTTGCATGTTGTTGATTGTGGGTCTGCTCGCTGATCTCGAGACCTCTTGTCGTGCATGTAAATTTGGGAAAATACAAGCTATAAAGGAGGCTCAGTTCTCACAGGATTGTGGTTCGAGAATGTCATTTTCTTCAAGTTTGTGAAGACAGAATTGGTATCCACTTGTAATGGAGAGAATCAATGAACTCCGAGTTGGATAACAGGGCAAACTAAACTACAGGCCAATATATATTGTTCTTCTGGGTAGAATGGGTGATTCAAATTCAAATGAATCCCCAGTAGTCAATCCCTTTCATCCACCTCCAGCTACTGGGCTTGACAGGAAGTTCAAACTGTTGAATAAGTTCAATTCCAATGAGGTTCATCAGCTGTGGTTTTTCGGGGTGCTGTCTATGTCAAATTCTAAACTGTTCTCAAGCCGCAAAAGCCAGCCTTCTCTATTAATACACCCAAAATTTCTAAGAGCCTTGGATGTACTGAAAAGGAGTAAATAAGCAAGAACAGGTGGAAGGAAGAATTATGCACTCCTTGCTCAAATAAAGCCAAGAAGGGGTGTTTGTGTTGACCAAGAATGACATTGGCATGTATTTTTCGGCCCCCATCTTAAAATTGATGTAGAACCGCATCCTGGTATGGTACCAGCAGCCATCTAGAAACCATTCAGGTTGCATGGGCACAGAGAAGATTACAAGTACTTATGTAATCATTTTTTAATCAATTGAAATGAGGTTTTGGAAGTCTTGCAACATTTTGGCCATGAATTTAAGCATGTAATCTTTTCAGGGGCTGTGCTATCAAATTTAGTGGCAGTGTTGAACTTGTAGTGGCTGTCCTTTAATAGGCCTTCACATTTTGTGAGTTTTCTAGTGGCTGTGTCTTTCTTCATAATCATGGTGTTGCTTCTCACATGTGTTTGATACTGAGCATCACCACTTTGTATTATTCAGGTCCTATATAGGCTTCAAGTTCTGTGACTCTGCAGCAGCGCCAGTCTGGAGTACACAAAAACCATGATGATATTGGTATGAACACGATCAGACTGTCACCATGCACCCTCCCAGCAAAATTGAACCTGCTGGGAGAACACACCTCCTCGTGGTTGGTCAGTGTCTGCTGTCAGTCAAGTATCAGGCTGCCATCGAACACGAAGTCAATACCTGACCAGTGAGAACATGGTCCAAAACCAGGCCATGTTGAAAGTCTTCCCTAAGTGTGAATTTCCGGTACACAATGTTCGCAAATATTTGCATCTGTTAGGTCCCTGAAGCGATGTGACCTGATCACGTGACTTTAATCAGTGCAACATTCCGCCAAATAACTAGACCAGCAAGATGTTCACAATAGGATGCTGGATAATTTGATTAACCCACACAGACCCTGTAAATCTCAATTGCATTCATGCCACATACAATTCAACTATTCACCCCACAACAGCGCTCACATTAGCTTGCGCGCAAGCTCGCTTAGCGAGATCCTTTCATGCATGAAGCTTTGTATATCAGCCACAATATATTACCTGAGGAATAGACCTTGACTGTGCATGAGGGTTGCAAAGTAGAATAATTGATATTCTAAGTGTTCGCACAGACATTGATGTTCAATACCAAAAAAAAAAAAAAAAAAAAAGTTACATAAGTATGAGTTTGCTGGGCCATGCTGCAGCCATCACCCCAAGTCTTGTAGTTGTCAGGGTGCTGTCCCTTTTTCCAACCACAGGGATAATCTGATTCCTTGATGGCTGTAGGACCTGCACAGTTCGTAGTAGTCTTCACAAATATTTATTATAAGTTAGTGAGATGCTGATAGCAAGCCTGGTGAGCGTACAGAGAGATGAAGCAGGATGAATGGTGTTTGAGTAAAGCCTGAATGAGTAGTGAGCACTTAGGAAGTCCTTAGTAGTTACTCATGCTACCTCGAGAAACATCTCTCGGGGATGGGCTTTCCTAGGAAGAACAATTAATAGCCTAGGAGCGTAAGGACTTACCAGATACTGGAGCCTCTGGACTTTCTTGAAGCTCAGAGGCAATGGTAGGCTATGGTAGGAGCTAGGAATAATAATTCCATCACTCAGGCTGCAGGGCCAACTATACTATGTGACATGACTAATGACATATGACTACAGATTGTGATGCGATAATAACCCAGGTGCGTTGTTTGCCAATGATGTGCCTGCAAAGGAAACGGAAAGGTAAGTAATAGTACACCGCCAACGGTCAGACACCTCGTCGCCAGCTGGACACGACTTGCCTGATACATGTCGCTAGAAGATGGCATCAGCATGGTAAAAGCTGTCAGCCAGCATTATTCCGAATAGATCCATGCTGGACCCAGTTCGAACTGGCAACCAGCTGAGCCCCCAGCTTACAAGTACCCAAACATACATATGTATCTTTGCTGGTTCACTACTCAAATTCGGTCGCACATCGGGAGGAGGTTAGAATGCTGTATTCATGCTCTACATAGGGTACATAGAGGAAACTATGAATACCACCATATGATGCTCACGTCGAGCGCCGCGTGGCCAGCAAGGCCGACCGCCATGAGCATCCTGCTCGCGTGCAGATATGCGACCGCCTGCTTGTAGCCCGCGTCTGTGGTCACGGTCACAACGGCCGCATACGCGCCTTTGCCGCCAGTGGGGGGCTTGATCTCTTTGACGTCGTCCTGTGCGGAATCAGCAAAAGGAGAAGGAGGGTGGGATGGGGACGCATGGCACGGTGCTTCAAGTCGATCCACGCCTCGGCGCCGAGACAGAGGGGCAGAGCGCCTTCTTCGCCACGCCGGTGTCGATCACGACCAAGTGGAGGCTGCATACCCTGGCGTATTGCACTGCCGCGTGGCACTGTCAGCGGACTTGAATTGTGTAATACACAGTACATACCAAGATGCCCGAGGCTGTCGCCGGCGCCAGGGATGACAATCCAGCTGCTGGTGCTGGTGTTGCTGTACTCAATCATGCGGCAAGCCCTGCATATTTAAGAAGGAAGGTGAGTAGGATCCCCGGCACAGAATGGAAAGGCATACCGCGAGGATCCTTGTGGTGGCATTGCTGTCGAAGCCCACGGGAATGGGTGGAATGTGGTCCATATATGAGATGACCCTCTATGTGTATATTAGCGCGGTTCTACCACCGATAAATGGAAGCTTACCGGTGCACTCGATCTTAACGAGGCACTCGCCCGGGGCGAGCTCGGCTGGGACTTGACGGGTGGTCCGTCTCAATCTTCGTGCCGAACACGATCATTGATTACAGCATGCCAGTATTGCGTCACCCTCGTCGCCGGAGAGGATGGCGATTGGAGGGGCCCCGACACTTGAGCCGCACATTTGAGGCTTGGAGCTTGATGAACTGAAAGCAGACACTTGCAGGTGCTTGCGATGGGAAGTTTGGCCTTGTGCTTAGTGCTTGAAACCGGCGGAGGATTGATGACACTTTCAGGAGCTTGATATGAAAGGCCATGAGTTTGTGGCTTGATGCTTGAAGCTGGAAGGAACAACCAGGGGTGGAGGGAGCGGGAAGAGGAGAGGGAAGAAGAAAGGACACCAACCAATCGAATCACGCCATGGCAACCTTGACAGCAATGATGTGATGGAGCGGAGTTTGAATAACTTGACTTCGAACACGACACATTCAAATCTGCATCTATTTGCACTGACTCGGATGTGGCACATGAAAGGACAAATGATTGTTGGGTTGGAGTAATCCAGGATCCTAAAAACCAAAGATGGCTTTCTCAAGACGAAGACCGCCAAAAACATCGAACTTCAAAAACCTAAGATGCCACAGACAATAGCTGGTTTTACTTGGTTGGGGAATTATCAAAGGAGGGTTTTCCTGTTGGATTTTTACAATGATTTCAGCTGTCTTGTAAAATATCTTGTGTTACGTGGAACCCAGGCTCCCGGATTACATGGTAGATAAATGGGTGGCCAGGTTGCTGCCAGCTGTTTAAAAAAGCTGAGCGCTCCAGGTGGCCAACATCTGGCCAGAGAGTGGCAGTCAGTTTTTTGCGACAGGTGTCCGGCGCCTGATCGTATCAGCTGTAGGCGACATGCCCACACTTTGGCGGTGTACATCAGTTTAAATAAATGCAGATAAAAGAAATGAGGTATGTTACAATGATGAGATCCTTTCCAATCTTGCCTTGTAGGAAACAAAATGTAAACAGGCTCCAGACACATAGGTAACTGCTACACCAAAAGGTAGATAATTGATTAGATGATACTAATCAATCATACATCTATATAAGGACTTGGGATGTTTACACTAACTCCTGCATGGCAATGTCAGCATCTGAATGAGGTGTAGCTACTTGAAAGCACACCGGAGGAGATTATTTCATTACTTGATTGAACTTCAGGTAAGCGGCTGAGGTATATATGAAGCATACAAGACACTGCCACTGGGCTAACAGAGCCTCTGTTCTGGCAGGCAATAAGACTGTACATTCCCTTGACGTACATCAGCCATGGTCATGGAAGCACTCGCAATGCCACTGAAAGGTCTGAGAAGAGGACTAAATTGAAGTGAGTGGAGCGATAGAAGCAAGAAGAATGTGTGGTATTGTTTAATGAAAAACTCTCAACATACGCGAGGTGGACTGAAAAACTCAGTAATCATTCACAGAGCCATATGTGGGTCAAGTGATTGAGAGCAGGAGGATAAGAAGTGTGGCAGATGCTTACAAGAGTAAGACTGAGTAGTATCCAACCACCCCTAATATTTGCATTTCCGTCAGTATGGTCTCTGATCAGGCCACCTTCTCCCGACACACTCAGGGAAAGTTGGCAAATGGGTTGGAAAGCTCTGTGAAATTCAACAGCTTAAGTGTTGTTTTTGGCCATGTGTGTATGAATTTTGACTCCACTCCTGCCAAGTTTCCGCCTCAGGCTCCTATTCAAATTTGGGCATTTCTCTCACTCGGCAACCTCAGCTGGTGCGGATAGCTGCTCAGAAATTTCATTATGGCACTGTTGGAATGATGTCTCCAACCAGAGGGAACAATTAATTTTGCACTCAACAAAGCTCGACATTGGATTTCAAGGGGAGAAGGCACTGAGTGGACCGGTTCAGAGGTTTTTGAGGGTCCTCGGCATCTCGGAGACCTTATATCTCGTCTGGGAAGAGCAAGGAGAAGAGCAGGGGTCCACCACACCAGGAAAGAAATTGTGCATCCAGGGGATGATGTTACGATACATATCTCAGGGCCAACGCTAGCTACTAAGCAGTGTTTAGCAAGACCTCTGGTCACCACAGATCGAGGCTGTCTGGGATAAATCCCCGAAATGGCCCCATCTCCGTCCCACATAGACTAAGAGTAAATCATGAGACTTTTCTTTTCAAGACCTCCACTGGCAGCCAGTGGAAAAGCAAAGCAGTGGATGGAAGCTGCCTTGAATCTTGTTTAGAACTTTCCCATACGCATAAGCTGAACCCCGACCAAGATCCCGAAGAGAACAGTCCAAGTCGGCAGTGATATCAGTGATGGGGATTAATCCTTGTTGCTAAGTCCAACAAACAGGGGATTAATCCTAGCTACTATTAGCCACAGTTCAACCTGTTGTAAATAGCCAATGAGATTAATCTTACCTATAATCCTGGGATTATTTAAGCATCTCTGAGAGGCGGTTCTGCACTCTAATATTATCAGGCTTATTTTCCACACCTCAGGATTATCCACCCAGGATTATTCTGAGATGTCTGCAGGATTATGTTCACAATCATCAGGATTATTTTTGACAGTCACCTGCTCCCAGATGATTACAGCTGGTTGCGGAACTTAGGGCACGGCCAAAATTTCTTCTGTTTTGGGCTGTTTTTAATAGTTTTCACTGAATTCCTTGCCCTGAGCTTATTTCTTGGTATAAATACATAAGGATTATATGGGTGGATTTGCGCTGCAATTCCGCAGGAGATGTGTTACTCCGATTTTGTTTATCATCATTTCATAAAATGCAGTATATAATTTCGTAGTTTTTGTTCAGGTCCCCTCCTGTACGTGGAGGACATCTTGAAGCAAGTTATACTGTGTTTTGGGAGGACCTTGCAGCTACCCGAAGAGGACCTCATCGGCAAAATGTGGCTATCGCACCTCATATCCACACATAATGCAATTTAAACTCGAATTTTGTAAATGTACCGTGTCTTGCTTGGTACCACTGCCTGCTGCTGCTCCCTGCCCCAGCATGTGAAGTGCATACACCGACGCCCTCTAGTTTGTATTTCTGAGACACTCTATGACTCACATTTCCCCAGTGTGCCTCTGTTCGGCGACGCAATGTGCTCCAATATGAGCAATCAGCCACAGGCATGTGGAGTCACCTGCAACACTGTCATATTGGGGCACGTCACATCGCTGGACAGAGGCACACCAGGGAAATGTGAGTCATAGAGTGTCTCAGAAATACAAACTAGGGGGTGTCGGTGTATGCACTTCACATGCTGGGGCAGGGAGCAGCAGCAGGCAGTGGTACCAAGCAAGACACAGTACATTTACAAAATTCGAGTTTAAATTGCATTATGTGTGGATATGAGGTGCGATAGACACATTTTGTCGACGAGGTCCTCTTTGGGTAGCTGTGAGGTCCTCCCAAAACATGGTATAACTTGCTTCAAGATGTCCTCCTCATACACCCCCAATTTGGTCGGAGCTCCCGGCAATCTCTTTTCTCCCATATTCGGACTCATGTGCTGGGAGATCCGAAAAAACCTCCCAGGAATATCAAAACGGACAATCCCCTGGGAATTCTGGGATCCACCATCCACCAGAGCTCCCGCGGGCATCCTCCACAGCTCCCACAGGAGCTCTGCACATTGTAGTTCTTGAAAGCATCTCACAAATTACAATAAAATAACATATATCAAAAATAACAATGAATTCCAGACTGTTGATGACACAGAGTACAAGAAAACTACATGTATATAAGATGCAGAACAGAAACCATGAACAGAAACCATGAACTTGATGTTTGGTGGAAAGTATTGGTATGTAACAGAAGAGGGACTTGATTAGTGAACTGGCAGTAGAGTCCAGGAATTGCTTGTGCTTCTTGTGATTCTTGAATCTTGATGGGAGCTGTGTTTGAGACACCTGGGAAACCGAGACAGTGGTTTGAGGTTGAGGCAATTTTGAGGCTGGGGTAGGTTTGAAGGGGAGGCAGGACTTGTGAGTCAGATTGGATGCTTGTCTGATTGAATGCTTGAGACAAAGTCGCCAGGCAGTCTCTTTAAGAGCCAAGGAAAGACCAAGGGTAGATGCCTCTGGATGATGAGGGAGATGATGGGCGAAGAGTGGCATGGAATGGGTGATACCTGCTAAAGCCAATGGTAACAATATAGGTCAACAGAAGGGTCGGTAGGAGGATGGGGAGACGAAAAAAGTGGGTAAAGTTGACGGTTATTTGGTGATTTGTCATCAGCTCACATGCCCCGCATGGAGCACATGCACCAGCGAAGTGCAAAACTGGTGAAGTTGGGAATCCAGGTTCGAAAAATTTATATTAGATGCTTATGAGAACATACCAAAAGGTGTATTGGTCGTTATAATAGAGTCTTCCTCAGAAACGACCCGCATTACAGAATCCTTGCGCACAGGATATCCCAGAATGATTCTCGGGATGTTCTGTTGACCTTTCAGGAGAGATCCTCTGATATCCAACTTCCGGTCTCGTGGCAAGGTCCAACCAAATTGGGGGTGTACAAGAGGGGACCTGAACAAAAACTACGAAATTATATATTGCATTTTATGAAATGATGATAAACAAAATCGGAGTGCCACATCTCCTGCGGAATCGCAGCGCAAATCCGCCCATATAATCCTTATGCATTTATACTGAGAAATGAGCTCAGGGCAAGGGATTCAGTGAAAACCACCAAAAACAGCCCAAAACGGAAGAAATTTTGGCTGTGCCCTAAGTTCCCCAACCGGTTGTAAACCTCCAGTGTCTAGACATAGCATCAGATTATTAAACTGATTAATTCAGATTCATCCCAGTATCTGCACTACTATAGCTCACCATCAACCTGATTAACCCTGCTGTTTAATCTGTTCCCCATCGTGCATCTGAATCCACAATGAATCTTCATTAATCAGGTCAGTTCAGATTAATCAGGTTAAATCCTGCCGTTTAAACGGTCCCCTGTTGTGAAGCTCAAGCCAGTCTTTATCTGGATTAATCAGATTAGTCAGGTTAAGCGGCGCAGAATATTTACCTGCCATAATCGTTGGCAGCACTGCCAACGGCGCAATTCGGGCAGTGATGGCGCGGATGCACCCAAGGGGGCTCAGAGGGCCTCCAGGTGTCTGCTCCGAGATTGGGGGGAGCCAGAACAGCGAGGAATTGAAGGATGATCACTTACTTTGGAGTCTGTGTGAATCCAGCTGCCATCATTGTTGGCGACACTACCGAGTCTCGACGGTGCGCTTCGGGCAGGATGATGCTCGGTAACACGTGAGACAAAAGATCATTACTGGCGCAAGGGAGCTCACTGGCAGGACCATCAGGTAAAAACAATGTGTGCCACTCAACTTAAGCCACTGCCCAACCCAAACGCAAGCTCTGGACCCGAGGCCCAGATGTGGGGCCGCTGAACTTGAATTGAGACCCAGCTGTGTATGGTAGAGCTTGACGTCATTCAACAGGGGCTAGGAGCCCAGCAGGGAGAGTGTGTGGTCATCGTGGTCATGGCAAAAGGAGGACCTTGTTTGATTGGACCGGAACATGGCCAAATGGAACAAACCGAACCACTGGCATCCCTTTGGCCCTTCTTCCACCATGACCACCTCGCTGCCACATTGTGCCCAACCGTTGGCCCAAGTCCCCTCCTCAACCTCTATCAACTCGGCCTCAGTTCAACTCGTGTCAGTTTGAATTGAAGTTTCTCAAGTCACTGACTCACTCTGAGCTCAGGCCAGTGGCACGCGAGGCAAATGCACACCAACATGTTCAATTATTTTCTGCAACAGTTTGCATCCTCGTGCAGCTCAAATGGCTCAAGCCTCTCCAGTCAACGTGGATGCTTGAGCCGGCTCGCGTCCGAGCTCCGCCTCAGCATCCCACTCATCTGCATCCACCTGGCAAAGCTCGGCCTTCACCTCTCGTTCGACCTCCTCCAACTAATCCGGACACTCAGAAAATAATCTTGGCCTGCAATAATCCTGCCCGTGTCTCAGAATAATTCTGGCCTCAATAATGTCCAGCTGTCGAAAATAATCCCCGATGATCATGAACATAATCCTGAGGTGTCAAAAGTAATCTTCGATGATCGTGAACATCATCCTGCATGTCTCAAAATAATCCTGGGGGGATAATCCTGAGGTGTGGAAAATAATCCCCGATAATCTTAAACATAATCCTGTGTGTGT
Organism: Mycena rosella; assembly: GCA_029378255.1. NCBI lineage: Eukaryota > Fungi > Basidiomycota > Agaricomycetes > Agaricales > Mycenaceae > Mycena > Mycena rosella. The sequence goes on along the minus strand of JARKIE010000033.1, from coordinate 408,417 downwards.
CTCAGAATAATCCTCAGTGGATAATGAGAAATAATCCCTGATGATCTTGAACATAATCCTGCTCATGTCTCAGAATAATCCTGATAATATTGGAGCGCAGAACCGCCTCTCAGAGATGCTTAAATAATCCCGGGATTATAGGTAAGATTAATCTCATTGGCTATTTACAACAAGTTGAACTGTGGCTAATAGGAGCTAGGATTAATCCCTTGTTTGTTGGACTTAGCAACAAGGATTAATCCTCATCAGTGTGAATGTTGAAGTCGGTCCGAACTAGAGTAAATAAGCCACTGATAGCCAAACTTTCAGAGAAACGGAGAACCTGAGACTCGGGTCACCGGCGGCTAGTGAGTGCAAGTATAAGTTCGGAGTGAGCCCCAAAATGAACCCGGATGACGACAAAAAGCCCCCAGCAAAGAAAGTGGGTATTGTATGCTGTTGGGCCGAATAGAGTAGATCAACCAGTGATAGCCAAGTATTCATAGAGTAGTAGGAACACGGCGTGTTTTTGCGGCGAGAAACGGACAGCCGTAGGCCCAAGTACCGGTAGCCTAAGCGAGTGGTATGCATAAGTACGAGAGAGAATGACATGAACCGGGCCCGGCGTTCAATTATAACCGGAACCGGCGCGTTTTCCGGCTCCTTGCACGAGGAGTCGTTCGGGGAGCGAAATATGGGCGGAATGTTGAATAGCAATGCATCTAGTAATACAAGAAGGAATTCGCGGACGGTTCATTTTCTGCATGTGGTTTAAAAACCGCCTTGGTTCAGTCCGTCCACATTTTCCAGGTACGTGCTCCAATCCTTCCAACTGGCGGGACATTGAATCAGCAAAATCCAGTTTCGAACACGGTCTCACGCACCCATAGCCTGACGGGATATCAAATGAGAAGTCCATTGGTATTTCCTCCGTACCGGCACTCTGCAGTGTAGAAATTTCCGAGCCTGCATTCAAAAGTCAGCGTGTGTTGAGATATTTGAAGCCCCGAGACGATTTACCAGGTGCAGATGGAGCATCGAAGGCGTCAAGAAATTCCGGCTCGATGGGCCTGAACGGTTGGTCGTAGTGAGAATCCATATGAGACGGGAGTTGAGACCGGATATCGCTCGACTGAAAGGTGAAGTTGTAGTCAAATGAATCGTAGATGGGTAGGCGACCGAGCTCTTCGGTGTGAAGGGGCAACGAAAATAACTGGTCTGCTTCTCGGACGGAAAGTTCCAGCGCCTGGATCTGCTGGGCCACTGACAAAGCAGCCCTCGACGTCCCGGCGATAGGGCGGGCCTCTGGGGAGGCTTCGGGAATGGTTAAATCTTCCGAGGGATCGGGGGCCTCTCCCATGTCTCGTGGACGTTTCAGGGACGGCGCATCAGAGGTTTGCTTGCCAATGTTGAGCATCGCAGAAATGATATCGCATCTTCTGCCGGCGACTCGCGACCTAATATCCGGGTTAGAACGGGGCCAAAGAAATCCCGAAGCTAACCCACCGTCGTTCATAGAAACGGAGCACGCGTACACAGTTTTGGACGTCCGCCGTTGCGCGGTTATAGCGGTCTGTAGTTCGAGACTTCCCCACGACGGCCCAAACGTTGATGAGGAGAACGACTGCACAATCGAAAAGCAGAGTCTATATTTGCCTGTAAGCCGATCGAACTTGGTCAGAGATGAGTTGAAATTTACAACGACTTGAGGAAGCGGCAACAGTCCGCGCCCGCGCCGCGTTTGGACATCCATAACATGTCCACATGATCGCGCTGCGTTTGCGCAGATCGCGAGCGAAGGAAAGTTTGTCTAATAGATTGTCGGAAGTCAATTTGGTTGGATCGGAGGAGACCTACATTCGACATAGACTCCTTGCCCGGAGTCGGAATGAATGGGCGGTGTATCACGATTTGTGCTATAACCGCCGTCAGTGCGAGCTTCAGAGTGTAGAGAATAGATACCATGATAATAGCTGGCGTATCTTGAGCGGTGCATTTAGATCGGGTGGGAAAACTCGTGATGTAGTAACTCACAGAGCAGCAGACTGGTCGAGGAAAATCTGTAGTTGCGCGGCATGAGAAGACAGCCGCAAAAGACAGGGAAGGGATTACTTGGTTTTCCTGGTTAGGATTCCATCGCACTAAATTATGTTCAGCAACCGGCAACGAAATATTGATTGATCGATACGCACGGTGCTCCGGGAGTGTTTCAACCCATTTGTTGAGTTCGGAACTGTGCCCGACGAATGAGCAATACCAACAGAACCGAGAAAAAAGCTTACTCCAATTCTGCGATGGTATCCTGGGAGGGTAGCTGTCCATTCAGGGGGTACTATTGAAACGGAATGTGAAAAATGAACAAGAGCAAAGAGAAAATAGACGTACAACAGCGGTTTGGATGCGCCCGAAAATCAACATTAACGGCAGATAAGCTACTAGGAAGGCGCTAGTAGAAGGTTTCCCGCATGGTTGCACTGCGTTGGGAGTCTCCCAATATTCTTCGTCGCAGTCGAGAGGCAGATCAAGGTCGAAGCTGAACTACATGAATAAAAATAGCAGCAGTGAATGGCGCCACTCACTCGATATGATTGACTAGGCACGGTCTACCTTTGATCGAGCTCATGATGGTGTCTGAAACTAAGAGGACGTAGAAAACGCGTTTATATAGCTCAGTCTCTAGAGGCTTCATGCGGATGTATCCACTCCGATGGTGAGCTCCGGCGCCTTGAGCAAAACGGAGTCCGAGGCCCGCCAGAATCCAGCATTCTTCTGGATTCCATGTGCCGGAGAGATACAGGAGGGATAACTGAACAAATGAGAAATGAGAGATAAGAGATATAATCCGATCGAAAGTGGCCTTACGAACAGGAGCTGCAGTTGGTGCAAAGATGGCTCGGGTGAAAAGGAAGCGCTGAGGGGGCGCACTTGGTGAAACCACTTCCAACCGCAGCTGAGCTCGGAGTCTACCCCATCGAGGAACACTCTCGGGTCGTCCGAATATCTGCTGGCCAGCGAGCAAACCGCCAAGACTACGGCCCCGAAAGAATGGTCGCGGAGATGCAGGCCCTCCGCGATTGATTGGCGAAAAGTGGGGGAATGCATAATACCAATAATCGGGTTAATTCGCTCGAAATATAGGTTCACAAGGCTGGTCAACAGATCATCGTCTGGAAAGATATGCTGGGGTACGTCGATGATCAGCTTCTCCCACTGTTAACGGCGTTAGCGGCGATATACACAGGGCTCAACTTTCGACTTGCCGGCTGAGTGGTCCAAAATTCTGGTCGCTGAACACCGAGCACAATCGAAGTGTTCCCGTGTATACGCTTTATCGCGGAATGAAGGAATCGTACGCTGCTAGATTTTCCGTAAAATAAATTGGCCTTCGTGTTGGGAATTAGACCAGTTAGAAGGCCTTTGATGGGTGGCTGCTCGTCAGCGTCCATCGGAGCTCCAAGAGCCCCGGGAGATGATACATTTGGAGGTCTTGATGTTGGCCTCAGTGAGCGCGCTTGGAGAGCAGCAAGTCTTTCCTCCAGGCTTCGGGCATACTCCGCAAGCTGGAATAGCACTTGATGAGGATCGGCTGGGGGTATATAGACGGTAGACGTTGATAGAATGTCTTCAATATACTCTTGCGCACTCTTGATAACCGGGGGAGGAGGTGATGGTGGTCGTGGAATATCCTCCACTGGCTTGATTACAATGACTGTGAGTTCAATCTGCAGAGTGATTTCCGCGTACGCACCTTTGGACCAGCGTGTGTGCACTCAGTTTGAGCCACGATGCAATTCGTGCAGCGGTTGCCAGGCATTTCCGAGCTATCGCCTGAACGAGGTTATCTAAGTCTCATTCATGAGAAGCAGGGGTTATGCTCACATCGAACTGATTTCGCAGATCAATATATATGTCAAGACTCGGAGTATATGGACTCGCCTTTCCGCTTCCTGCAAATGTCGCACGATCCTTGCAGCCTCTTTCTCCTCTGCGAAGAAGCGTCTCCTTCTGCCATGCGATAATACGTCCTAGGTGGGCCCTTGACTTGTTAGTCTGGGGGCAGGAAGGCGCAGGATAGAAGTCTGTCGAATCGGAGGCGCTAGAAGGATGGCTATGCCGATCGCGCTGATCCAACAGTGATGCCGCAGTTCGACCGCAGTCGATGAGCAGGCACTTAGTCCTGTTCCGTTTGTATGTTGAGTGCAGAGCCTCCTGGTGTCGTGCAGAGCCTCAGCTGCGGTGATCCAAAGAGAACTCCGAATCAATTCGCGACGCCGTCAGCAAGCTGACATGTACAGTCAAGACATTTGCAACGTAAGGATTTTGGGCGGACGACGCGCTACGACGCGCTCATTAGAGTCGTAGGAGTTAACATTTCCTTCAAAAAACAATGAAGTTCCACTTGAGCAAAACGACATATACAGCGGCGCCCCCGCACTTTACTTTCTCGTCATCGCCAAGACCGCGCACAATTGTGATCCGTCATACCCCGATCACAAGCGCTCGCCCACGGCCATGCCAACGGCATGCAAGCGCTGCAATCAAATACTTACAAGGGGTGACCCCTATTTTGCAAACGTAGTTGCATCGCGATTTGTCTCCAAAAAGACCAAGTAGTTGCAGATAATTACAGCTGAGAGGATACGCCACAGGGTGCTCGGCTTGGCCAAAAAACCGTGCTCCATAGACGATCCTGGTGGTACATAACGGGCATGAAATGTGTATTGTGGGAGAATGAGCAAGTATAGATGAATTATACCTACCGAAGTTCTCAACAAAAATCACACTTCCGAGCACTTCCGAGCACTCGACAACAGGAGGAAAGAACTTGATATGCATTGCCAACTGTTCCAGTGATACACGACCAGGACTAGGCGAACTGAAGGGTCGGAAGACTTCAAAAGTAGGTCAGACGCTGTGTGGTGGGGTCCTGGATGTCTGTCATCGCTTGGACGTCCAGCCCCCCGCCTCGAGCGCGTCTAGGCGCCCCTTGAGGGCCCGGTCATACGGAGCGGGGATGGAGACTGTTGTCAACGAAGAATCGTACCGCCTTCGCGACTCGAGCATATCCAGGAGGAGGATAAAATAAACATTCAGTGCGATGATATGGAGTGCGCTCAATTCGGGGAGAAAAGGGTGGAGCCCGAGGGTTATGCTGAGCTTCTGCATGATGCAGTCTGGAGCGATCGCGATTAATCCCAGCTCCTCGAGGTGCGGGTTGAGCTCGGCCATCGTCGCAAAGGCGTCTGCGGTTAAAACTGTGCAGACCCACAGCCTTTTCAAAGAGCACCCTGAGCGGCCTAGGAGGGAGACAAAGAGCGAAGAAAAGTTTGGGGTGTAATCTTCGATATAGAGGTCTGTGAGCGCCGGTAGAAGCAACGAGTCGAGGCATTCTGAGTTCGCAATAATGTCATCATCGCAGGGCTGTACCGTGAGCGAGAAGGCCTCCAAACAACTAAGCACTGGCACTCAATGAGCTCTTTCGCCGCATAAAGTCGCTGGGCACCAAAACGATCTTCATATACCGTTTTGTGCTCGATAAGCTGCTGCCAATCGTGGCGTGACTGGCGATACCCCCATAGATAAAGCCTACGCAGCAGCGGAAACTTCTCGCGCAACTGCCCGACAGCCAAGGGCACGCAGACATCCAGCTCCAGCGCCTCCCATCTCGCAGACACGCTCGAAATCAACCGGAAGAGAATCCGTGTGGTGCGCGCGGGCGCCTCTTCCTGGGAGGTGAAGACGATGCTCAGGAGTTGGTTCCCGGAGCGGGCGAGGTGTTCGCGGACGAGGTACGAAGAAAAGCTCCGCGATAGGCTGGATGTATATGGACTCGAGAGGTTGGGTGCCCACGGAATCGCGAGGACAAGGGACGTCCAGAAAGATGGCATGTCCAGCGCAATTGTGCGCCACGTGGCGCAGACGCGGCCCAGGACCTATGGCGATGCATCGAGCGATATTTTGCTGAGCGTGGCCCACCTCGCTCTGCGAGGGTAGAGATAATTTGAATATCTGGCTCAGAAGTTCGGCGGGCACAGTTTGCGCAAGAGATAGGGAGGGTTCCATGGTGTTCGGGGGAGGTTTGATAGGATTTCTGAGATAGAGGCGATTAAATATCTGAGCTGCGGTGGGCCCAAGCGTACCAAAGCGTTCATGGTTCAAGATCAAAGCGTAGTGACAAACTTGCGCCGAACCCATGCATGGCCAGCTCTCCGTGGCTTCGAAACAAAGGCCAGTCGAGTTCCTCTGACCCCAGTATCAATCAATTGCAGTACTATTGCAGTTGAGAGAGCAAGGCAAGAGCGCCACGGGCCACGCTACTCATTTTTCGTTCCTCTGAGCTCCCGACATGAAAATTTGGCTAATTGGACATGTTCAGGTGGTTCACTGGACGAATACTGTCCAAGGAAGAGACTCCAATGATTATTGAACGTTGCTATGAAAGCTTTGAGAGAGATGGTTGGTGGTCACGAGATTCTGAATCCTTTTGCTTCCGCCCACCACGTCAACGAGAACAAGCAAACGCAGAACAGCAATGAATCTACAAACGCCAATATACTCTACAACCTCCGTCTACCTCGTTTTCTCGCTCTGGGCCTTTACCTTTTTCTTCGTACTTTTCGCCATAAACGGGCCATCCAACTTTGCGGAAGCATGCAGGACAATACTCAGCGGCATCGTCTTCGCGGTGGTGGAGCTCCTTCCGGCCCTCGTACTCGCAACCACCATCACCGCCGTCTTCTCCTTCACGTTCCTCACTCTGTTGGCTTGGTTCTCTGTCCTCGTTCGCCACGACTGCTCGGACATTCCGTATTTCCAGGCACAGTGGACCAAGCATGCGTTCAAGCTCTGGATGGTCCTCAGCGAGGACAGATATCCCGCCGTGCTCTTCCGAGGACTAGACTGCGCCATGGTGCTCCTTGTCTACCTATTCATCTACGAACGCCGCAAATTTGCCAAGCATTTCAAGCGTGAGCTCGCCAAACGTCTCGCCGTACGCCTTTCGTCTCGTGGGCCCATTCTCCGACGCTTATCTGCGCCCAGATCGAAGACGCCACCGCCCACGCTCAGCGCACGGCACAAAGAAGCGTCAAACAGGTGCACCGCCATCAGTCCTGCGCGCCCCGCCTCAATTGATCCGCCAACCAACAAACAGCTCGCCGAAGCCGACGCCAGCCTCACATGCCTCATCTGCGTCGACCGCCTCACCCAGCCCTACACGTACGTGCCCCCCACACCGGCCCAAGTCCCCGCTAATCGAGACGCCGCGCAGCCTCGCGCCCTGCGGCCACACCTTCGACCTCGAGTGCCTGCAGACCTGGTTCCGCACCGCGCACCCCTCGCCCGCCGACGAGGAGCTCGCGCGCACGCTCGACCCGCGCGGCGCGCTCTACGCGCTGCGCCGCAAGAAGTTCTGCCCGCTGTGCCACACGGAGGTTGTCGGGTGCCCGGTGCCCACGCGCGCGCTGCAGGGGCTCGGCATGGCGACGCCGGAGGAGAGGGAGCCGTGGAAGGGCCTTTTTGGGCTTTGGGCGATTGAGAGTGCCCCGCGTCCCAATATGAAGTAATGTCACGTACAAGTCTGCGCCGACTTCAATCTTGTCCGTTTTACCTCTGCAAAGCAAGATCCATATTCGCCAAAAAGTATCGACTAAGATCTACACTTTATATGAATCATAACAATTAATCAAAACAAGTCCGTAAGGTTGCAATGTCCGTGGTCGTGAGCGTGTAGACAAGGAGTGGAATATGCTAGTGTGAGCGAAAGCAGTGTGTATGCAAAGAAGTCCGGATCCTAATAGTCTGGTCATAATCGAAACACGCCACACTCACAAGCATCCCACGATCCCCGCCAGCGCACCGAGCACGCCGACGAACGTCGCAGCCCACACGCCCGCGGGCACCACGTAACCCCTGCCGTTGAACGGCACGTACGACTGCGTCGGCGTGGCCGAGCCATCGGCCGCCCCGCCCGTGCCCCCGCCCGTCAGGTTCGCGCCGTTCGGCTGCATTTAAAAACAAAGTCAGAATTGTCCGCGCGTATGAGAAGGAAAGCGACTGACGCCGATGGCCCGCGAGTTGTCCGTGAACGCGCAGGTACTCGAGGTGCAGAGGCACTTTCCGGCGATAGGGTCCCAGAAGGGCGTTGAGCAGTTCGCGGGAACTGTAAGAGGTGGTCAACGGGTGGCGCCATCGCGAAAGAAAGAGAGGTGAACGTACGGCGGAAGCGCGCCTGCTGGCCGTCGGGCACCGTCTGCGCGGGGTCGGGGTTGTCCACCGTCGGCGCGATTGTGGGGCAGCCGTACTACGCGCGAGACGGGGTGTGAGCGGATAGGCTTTTGTGGGAAAGGAATGACGTACACAGGTGTAGAAAGGGAAGTCCGAGAAGGGGCAGTGCGAGAGGAGGCCGTTCTCATTCGCCGGGATGCCGTTGCAGATCTTCTCCGAGGCGTCGATCTGCGGGGTGGAGCACTTGAGCGCGTCGACAGTGTCTAGCTGCGAGATGGGCACGGGGTTTTGCACCCACGCGAGCAGCTGCTCGTTCGAGACGATCCAGACTGGAGGAAAAGAAGGATGAGAAGGAAGCGATTCAAAGAGGAGAAACACATGCCGTTTTGCTGCACCTGCACCCAGTCGAGGAACTGGTTGATCATGTTGATAGTGGAGTTGCTCGGGTTGACACCGGGGTAGGTCGTCGACAAGTGGATCGGGTGCGTGTACAGCCCGATCGGCTGGCGGTTCCCGTTGTAGTGTGCGGTAAACGTGTTCTGCATGTACTCGAGCGTCGCGCTGTCGTTGATCTTGGAGTTGCCGTTCGCCATGTCGAGCCACGGGTCCATGAGATGCGCGCCCGCCACGCCGCGGTCGTCGAAGTACGCGTACATAGGAATCTCCCAGAAGCCGGGCAGCGCGGGCTGCCCCTTGCACGAGCCCACCACGTCCAAACAGTCGTTCGCCATCCCGTTGTCGAGCGTGTACGGCCAGAACGCGTCCGTGCCCGGGTCCGTGACGGGGATCGCCGACGCCGAGCTCGAGTCGTACAAGAAGCCTGCGCCGGCGAGCATCTTGAGCGTGTTGACGCTGTAGTTGAGGAACGGCGCGCGGAAGCCGGTGATGCTCTTGAGCGGGATGCCCGCGAGCGCATTAAGCGCGATCAGATTGCCGTTGATCTCGTCTTGGGGCGGGTCGCCGACGTGGGTCATCGTGTGGTCGGCGATTTCGTTCCCCGCGACGAACCAATCTACCGCCACTGTAAGCATGCATGCCCTTGCTCTTGTCGAAGAGCGGAAGACGCACCGGTAACGAGGGTGTAGTTCGTGTAGTTGAGCGAGGTGAAATACGTCATCTTGGGCTGGCAACCGTTCGGATTTTGGCGGTGTGCCAGGAACTGGTTGATCGCGTCGAGGGTGTAGGACTGGACGGCATCGTCCGCGCTGAAGACGACGAACTGGGGGACGTCGGACTGGCAACAGCGGATATGAGATCGGGAACGCCCGTAAGCGTAAGGAGAGGTGGAGGCGAGGCACTTACGGGACTGAGGCCACCAGGCGGGCTGGTGCTAGCGCAGTTGCAGCTCGGGAGCTTGCACTTGGAGGCGTCACAAGAGTACCCAGCGGCGTCGGCGCTCGACGTGGGCCCGCTGATCGAACCGTCGTCCTGCGCAAGCGCGAGCAGGGGCGCCAGAAAAGCGAGAATCAGAGCGCGGGGGAGCATGGCGCTGTAGTTTTTCGTTTTTTTCCGAGGTGGGACGGGAGAAAAAGGTCGCCTGCGTCTTGAGGCGGTCTAGTCGGTCTAGTCTTGTGTCGGTTGAAAGGTGCGGAAACGGCGGAGAGCGCTATTTATGGCGGGGTTATTTATGGCGCCGTGATGTCAGCCGGCTTGTTGAGTCTAAACTTAGATTTTTCGACGGACTGCAATGACCGCCAAATGGCCTAGGTGCTCTCCGCACCCGGTGCTCGAGGCTACGGGAAGGAATAGAATTAATTATGATTCATGACCCCAAATTAATTGCAGCGCCTACATCACTGTCACCGGTCTTGAACGGTGTTGGAGTCTCCCTCGACTCGGACGAGATCCGGTATCATCGCGATTGACCAGTGCAGGCAGGCGGGCAGGCAGGCGACATGGCGGCGTCGCCTGGCCGTGAAACTGTCTTTTCCCCGACTTCCCCCCGTAATAGAAGGGAGACCCAGATTTCGATTCCAGTTGAAGCCAGGGCACGGTCTGGAAAGGCTTCATCGAGGTGAATCAATAAATTTGTGGCGTCCGCACTACTGCGGTATTTCAAACCGGTAGAAAGATCAACAAAATGCGGGGATGATGAACTATCTCTGTCGACTCGATGAGTTCTAATTCTGGAGGGTGACGTGAGGAGCGGACCTTGCTGCGCTTTAATACTCTGGCCCGGACGGTAACATGCCCGTATTGCCATCCTTCTACCTCGTACCAGGGTGATGCGAAGGCCCAACGACGACGGGTCATTTTTCGGCAGAAACATCAGGGCAAGAGAGCGTACAGAAGCCTAGGCTGCATGTTGAGGACTAGAAGAATCCAGGGGGTTGCATTTTTCTTGCATAACAAGACAACAAAAGAAGTCCCCCTCGAGAAACGGCTTTCCGGATGGTTTTTTGACGCGGCAAGAGGTCGTCGGTGGCAGCCTTGAGGGAATACTCGAAGGTGAAAGGACATATCTTTCCTGGATTTGAAGTGAATGGCGGAATATTTTCGACGGAAGATCAAGGCAAGAGAACGTCTATTGAAACATATATGACGCGTCTGAAGGGCCAGAAGAAGAATCTACTTCCGGGGCTTGAAGCTCGCCATTTTCTTGGCACACCAATGGCATTGAAGGAGCCCCTCCTAGAAACTTGACGCGGCAAGAGCTCGTCGATGGCAGCGTTCAGTGGATCCTGTAACTAACCGGTGAAACTAGGTCGGGCAGATATTTCCTCAACTTCAAGTGAGTCACCAGAAAGAAATCTGATCGATGCAAACTCAGGGAGGTCCAATAGATGGCCCTTGCTTCGAACCTGGCGATGCAATTGGCACACTGGGGCCTATTGAGAAACGGTCAGATTTCGCCGGCAGATCAAAGCAAGAAAACGGGCACATTATGATTCAGAAGCGTAGAAAATGTTGGCGGCGCGTCTCGACGTCGCCCAATCTCGCTCAGAAGATTTTATGTGTGGGTTTTGACCATTGTTCAATACAACTTGAACCTGGGGGGTCAATTCCTCCCGGAGAACATCCCAGATTACTGTTGAGGCGGCAAGAAATCATCCTCGGCAGTCCCTGAGCGGCCATAAGTTGCCAGACGGCGATTCTAGACCGGGTCCCTCGGCGAGCACTCCATATTTTCCTGAACTTCAAGTGAGTCGCTAGAAAAACTGAATTAACTTGAACTCACCGGGAAAAATGGGGTGTGGAATAGGGCATTCGCCTTGAATTATGGGCCAGAACCGGGTACACGAGGGAGGAAGGAGAGTGGTGAAACGACGGATGTCGGCGTTGCAAGGGCTTGGCCAAGGCTTGGCATGTCAATAAAATCCACGTGCATATCGGGCTTACTCCACCCTCCTTCCCTCCCGCTCACTCCGCTCCCCTCTCCTTGCGTCGAACGAGAGGTTCGCGGTTCTTGCTCTTTCGACAGTCTCGGCCATTCATCTTGTCTTCATCCCACCCAGATTCGTGAAAAAGAAATAACGAAAAACCGACGTTTTTGAGCCATGCTGCCCCAGGTCCTCCTTGCGCTCATCGCCCCGCTGCTTGCGCTCGCCAGCGACGACGGTGGAATCACCGGAGCCCAGTCGAGCCCCGAAGCTGCTGGGTATTCTTGCGACCCTTCAAAGTGCAAGCTGCCGGCGTGTAATTGCGCGAGCACCAGCCCTCCGGGCGGATTGTCACCAGTGAGTGTTCTGTTTCTGCTTCTCTCACTTCGCCCTTTTATGTCTCTCGGGCCCTTTACTGCACTCTGCTGCCGGGATGCCACGACTGTGGAAGTGGGCGTTAAAAATACCCGTCGTCGATTTCGAGTCCCTCCGTCCAATTTGACGTCAGGGGGACCGATACGCAAGGGAGTGGTGCCTTTTTTGGTGCCCAACCCCCTCCTTTAACTCGTCGGCGTCGTCGACTCCTCTTTCACGCTTGTGAAAGTGGGTGTTAAAAATACTTGTCGTCGATTTCGAACCCTTCGTCGTCCGATTTCGAGCTCTTCCCCGTCAGATATGACGTGAGGGTGCACGACCGGCAAGGGTGCGGTACTTTTTCGCCCCGCCCACTTTCTTTATTTCGTCGGGTGGCGTCGACTCCTTTCACAATTGTGAAAGTCAAAAATACTTTTCGTCGTCGATTCCGAGCTCTTCTGCGTCCCATTTCGAGCTCTTCCCCGTCCGATTTGACGCCAGGGTGCACGATGGGCAAGGGCCTGGTGCCTTTTCCGTGCCCACTTCCTTGCGCGTGTTTTATCGGGCGTCGTCTACTCCTCTTTCTCCACCCGCTACGTGATAAATTGTGTTACTGACAACTCCCAATTCTAGTCTGATGTGCCGATGTTCATCGTCTTCACCGCCGACGACGCCGTTCAATCATACACACTCGATTCTGTCAACCAATTCCTGGCTCACCGCCAAAATCCCAACGGCTGCCCGCCCAAAATGACCTACTTTACATCGCTTAACTACACCAACTACACCTTGGTAACCGGTGAGTCTTCCGCGCTCTGTCAAATACCTTTGTGCTCACAATAGAGGTAGATTGGTTCGTCGCCGGGAACGAGATCGCCGACCACACGATGACCCACGTCGGCGACCCGCCCCAAGACGAAATCAACGGCAACCTGATCGCGCTCAACGCCCTCGCGGGTATTCCCCTCGCCTCCATCACGGGATTCCGCGCGCCCTTCCTCAACTACAGCGTCAACACGCTCAAGCTGCTCGCCGCCGCCGGGTTCACGTACGACTCGAGCTCCGCCGCGTCCATTCCCGTCACGGACCCGAGCACGGACGCCTTCTGGCCATACACGCTCGACAACGGCATGGCGAACGACTGCCTCGCGGTCGAGGGTTCGTGCAAGGGGCAACCCGCGCTTCCCGGCTTTTGGGAAATCCCCATGTACGCCTTCTTCGATAACCTCGGCCCCGCGGGCCCGCATCTCATGGACCCGTGGCTCGACACTGCAAATGGCAACTCCAAGGTCAACGACAGCGCGACGCTCGAGTACATGCAGAACACGTTCACCGCGCACTACAACGGGAACCGCCAGCCGATTGGGCTGTACACGCACCCGATCCATTTGTCGACGACCTACCCCGGTGTCAACCCGAGCAACTCCACCATCAACATGATCAACCAGTTCCTCGACTGGGCGCAGGTGCAGCAGAACGGTTTGTTCGTTACTTTTCCTTGGTACGATGGGTACTGAAGGTTGGTGCAGTCTGGATCGTCTCGAACGAGCAGCTTCTCGCGTGGATGAAGAACCCGGTCCCCATCTCGCAGCTCGACAGCGTATCCGCGCTCAAGTGTTCCACCCCTCAAGTTGACGCCTCGACGAAGATCTGCAACGGAATCCCGGCGAACGAGAACGGCCTCCTCTCGCACTGCCCCTTCTCGGACTTCCCCTTCTACACCTGCGTACGTCCTTCCTTTCCTTGCCCACCAAAAGGGCACATTCGCTAACGCCCCCACGCGCGCAGTACGGCTGCCCCACCATCGCGCCGACGGTCGACAACCCCAACCCGGCGCAGGTCGTGGCCGACGGGCAGCAAGCGCGCTTCCGGCGTACGTCCCTCTCTTCCTCGGCCAATTCATTGCTGACTGAAGGCGTTTGCAGTGCCCACTAACTGTTCTACGCCCTTCTGGGACCCCGTCGCCGGCAAGTGCCTCTGCACCTCGAGCACCTGCGCGTTCAGCGACGCGTCGCGGCCTATTGGCGTTAGTACCCCTTCCCTTCCTACCCCTAATCTTTTACTGACATTGTCTTTTTTGCACTTCACAGGCGAACGGCGCGAACCTGACGGGCGGCGGCACGGGCGGGTTAGACAGCGGGAGCGCGGCCCCGACGCAGTCATACGTGCCGTTTAACGGGCGGGGCTTTGCGGTGCCGGCGGGCGTGTGGGCCGCGACGCTCGTTGGGGTTGTCGGGGCGCTCGTGGGGACGATTGGGGTTGTTGGGGGTCTGTGATCGTGCCCGCTTGCCGCCCCGCCTCCCGTGGTGTGATCCTCCTGCCCTGGGGTCGAGGAGACCCCGCGGTTTCTGCTTGCATAGTTGACGAACTCTTACGCATCCCCTGGACTTTTTTCACGCACAGACTAAACATTCTCCCATTGCATTCATAATACATACGCTTCGCGTCATTCTGGATCCCGCGCATGCACCTTTATCGTATTCTCCTCTTCGCCACACCGCCCCCGTCCCGCCCCTTCGCCTGGCCGTGTACCTTGCCTTTGTGTATACGTACATACCATTCGTACACCCACTCCACTCATTATGCACACTCATTAGATACATCGGGTACCTTACTGGACTTTTTATTCTAATCACGGGCGCGGATGGTAGCTGGAGTTGAGAATTGCATGATTGTGGCGGATTCATTCTGTCTTTGCCTGCGGATCTCGGTGCTGTGTGCGCCGTGATTTTGTTTTGCGGGTATGGATGTATCTCCCTCGATGATTGAGCGAGATATTCTGGCTGTGCGTCCATAGCAGAGACCAGTCCCCGCAAGAGGGTGGATCTGGGAATACATACATTAAGCTTGTAGTTACATTCGGCATAAACTTGTACATGAACGGCGGCACTCTCAGCGCAAGCCTAAGCGCGCACGGAACGTCGGCACCAGAGGCTGCAGACCCGCCCTCCGCGGTGGCGTCGGCGGCTCAAAAAGATCCGTCCACGGATTCTCCTCCTCCGGCGGCGCCATACCGAACGCCTGCAGCGCGCGCGCGGGCACGGGGCACCCCGCGACCTGGGCGTGGCACAGCGGGCAGAACTTCTTGCGACACAGCGCGTAGAGCGCGCCGTGCGGGTCGAGCGTGAGCGCGAGCTCCTCGTCGGCGGGCGAGGGGTGCGCGGTGCGGAACCAGGTTTGGAGGCACTCGAGGTCGAAGGTATGGCCGCAGGGCGCAAGGCTGCGGAGCGGCTCGGTCAGCGGGACTAGATCAGGTTTGGGAAGACGTACGTGTAAGGCTGGGTGAGACGGTCGACGCAGATGAGGCATGTGAGGCTGGCGTCGGCTTCGGCGAGCTGTTTCGGTCAGTCGAGGCACGGCGCAACACGGGTCGCAATGTACCTGCTTGACGCATCTTTGAGCCTTGTGCTGGGCGTGGGCGGCAGCGTCTTCCATCTGGGAGCATATAAGCCTTGAATAATGGGCCCACGAGACGAAAGACGTACAGCGAGACGCCCAGCGAGCTCACGCTTGAAATGCTTGGCAAATTTGCGGCGTTCGTAGATGAATAGGACAAGGAGGAGCAACGTCGCACAGTCTAGCAATATGGAGAGCCTGGCGGGATGTCCGTTTGCACTGAGGACCATCTGGAGCTTGAATACGTGCTTGGACCACCGTGCCAGGAAGTGCGGAACGTCCGAGCAATCATAGCCAACGACGACAGAAAACCAAGCCAACAGAGCGAGGAACGTGGAGGTGAAGACGGTCATGGTGATGATTGTGATGATGTACGCCGGGAGGAGCTCCACCACAAAGAAGACCAGGCCGCTATGAATTGTCCGGCATGATCGTGGAAGGTTGTCTGGCCCGTCTATGAGGAGGATTATGGCTTGAAACAAAAGGACTCCGAATGGGAAAAAGAGGTAGATGCAGTTTGTAGAGGATATTGGCGTGTGTAGATTCATTACTGTTCTGCGCTTTCTTGCTATCGATGTGGGCGGAAGCAAAAGGATTTGGAATCTCGTGACCGCCAACCATCTCTCTTTAGTCTCATCGAAGTCAAAGCTTTCCTGCCAACGTTCAACAATCATTGGAGTCTCTTCCTTGGAGGTTATTCGCCCAGTGAACCCGGGCCACCTGAACATGCCCAATTAGCCAAATTTTTTATGTCAGGAGCTTAGAGGAACGAAAAACGATGTGGCCCGTGACGCTCTTGCCTTTTGCTTGCCCTCTCAACTGTTTTGATTGTAATCTGGGTGACCGGGTCAGAGGAACTCGACTGACCTTTGTTTCGAAGTGGGAGAGCTGGCCATACGGAGCAAGCTTGTCATAGGCACTACATACGCGCTTTGACTCATGAGCTTGACGTCTTCGCATTAATCGCGGATCGGGCCACTTCGGGCCACCGGTCTTGTCGAGACCCCTCTGCCAAAAAATAGCCATGGCCCGTTGAGGCTGTGCTCCGCCCGGCTTCGTTCGAGCCTCTGTCACCACGGTCTAGATCACGACCATCAAACACCTCCCCACGTCGTCTCCTGTTCAATCCCGCCCATCCCGCCTGCTCCGCCCCTCTCCCGACACATCCAATCACTGCTCTAATTCAAAGCAGACAAATTGCATTCTTTCGTGAAGGAGACTTAATATGAAGCTATCTAACAATGACCAAAGTCCGCTGAAGGTAAATCAAGATATAATCTATATTCTCTTCTAGGTTGTGGGTGACGATGAGCAAGAGTGCCTTGCCGACGTCGCAAGGGTGCCGCATCTTTACATCAGTCGCCGGAAGATTATCGGACTCAGTGACTGATGTGACCTCCACAAGGCCCAGCCATCTGGCTTGTAAAGACCGATGATAATCATGATAACCTTGACCCAAGCGGAGGCTCGGCATTCAACGTACAGAGCTACTGCGGCCAAACTGCGCCATCACCTCTATCACCGTTGGATTGGGATCACCATCCCGTTCCGACATCGTAAATACAGCCTCAGATTCCGGCGACAGACTCCACTGCAATCTCCTCCACGCTATAACAAGTACAGGACCCACCTGTGAAGACGTATTACCACATGGCAGAAGGAGCCGTTTATTCGCAGAAGAGGAGACTGCAAGGATCGTGCGACGGTTGCAGGAAGAGAAAAGGCGAGTCCAATCCTATATACTTGCATTATGGAACGTATGTTGATCTGCGAAACCAGTTCGATGTGATTATATCCCCTGTTTCTCATGAATGGGACTTATATGACATATCTTGTGCAGGCGATAGCTCGGAAATGCCCGGCAACCGCTGCACGAATTGCGTCAAGGCTCAAACTCAATGCACACACGCTCGCCTCAAGGTGAGTCCGCACGACTCGCGCCGGAAACCAAACTCAAAATCACTGCACTCAAGCCAGTGGAGAATATTCGACCACCACCATCACCTTCCCTGATTATCAAGACCGCGCAAGATTATATTGAAGAAATTTTGGGAACATCTACCGTCTATATACCCCCAGCCGACCCTCATCAAGTGCTAGTCCAAATCGCGCAGTATGCACGAACCTTGGAGGAAAGACTGGCTGCTCTACAAGAGCCAATACTTGGTCTGACATCAAAGTCTCCCAAAGCGCCGTCTCCTGGGGCTCTTGGAGCTCCGACAAAGCGGCCACCCATCGTCAAAGGGCTTCTGACTGGTGTACTCCCCAACATGAAAACGAACTTATTTTACGGAGAATCCAGTAGCGTGCAATTTCTCCATTCCGCGATGAAGCGTATACACGGAAGCACTTTGATTGGGCTTGGTGTTCAGCCACCGGAATTTTGCCCCACTCAGCCGGTAAGTCGAAGGTTGACCCATGGATATCGCCACTAACGTCGGTAGCAGTGGGAAAAGCTCATCATTGATGCACCCCAACAGGTCTTTCCAGATGATGATCTGCTGACCAACCTTGTGAACATGTATTTTGAGCGAATTAACCCAATTATTAGCATTCTGCATTCCCCCACTTTTCGCCAATCAATCGCAGAGGGCCTCCATCTCCGCGACCAACGTTTCGGCGCCGTGGTCTTGACGGTTTGCTCGCTGGCCAGCAGATATTCGGACGATCCCAGAGTGTTTCTCGATGGGGTTAACTCCAAACTTAGCTGCGGTTGGAAGTGGTTTCACCAAGTGCTCCCCCTCATAGTGTTGGCAAAGTTCGGTTCGGTTCAGGTTCGGGCTCCTTTTGCCGAACCTTGAACCTGAACTTGCGTTCAGGTTCGGTTCAGCGTTCGAACGCGTTCGAACCTGGCGAACCTGAATTTTTTTCTCAGGCCTCAAATGACCTATCTGGAGCTACAAAATGTGTTATCAATGGTCCGTTATATTGGAAATTACATCCCAGGACAATTCTAGACACACACGGTGCCTACAGAGGAGCAATCTGAACCACTCCGTCCTCAACAGATCATGTGACACACACCGGCTGGGACTTGCGAGGGTAAAGCCATGGTGAAGTACCTTTAAAGTTATTCGGGAGGGAGAATTAGGCCTGCTAGAGAGTATAATCAATGAAATTATGTGTGAAACTCCAGAAAATAAGACTCAACTGGGTTGAAACAGAGCCTTTGCGGTTCAATTCCGGTTCAGGTTCGAACGCGTTCAGGAAAAATCGCGATAGCCTGAACCTTGAACCTGAACCTGAGGTTCGGTTCAGTTCGGTTCAGGTTCGAACCGATTTCTGAACCGAACCTTGCCATCACTACCCCCTCAGTGCTTCCTTTTCACCCGAACCTCTGTATCAACTGCAGCTCCTTTTCGTAAGGCCTTTCGATCAAATCATACCTCTCAACACTCATTTCTCATTTGTTTAGTTATCCATGTTATACCTCGCCGACACGTCGCATCGAGAAGAATGCTGGATCCTGGCTGGACTCGGGCTCCGTTTTTCCCAGGGTGTTGGAGCTCACCATCGGAGTGGATACAGCCGGATGAAGCCTCTAGAGGCCGAGCTATACAAACGCGTCTTCTATTTCCTCTTAGTTTCAGACATCATCATAAGCTCGTTGAACGGTAGACCGTGCCTAATCCATAACATCGAGTGAGTGGTGCTATTTACTACTACTGCTTCTATTCATGTAGCTCAGCTTCGACCTTGATCTGCCTCTCGACCGCGACGAAGAATATTGGGAGACTCCCAACGCGGTGCAACCGCGCGGGAAGCCCTCTACTAGCGCCTTCCTAGTAGCTTATTTGCCGTTAATGTTGATAGTCGGGCGCATCCAAAGAGCTGTTGTCCGTCTCGTCTATTTCCTCTTTTTTTTGGTTCTTTTATTTTTAATATTCCGTTTTAACAGTACCCGGTGAATGGACAGCCACCCTCCCAGGATACTATCGCAGAACTGGAGTAAGCTTTTCCCTCGTGTCTGTTGATATTGCTTATACATCGGGTACAGTTCCGAACTCAACAAATGGGTTGACGCACTCCCGGAGCACCGTGCGTATCGATCAACTGATGTTTTGCTGCCGGTTGCTGAACATAATTTAGTACGATGGAATCCTAACCAGGAAAATCAAGTAATCCCTTCCATGTCTTTTGCGGCTGTCTTCTCATGCCGTGCAACTACAGATTTTCCTCGACCAGTCTGCTGCCTTGTAAGTTGCTACGTCACGAGTTTCTCAACCCGATCTAAGTGCACCGCTCAAGATACGCCAGCTATTATCATGGTATCTATTCTCTACAGTCTGAAGCTCGGACTGACGGCAGTTGCAGCACAAATCGTGATACACCGGCCATTCATCCCGGCTCCGGGAAAGCAGTCGACGTCAAATGTAGGTCTCCTCCGATTCAGCCAAACTGGCTTCCGACAATCCATTAGACAATCTTCCCCTCGCTCGCGATCTGCGCAAACGCGGCTCGCTCGTGTGGCCATGTCATGGATGT
This sequence comes from Mycena rosella, assembly GCA_029378255.1. Classification (NCBI taxonomy): domain Eukaryota; kingdom Fungi; phylum Basidiomycota; class Agaricomycetes; order Agaricales; family Mycenaceae; genus Mycena; species Mycena rosella. The sequence continues at coordinate 388,657 of JARKIE010000033.1, read as the reverse complement.
CCAAACCCGACGCGGGCGCGGACTGTTGCCTCTTCCGCCAGCCCCGGTAAGAAATTAATTCGTCTCTGCTCGAATCCTAGCGGCTTACAGCCGACAGTCTCTGCTTTTTGATTGCGCTGTCGTGCTTCTCGTCAATGTTTGGGCCGTTGTCGGCGAGGCTCAGACCACGGAACGCTACAACCGCGCAACGGCGGACGTCCAAAAGTGTCTACGCGTGCTTCGTTTTTATGAACGACGGTGGGTTGGCGGATCTTGTTGGCGCTGTTCTAACCACGGGTATTAGGTCGCAAATCGCCGGCAGAAAATGCGACATAATTTCCGCGATGCTCAATATCGGGAAGTACACTTCTGATGCACCGTCCCTAAAACGTCCAAGAGACCTAGGAGAGGCTCCCGATCCCTCTGAAGGTTTGACTGTTCCCAATGTCTCGGAAGCCTTAGAAGTACGCCCTAACGTTGGGACTTCGACGGCCCGTGCGTTTTCAGTCGCCGAGCAGCTCCAGGCGCTGGAGCTTTCCGTCCGAGAAACAGACCATTTATTTTCGTTGCCCCTCCACACGGCGGACCTCGGTCGCCTACCCATCTATGATTCATTTGACTACAATTTCACCTTTCAGTCGAGCGACATCCAATCTCAATCCCCGTCTCATATGGATTCTCAGTACGACCAGCCGTTCGAGCCTATTGAGCCGGAATTTCTTGCCGCATTCGATGTTCCATCTGCAACTGGTAATTCGCCTCGCGGCTTCGAAATATCTGAAAACACCCTGACTTTCTGAATGCAGGGTCGGAATTTTCTACACCGCAGACTGCCGGTGGGGAAATAGACTACTCATTCGATATCCCATCAGGCTATGGGTGCGTGAGACGGAGTTCGAAACTGAATTTCGCTGATTTAATGCCCCGCCAGTTGGAAGGATTGGAGCACGTACCTGGAAAATGTGGACGGGCTGAATCAAGGCGGTTTTTAGAGGATCTGTTCGAATTTTTGTTAAGTTTTTGTTGACTAGATTCTCTTGTAGAGATGTTGGTGCGCCAAAGTCCTGTGTCTCGGTGACAGGCTTCCGTTATCGTCACGGTCCGACTCACGGAAACGCAACCGTCCCGACGAGCCGGTGTTATCGGACCCCGCTCCAATCCCATCCGGTCGTTATCACGGGGGAGTTTCAGTTATTCAACGCCGACTCGTGACCGAGTTGGCGGTACACAAAATTTTTGTTGAGGCGAAGTCCGAAGAATAAGACAACAAGTACCAGTCTACCTATCGCAACAGTCCTTGTTATATTTGTTGCACTTCGCAGGCAAACTAAAAACGAGTCTGGACATTGATGGCACTGTCATCTTCTCAACCTACGAGAAAACCTCACCACGGATTACACTCCGATAACCATGGCTCACATACACATTTTTAGACCGGTAACCGATCTGTCTACGAGAACAAAAGTGTCGGTAGACAGACCGGTCGATCTGGGTTTAAATTCCCTTGACAAGCGGGCGACCACGTGTTGATGCCCCATCACAGTGCGCACACCGTGCGAGTTCGATTCCCGAGTCGTGCGACTATTTTTAAAACATGTAATTGATGTTTGGGGGGATTATAAATATTTCTACGTGCTCGTAGATACATCTAATAACATCAGGTAAGGTATCGAAAGAGTTTCGTGGCATCTCTGTTGAATGGAAAACAGGCCACATGGACCGATAATCGAACCGAGTCGGAAATCGCCCGCTGATGCCCAGTGATGGGGCATCAAACGTGACTTGCACATGAGAAGTGGCTGTGCCGCCGCTTGTCATCTGAATTCAAAGCCAGATCGACCGGTCTGTCTACCGACACTTGTGATCTCGTAGACAGAATGGTCACCGGTCTAACACATTTTAGCTTGAAGTTATTTTCGGCTGCTACCCCTATGCTTGCCGAGGATCAGCCGAACCAGAATTCCCACGGTTCGAATGTTGCGGCCGCAGAAATTTCAACACCACAGTCGGTTTAACTTAAAGGCTTGAATGTTATACTGCAAACCACACATGCTGATAACACGGCACATTCGACGGTGGCTGCGCATGTGGGGCTTCTCGGCAGTGGGACGAGACGTGCAGCGACTGTTTGAGCCTTCACCCGCAGACGCAACACTGCCTTGCTCGCGCCGGCGCTTACTCACGCTCCACTATTGTCTTTTTCGTCAGCTTCGAGCACCGGACGAGTGTGGCAAAAGCACTTACCAAGGCAGAGTGTCGGGTCGCTGTGCTCCTCGTGGTATTCCCCCTTTCGCACCATGCGTCCCTCGCGTTGAAGCCGCTCACAAAGTACCCACCCGCACGCCCCTGTCGAGCCGATTCGGCGCTGTCCCTTCAAACTTGTGCCTCGTGAGTTCCTTGTTAGGTGTCTCTCACTCCACCCTGATTTTGGTCGGGTTTCGTTATCGCGGCCTTCATGTCGCCGTCCGCGACCAGCTGGCACCCGGACTCATAGGAAATGCGGACTTCCTCCTTCCACGTTGGTAAGTGTTTTTTTATTCGCTCCTTTACCCCCACTTTCCCCTATTGAAAATGCCCTCCGTCGAAGCAGGCACGCTTCCGCTGTACGTGCGCCTCTCTCGACTCTGGCACCGCCCCGCTGACCATCCCTTACAGTCCCTGCCCTTCTGGAACCCGATCGCCGGGAAGTGCCTCTGCATGTCGAGCACCTGCGTGTTCACGGACGACTCGCGGCCCATCGGAGTCAGCCCTTCCTCACATACGCGCAGACGGTGCTGGCTTTAAATCTGTTTCCAGCTGAACAGCGCGAACCAGACGGGCACGCGCACGGGCAGGGCGGCCGACGGCAGTCGTACGTGCCGTTCAAGGGCAGGGGTGCGTGGTGCCCGCAGAGGGTGTGGGCTGCGACGCTCGTCGGCGCGCTCGGCGCACTGGCGGGGATCGTGGGGTGTCTCCAAGTGCGGCGTGTTCGATTATGGCCAGACTATTAGGATGCAGATTTTTTTGCATACTGTACACATACTAACTTGCATTAGCATATCCCACTACGCACTCACCATTTCAAGTTCCGTCGATTGCTGGGCATTCTGAGTTTTATTGAGAACTTTGGTAGGTATCATTTGCCTCTCCCACTTGCTCATTCTCCTTGTCTTTGTCTCATCGCTGTTGTCGGTCAGCTCTAGCCCAATCTTGGGATCAATGCGTGTATTGTGTACCTCTAAGCTACTGATACTTGACTCGACTGTCCATCAGACCAGCGCCTTCGCCTCAACATCAGATGCATTAGATTACCAGTTAGGCACTGAACTTTTTAACCAATTCCAACGCCCGTCTCTCACAGTTAACCCCAGCTGCATGGTAAGCTTAGCCCCGATGAAATTGACAGGCTCATTCATTCTCGGAGTGTCCAGCGTGTTGACACCGATCCCATTCGGTAGACGCAGCTGGTGGTCAGGCTTGAGCCGCTTGTGGATAACCAGGCACTCGAGAGCCCTAAATAAAGATAAATGATTGAGCAAGAGAAGTCGGGAATATTTCACCTCGAGCTCAAGTACAGCAACTGCCCTGCCCCCGTGTGCACCAGAAACGTGAGGTGCGTATATTTCTGATTTGGAAGGCGCAGGCTAGTTCTGAACCACATCCGCGCATGAATATTATTTTCGTGGTAGATGTGTTCGGGCTTGATCATGGTATCGGACACAGTGTAATCGGAGGGGTGAACGCCCGGGCGAGTCCAGTGGGCGGGGTAATCTTCGTTGGCCACAAGATCGCCGAGAGCTATTACTTCGCTGTCAACGATCAGAATCGAATTTGAGTGCTGGATGACGTACTGTAGAATTCCTCGCCGGAGGGCGCACTCGGGAATTCCTTGCACGCTATGAGCACAGTGTTGAGATCTAGCCCTCGGGGTTAACGATCCGAACCGCATGTCGGGACTGGACGGCGCACCTTGATGGGGACGTGCAGACGTCGACAGTGGGTGCCAGGTATGGAGGGCGGAAAAGGGCTGGCTGCACGAGTCTATGTCAGCCAGAGAGCGATAGTAAGAATGCAGGGCGTACCGAAGAGACCGACGGATGCCGGTGAGGAGCATTGTGGAAGTATGGTGGTTGTCGTAGCGAGAGTAGAACAGGAGTAGTGGAACCGAAAAAGAATCCGCGGCCCCTTGGCATCTGTCAGCCCCTATTCAATTTCGCGATCACGTCCCACGCGACGTGTCGGCACAGTTTGACCCGCTGACTAGCTACACCTCAAAATTTGTTTCCATGAGGGAGACGAGGAACCGGTAACGTGGAGCGCCCCGAAGACCGCGCTCGAGTGCTCGATCGTGAGTAAAGTGCATGCCAGGTGGTGCAAAATTCCGACTCTGTTGCTGGTGCTTGCCCATATGTGGTCGGTTTAAAATTTTCGAGACTCACGTGCACGCAGAAAACTCCAGGCTATTTGTTCTCCGAGTAGAGTTGCGTCTACCCACGATTCTCTGTCCCAGCTGGATTTAAACCTTTGGTACTTAATGCTCCGCGGTCTCAGCTACATGTACCGAGACGTGCTGAGAATTAGAGACGTCTGAAATTCACTCCAACCAGTGTTGCCGCGGACAAACCAAATCCGATCTTACGAAATGATTCCCTTTCAGGGGAACTAGACGAGATGTGTTTGCGCGTGTCTGCCTTTTGTTCATCCTACACGCCCAACTTCAAGAGGGATAGGACTATGAGGAATGATGGCGGAAAATTGATGGCAGAGTCCCCGCGGCTGATTCTCTGTGGCCAATTCTCTGCGGCAAAATGTCTGCGCTGATTGCCCCCTAGGTATTCCTCCTCATATAATGCTATTCACATAAAAGTGGGCAGCGGATGGTGTCCGCATAAATTACTGGAGTAAAGTCTCCGCAGTCCTTCCTGCCTGGTGAATCCTTACATCCAGATCGCTAGGCGTCTTCTTTTCTGTCGGCACCATGCGGCATCAAGCATCACGGTTCGGCCGATCGGTCTGACTCACGATGACATCGGTTGATGAGGGATGAGTGCTATTATCCCGAGTTGATGGATTGATCGACAGCTGTCAGAAGCATCGCAGTGCAGCGTACTCACGCAGCTGCGCACGACGCACTTTGCGCTCAACGCGTACCTGTACCGCTTCCGCCTCGCGCCCTCCCCCGACTGCGTGCTGTGTCTCGTCCCTGAGACCGTCCCTCACTACCTACTCTGCTGCCCCCTCTACCGCCGACAGCACCTCGACCTCATCCGCCACCTAGGGACTGCGCGCCTCTCGCTCTGCCGCCTGCTCGCTGCAAAGTCCGACCCCAAGCCGGCGCTGGCGTTCGTGCGCGACACCGGCCGCTTCCCTCGCTACTCCCTTTAGGATTTCTCTCCCTTCTCCTACTTTCGTTTTCTCTCTTTCTTTCTCCTTTTCTATATAATCTCATGTCAGATTTGATACCATACTCAGCTCGCCAGACTCTACACCCCGCCTTGCCACAAATTCTTACATTACACTCACAGCATCTTCCTGTCGCCCTGCCTCTCCTTACGATACCGCCCCACCCACCTGAACCTCCTTCCGGGCCAGCTAGTCTTTCTCCATGTACTACGTATAGTGCTACATGGGCCCCCAGGGGCCCGCGTGCACTCAAATGGAATTTGAAATGAAATGAAATATCAGAAGCATTTTTCAGGATCGTCGCTTCTAACACGTAAAATTGGTAGATAAAGGAAGCCGGGGCGTTGGACGGGCCGGGCGGGCCCCCTGACAGGCTGCATCAGGGCGCGCACGCCACCGGAGGTCCAATCAACGCCACCGGACATTCCATCAACGCATCATTCACGGCATCGTGCCGATCGTGCCCTGCTATCAGACGACCAAATGGGCGCGATGCGCCCTCTGGCAGTGCCTGTCGTTCTTTTGGGCCATTGCTCGGCGCGATAAATAAATGATAAATGATAAATGATAAATGATAAATAAATGATAGATGATGAAAGCAAACAATACCTCATACATCAGGAATCGAACTTGTGACGCCCGGATGACCTGCTACAGTTTTAAGTCAGCGTTCTAACCAACTGGCCAAAGGCATCCATAGTGCTCAGCTTCCCGATATGAATTCGATAGTCCCGGGCAACTCCATGCCTGGAACCGTACGGCCGAGCCAGCCGAGCGCGATATTGCCTCAAAAGGCGCCCCCGCGTGCGCGGTGGCTGTACTGATATTCTATCCCAAACCACCACTATGCCTTGTCCACTTACCCCCAATTATCCTGTTCTGTGCACTTACCCAGGGCTATGTCATGACCGCGATGCGTGCCGCATAGAGCTGCGTGCGCCGGCCGACCATGGGTCGCCTTTGAATTCCAGATTATCGCACCCACCCTGCTCTCACCACCGACGAGGACATAAGAGTTGGGAACAAGAGAGGCCACGGGATTGGATCTCCCAAACGAGTCTGATAATCGGACATCTTTAGGGTCATCACAAGCCGAGCGCCCTCCGCAGTCCATTTTTGGACTTGTCTGGAACACTCATGGACAAAAGGTATGCCCGCTCGTAAATACTGTAGAATAGCCAGCTGCCAATGAATAATCTGTCTTTGAGATTGCCCAACCGTTCGCAGATGGAACAAAGCTGACGAAGCTGACCCAAACCCACAGAGCACGTCCCTCCGAGCCCCATCCCGCCAAAAAACGACGCAAGATCGACCCGCAGTGATGCGGCGCCGAGCGGTTCCTGGACCTCGAAGCGGTCCAGGACGACGAAGACGACTTTGAAGTTAACCCGGACGAAGATATGGTCACTGGTGCGTTCTTCTTTCTCGATGAGAGAGTTGATACATAATCAGTGTGCCCAGATTTTATCAACTCTAATCCCCACAACAGTCTGCCGTAGACTTGACACCTGCCAAAAACCCCATTTCGAGTTGGCGTATTACACTATGGACTCCGCATTGCCGGCTATTGCCACTGGGGTGCCCACACACAGCAACCTGCAGCAACTGATCAAGAGTGCAAGCAGGAACTGGAAAGACACCAAGTTACACCTATTTTTGTCAAGCAAGGTCTCTTCCGACATAGTCAGAGCTCTCTAGTCAAATATTAGCTGTGTGATCCGTAAGTGACGCAAATGGCACCAGATCGTTGCACTCATCCCTCTCAAGGTCGTCTCACACATCTCAATGCTTCCTCACCCTGTTCAAGCAGAGTATGATCTTGTCTTCGCTGGAGGTGGTACTACTGCCTGCATCATTGCCAGCTGCCACGCCACCGCATTACCTGACCTTTCAATCCTCGTCCTCGAGTGGACCGACTACAAAGGGCAAGACGGAGCATATTCAGCCCGGTCAAGCCTCTACTCATCTCACACCAACGAGCAAGACAATGCAATTCTACAGTTCTGCACCCTCCGAATTCCTGGGCGGTTGCTCCGCCGTCGTCCATTCCGGACACTGTGTGGAAGGAGGCTCCTCGGTCAATTTTATGGCGTACAACCGACCTGCTGCCTCGGATTTTGACGCTTGGGAGAAAAAGTTCGGAAATGCCGGGTGGTCTGCAAAAGACCTGATTCCGTTGTTGCAGAAGGTGAGCATTTTCTTTATCTCATTTCAACCCACACACTGCTAAATTCTTCGAGGCCGAAACATACGAAATTGACCCCGACGGGCCGACCCACGGTTAAAACGGTCCACTTAAAGTTTCGTTCGGCGAGAATGAAATGCTCGACATCGGGAAGCAATTCCTCGATATTGGTCCCAAATTTAACAAGGATCGAGCCCGAAGCGAAGAAGGAAACACCTTCGATGAAGATTTTATCAACGTGTTTTTCGTATGCCACCGTCAAATCTAGTATTTCTGTCGCCTTGATTCACATTTATGCAGCCATGCCCAAAGTGGATTTCGAGCGATGGTCGCTGGTCTGATGTAGCTGTAAGTTGAATGATTATTTCCCTTATTTCAGGCTCACTCGGAGTCCCATCACTACATCTACAACAAAAAATAGGAAAAGTTGTCAGTCTTCGATGGATGCCTTGTCAACCGCGTCGTAATAGAGCAAGTTTTGATTTGTTCTGCGAGCTCCTCCGCTGATCCCAGTCGTTCAGAAATGGTGTTGCGACCGGCATAGAATATCTCTTCGACAAGCGGGTCTATGAATCATCTCCCCAAGATGTTCGCAAAGTGAAAGGCAAACTGGTCGTTGTTTCCGCCGGCACCATGGGTTCTCCTTTGATTCTCGAGCGCTCCGGAATCGGGAAGAAGGAAATTCTTGAGAAGGCAGGCATTCAGCTTGTCCATGAGATTTCGGGCGTCGGGGCCAATTATCAGGGTTCGATTTTGTGTTGAAGCGTCCACTGTTGCTAATTATGTGAGCCAGATCATGCATCTCATGCATCGCCATACATCGCTGATCCCAACACGACAACATTGGATTCCTTCTTTTGTGGCGAGCCCGAGACACGGAGGATCGCTGTTGAGAAGTGGGAGAAAAATGGATCCGGTTTGCTGTCCACTAAGTACGATATACTATACTCCTTGCTGGTGTTTCTAATCCATACATCGGTGGAATCGAGTCCGCCATCAAAATGCGCCCTCTCCCGCACGAGCTCGTTGAACTGGGCCCCGAGTTCACGGAATACTGGAATGAGGTTTTGGTGAACCATTCGGACAGGCCGCTCTTCTGGCTCAGTGCTGCGCCATTGTATCCACATTTATTTTGGCATTTCTGGCCTGTTATTCATAATTCATCTTCAGTCATCCCGGTATTTATACTGATCTTCATCCGCCTAATTTCATGGCTTCTGCAATGATTTTGGTATTTTTTCCGTGCTCGTATCCTGTTCAACATTGCAACCGTCGTTTCTCTAGGGATACCCGGCTTCTCGGGGATACCTCCACATCTCGAGCGCTGATCCCTACGCGGCTCCCGATTTCAATGCCGGGTGCCTCTCCGAGCTAAAAACACACTGTGTTTTCTTCCGACCATATGATTCTAATTTGAATACAGCCCTGTCGATGTCATCGCATTGCGCTGGGCATTCAAGAAGGCCCACGAAATCACCTGGCGCTTGCCCGCATTTCGTGGAGCACTTGCGCCAGCGCATCTCAACTTCGCCCTCGGCAGCCCTGCGGCTCTTTTCGAGACCACTCCCGTCCTGTTGGACGCGCCCAAAATAATTTATTCAGCAGAGGACGACAAGGCGATCGACGCGAACGTGCGTCAGTTTGTGAAAACAACCTGGTATTGTAGTCTCTCGTAGACAGACGCTACAACAGAAAAAGCTCGTACCTCGCATGTTGTAGTCTGTTGAGTGCCTTGATCAGTTGATTGGAGGTCAGCCTTATTATGTAATCTCAAATTTCTCGGACACAGATTTGAGGGTTAGAGCGCGTTTTTGGTGGATTTCTCTTTGGATTATAAAACCATGTATAGGAATCAGCCACTTTGCCACCCAAAATTTTCCAGATGATGGCAGAACGGCGAGGCCGAATTTTGATGTGAATCGGCCGGTAACACTTTTGCACCTCAACGACATCTGTAAGCAGAATCCTGAGGACGCAAATTCCGTTGCTTTCGCATTCTAAGTGATTTGGATTCCAAATTTATGCCATCCATCGCCCCGCTGGAGCAGGGGAGCCTCGTCGGAAATTCAAAGTCCGATGATTATGTAATAAGGTCGAGCTCCCTACATCAGGCACGCGGTAAACTACAGACTACTGGCATTGGGTGTGACCGTGTGTTGCTCCTTTCTCTGAGAATCTCACGACTGGATGGAGTGATGTATATCACAGCTTGGGACATGTGCCATGAAACCTCTTGAGCAAGGCGGCGTCGTCGGCAGCAGCTTAAATGTATACGGCATAAAAAATCTCAAGGTCGCCGATGTGTCGATCCCGCCATCTAACGTGAACGCGGTGCGCCATTCTTGAAGCGAAGGGAAGAGGCCGGGATCACGGCACCGCTGCAGCATGCAGGAACCTTGCTTTTCGTTGTCCCAGGAAGTAAGTGGGCGCATATAGATATTTTTCGTGCCGAGGAGTACTCCGGAACTATCGCTGAGTAAGATTATTGCTAATTCAGAACTTGAATGGAAGGCATTGATTTTATACAGGTCCGATGAGATATGTCCAGAGTGGTTCAACAAGGGCAAAATCCCCTTCGATAACATGTGGGATACTGATCGATATTGGCTGCCACTGCTGCTGGCCAAACGACCTTTTTCTGGGCGCGCAGACTATGAGAAAAAAGGAGAGGATTTCATTCTAAAGAAATAGTGGTTCGGCATAAATCCGAACACGATTTCATAGGCCAACTAGTGTATCTAAATTCAACATTGTCTAGTTTGACTCCGCTAACACCTTCTCCAATAGTTCTAGAGCTATAGTTGAGGAACCCCAAGAGTTTATATAACCATACGCTCCATGCCTAAGAAATGTCCCGTAAGAATACAATGGCACCACCAAAGCAAGGACGACGTACCCATAATTGAAAATGACTGGAACTTTCTTTTGGTCCTGACTATCGGCCCATTCAACTTCAAGTCTTATTCCGCCCTTCCTTGCCGGCTAATATTATAATGAGCGACTGCCGCCATAAAATGAGGCCATTGAACACACCCTAAGGCCACATCCCTCCTCGATAATGACTGACTAGAGGTGCTCCAAAACTGGCTCACACTGAGTGCGTATTTCAGGGGGAGCAAGCTATGGACAAAAGGCCAAACCACGTTTCAGGATGTCGAGCGTGGTCTCGGGCCGGAAAACGGATACCTGGGTCATTCCTCGGCGTCAGTCTAGAGCAATGCACAAGGATTGGTCGAAACAGTCGTTTTCCCCCTTGCTACCACCGATGATCATCTGAAATGAACCTCAGTTAACATCAAGGGAAAAGAAACAAACTGCGAACATCACCACTTCTGCGCGGAATAATGTAGGTCCAAGATCCACTTTTGCTGCTAATTGCTCTTCCGGACTTGACCCACGGAGCCCTGAGCAGCGCAGTCTGCCCTCGAGTTGGGTAAACATCTTCGTCTTCGACGCCTCCAAGAGTTCGTGCCCCTAATCCTATGCACGCGACAATCGCCGAGGGCGAGGCAAGACACTTGCGTCCATTGAAGATCCCTGCGCCACCTTCCACAACCTGTGCAATGTGCTGAACTGTTCCTCGAACAATGGACCCTCCGGTAGCAAGAAAGCGGGACAGCAAATAATTGAGATAAACGGGGCAGTCAGTTGTGACCGCCGAAAATGAGATTCCTTCGGCACAGTCTGGCGGTAGACTGCTTGAGGGAATGACTTTGAACTATATCGAAATGAGTTCGTCGCAATCGGCTGGGTAGAGTCGTCTGAACCACACATCTGGCATCACTTGAAGAACCTCAGGGTTCGCGATTGGTCCTGGGAAATATTCGTCTTCGTGCATGCGCAGAAAGCAACCCTCCGCCGGCCCTCCCGGAGCGGATAGCTCCCACATCGTTTTAAACATTTCCTGGTCCATTTCTATCAAAACGTTAATATCGCGACAGCACAAAATTTGCACTCTGCTGACGAACGTCCGAGCCTGCCAGGGAGACGTGGTGTGCACCCTGGATAGGGGTTATCTATCTTAGAACCGGAAGCCAATCGGCATGCTACGTACCGCCCATTGGCTCGTATACTTAATGTTCTTGGGGTCGCTGGGGAGTATTTCCGCCACGATATTGACGTGATACCCTCCCCTCTCTTTCTTGGATGCGTACGGCAGTAGTGAGACCAACATTGCCTGCCGGAGGTTGATTTCAACCACACATGGAAGAAAATCAAGGTCCGCACCAGCGCCGAGTACAACTAATTGCTTCGGATCAAGCATGGCACTGAGAAGAGGTCGTTTGAAGACTTCGAGATGGTGTTGGATCGCTGTGAACTAAATAGCACCTTACCCGCCGGCGAACCGGGTAGATAGCCCGAGTACTCACGATAGATCTGAGAAGGTCCGCCCTGAGACGATACTGGCTCGAAATTACGAGCTACGTAAATGTTAGAACGAGACCGCCACGGAAATAATTCACAAAGCAGACTTAGTATCTTTGTGCGTAGCCTCCCATTTCAGTGGAAATGTGGTGGGTAATATGGCAGAACACCTTCGAGCACATGCATGATGCTAGTGAAATAGATGGTTACTGGATGATCTTGAATCCGAAAGTTGTGGTTGGAACAAGCGTAGTATCTTCTGCACCCGAACCAAGGACCCAGACCTTTCCGAAATCAGATTTCCCTTCCCCGAAGCGCGAATGGCCTGTATAACAGTCGCTGCACCCGTACCCGTCCCGGCGTCCTGGGCGGGCGCGTCATGCAGCGTGTCAATTAGAAGGGAAAGATGGCGCGCGTCAAGGCGGGAGTACGCCATATGTTCCAGAAGTAACTGTTGATAAAGTAGTTGGCATTGGAGTGAATATGAATCTACAAAAGTGGTGTGTCTACTATCCCTCGTCGTCTCGTCGCCTCGTCACCTCGCCGGCGACGAAACGACCGCGGGGGCTTGCTTGCTCGCCCCCGGTCGCTCCGCGCCAGAGGAGGGCGCAATCGCCCTCGTTACGCCCCCCGCGTCCGCCGACGCAGCGAAAACGCGGAGGCGGGCGATTACACCCTCCTCCGCGTCCCTGCCGCTCGCCCCGGGCCCTCCACGCCCCCGAGAACGCAGACGAGGGCCTCGTCTCGCGCCCCGTGTCCCCGCCGCTCGCCCCCGGGCCCTCCACGCCCCCGAGAACGCAAGACGAGGGCGCAATCGCCCTCGTTTCGCCCCCCGCGTCCGCCGACGCAGCGAGGACGCGGGCGCGGGCGATTACGCCCTCCTCCGCGTCCCCGCCGCTCGCCCCTCGGTCGCTCCACACCCCGGGAAGCGCAATCGCCCTCGTCTCACTCCCTGCGTCCGGCGACGCAGCGAGGACGCGGACGCGGGGGATTACGCCCTCCTCCGCGTCCCCGCCGCTCGCCCCCCGGTCGCTCCACACCCCGGGGATGCAGACGAGGGCGCAACTGGCCCTCGTCTCACTCCCCGCGTCCGGCGACGCAGCGAGGACGCGGACGCGGGCGATTACGCCCTCCTCCGCGTCCCCGCCGCTCGCCCCTCGGTCGCTCCACTCCCCGGGAATGCAAACGAGGGCGCAATCGCCCTCGTCTCACTCCCCACGTCCGGCGACGCAGCGAGGACGCGGACGCGGGGGATTACGCCCTCCTCCGCATCCTCGCCGCTCGCCCCCCGGTCCCTCCACACCCCGGGAACGCAAACGAGGGCGCAATCGCCCTCGTCTCACTCCCTGCGTCCGGCGACGCAGCGAGGACGCGGACGCGGGGGATTACGCCCTCCTCCGCGTCCCCGCCGCTCGCCCCCCGGTCGCTCCACACCCCGGGGATGCAGACGAGGGCGCAACTGGCCCTCGCCTCACTCCCCGCGTCCGGCGACGCAGCGAGGACGCGGACGCGGGCGATTACGCCCTCCTCCGCGTCCTCGCCGCTCGCACCGCGAAGTCTCTACGCCGCAGGGCCGTCGTCTCCGCGCCCCGAGAACGCAGACGAGGGCGCAACTGGGCCTCGTCTCGTGTCCCGGCTCCCCCCGTCCTCTCCACGCTCCGAGGACGCAGACGAGGGCGCAAAGGGCCCTCATCGCGTGCCCCCGCTCCCCCGCCGTCTCCCCGCGCCGGCGCCGCTGTCTCCACGCCCCGAGGACGCAGACGAGGGCGCAAAGGGCCCTCGTCGCGTGCCCCCGCTCCTCCCGCCGTCTCCCCGCGCCGGCGCCGCCGTCTCCACGCCCCGGGGACGCAGAGGAGGGCGCAAAGGGCCCTCGTCGCCCCGCGGCCGTCCCGCTCGCGCCACGTCTGTCAGGGTCGTCAGCACACCCCGAGAACGGAGAGGACGAGCGGTCGTCTGGCTCCGCGTCCGCGCCCGTCCTCTGCGCACCCGAGAGCGCACAGGAGGGCGGCACGCCCGCCCCCGCGCTCCCTCGGTCTCCGCCGCGTGTGTGGAAGGGGCTCACCTCGATTGGGAAGGCGCTTGAGGGCGGGCGACAGCGCAATGAGGGCGGCGGCCAGCGGAATGGCCCGCACAGCGATGACGAAGAGGCGGGGACGCGGAGGGGCCTCGGCGTCGAGCAGGGCGGCGGCGTCGAGTAGGGCAGTGTCGGCGTCGGCGTCGTCGAGCAGGGAGGCGTCGGCATCGGCGTCGAGTAGGGCAGTGCGTCGGCGTTGTTGAGCAGGGAGGCGTCGGCATCGGCGTCGAGCAGGGCGGCGGCGGCGAGGAGGGCGGCAGCGGCGTCGGCGTCGAGCGGCCAGCTGAGAGCGGATACAGGGGGCACTGCCACCCGGCCGCAAAGAGCGCTTGATGATGGTGGATCCCGCGGCCGAGTGGCAGATTGATGGGTTTCTTGATCTGCCGAGATGCCGAACGATGTGATCCGTGACTGGTGATGCGCCATCATCGACGGCCGCGGACGCATCACCGGTGGTTGAGCTGTGTTGGGCAGCTGTCGGGCGTGGCGGGACGGGTACGCGGTCCGACAGGGTTCTATTACAATGGAATACGTAAGGGGCGCCAACGGGAAATGAAGTACTTCCCGGTGATGCCATCAACTCGGCATAATAGCACTATGGACTCATCGGTTGATGCTCACTGGCACCTATGCTCACCCGGGCCATCGCCCTCGCCTCCCTCCCACTCCTCTGCTCGCCCGAAGGACGACTTGGAACCTCATAGATCTACTACAGGGCCTCGTTCATGCGCTCGTCCTCCGCAGACTCGAAAAAAATTGACGGTGGATCATACAGGTGCCCTTTTTTCCCCCTTTTTTCTTCTTGCTCCAGTAACCTATCAGTCTCAGGCTCCGCCCTCGGTCGCTACACACTGGAGCCGTTGGCCGGTAAATATTTCTTTATTCCTTTCCCTTGTTTGATTTTCTGAAGCTTCTTCTCCCTTTGCCGTCGTGGAGCCGTACCTTATCAACTCGATTCCGCTGCAGCGATATCTGGAATGCACCTGGGAGTTCGCTGCAGTACGCTCGCGGCACTGCCACGCCAAGCTGAAGACTTGTACATGCACATCTTCCGTCTCCGTTGCACCCTCTGTGCTCGCGCGCCGGTTGCCCG
This sequence comes from Mycena rosella, assembly GCA_029378255.1. Taxonomy (NCBI): domain Eukaryota; kingdom Fungi; phylum Basidiomycota; class Agaricomycetes; order Agaricales; family Mycenaceae; genus Mycena; species Mycena rosella. The sequence goes on along the minus strand of JARKIE010000033.1, from coordinate 373,579 downwards.
ACGCTGCTCAAACACGCTGCTCGACTGCCCCGCACGCCCGTATCCGCCCTCGTCGTTTACTGATCTCGCTGCGCTTCGGCCCTCGGGTGTGCCCACGTCTTTGCGCCCCGCCGCTACCAACAACAACACTAACATAGGCTCCGTAGCGGAGCCATTCAAAGCGGCTGCATCTCGACCACCGCCGCAGCCTGCCCCGACCCTCCGCATCAGTCAATTCACCTGCGACGAATTCCTCGCAGCGAGTTGCGTGCGGCGGTTTGTGTGTGGGGGATCCTCTATGACGGTTTGCTTACGGCGATTCGGTCGCGATGCCTTCTCTCCGGAGAAAGTTCTGTGGAGATATCGCAGCGGGCACTTCTGCGTGGTGTTTCGGCTACACAGGATGACTCGCGACTAAATGGGCACAACACTTAATCTGCGAGGACCTCGTCGCGATGGCGTTCGGCAGAATCCCTGCAGAACAATTCTTGTGGCGATTGCACTGTGCGGATAGTCTGCAGGGATATCTTCTGCGCTCGAGGTATTTGTGTGCAGACACTCGTGTTGGACCTGCCGTGTACCTCGTACACCTACCTGCTTAGTTATTTGCATGTAGATAGTAAGATAATGTACTGAAGCTTTTCATAATACCGCGCAGCCGCGCGTTTGAAGCCGTGCTGCACGCGTGACGCGGCTTAATTAATTAAAAACACTCATTTGAGACTTGACCTCAATCATTGGTCGTCTATACTCGGTGCTTAAGCAGCCAAGCAGTCTCTTGCCTCTGTCGCTGCTGCCTCCGGAGATGAATCTGTTCGTGCCGACAATTCACTTACAGTAGGAGTCTGCGCTGGGTTGAATGACATGGGTAACGATAATTAAACTTTGGAACGGAGAAGTACATGCATGGCACTCGTAGGGAAGGAATACTGTACACTGCTATTATTTACACAAGATCGTCTCCCATCCAAGATGAAAAAAGTGAACGCACGTCGTGAGTTTTGTAAGCCCTGGTCTCTCCTGGACAGCCGCGTATTGAACACGAGAAGCTCGTACCTCGCCTATGGAATATAATTCCCGAATGTGATGCTGACCTGCTCAGTAAAATCCTCCCTTCAAGCAGCCTGGGCCCTGCTTCAAGGGAGGTTGGCACCCTTCAATGCTCCGCAGCCTGGAAGAGATCTCTCGAAGACCAGGATTCGATTTGAACTAGGCTCCCATTGACCAGTGGACCAATTCAACGCGCCACAGCCCGGAAGACATGGACTCGACTTAAATATTCCACTCACTCCACGGATGCAGATGAACCATGGTTCTGGCTCAACCTCAACCTCGTGTATGCCGCTGTTCAACCGTTGTTCATTCGTACAGTCAGCTCGCTGACGCCTTTGCATCATTCGCATCAATCGCGGATCCCTGGGAATTTCTGCCTTGGCCTTGACCATCACAAGCGGAGGCTCTGCATTCAACGTACAGAGCTACTGCGGCCAAACTGCGCCATCACATCTATCACCGTTGGATTGGGATAACCATCCCTTTCCGACATTATAAATACAGTCTCAGACTCTAAATCTCCTCCGCGCCGCAACAAGTACAGGACCCACTTGTGAAGACGTATTACCACATGGCAGAAGGAGCCGTTGATTCGCAGCGGAGGAAGAGACTACAAGGATCGTGCGACGGTTGCAGGAAGAGAAAAGGCGAGTCCAATCCTATATACTTGCATTATGGAACGTATGTTTATCTGCGAAACCAGTTCGATGTGATTATATCCCTGCTTCTCATGAATGGGACTGATATAACATATCTTATGCAGGCGATAGCTCGGAAATGCCCGGCAACCGCTGCACGAATTGCGTCAACGCTCAAACTCAATGCACGCACGCTCGCCTCAAGGTGTGTCCACACGAATCACGCCGGAAACCAAACCCACGCTCACTGTACTCAAGCCAGTGAAAAATATTCGGCCAGTGAAAAATATTCGGCCACCGCCTCCACATCCTTCCCTGATTGTCAAGACTGCGCGAGATTATATTGAAGAAATTTTGGGAACGTCTACTGTCTATATACCCCCAGCCGACCCTCATCAAGTGCTAGTCCAAATCGCGCAGTATGCCCGAACTCTGGAGGAAAGACTTGGGGCTTTAGAAGCGCCAATACTTAGTCCAACGTCAAGATCAACAAAAGCGCTATCTCCCGGGGCTCTTGAAGCTCCGACAAAGCGGCCACCCCTCGTCAAAGGGCTTTTGACTGGTCTACCCCCCAACCCGAAAGCCAACTTATTTTATGGAGAATCCAGTAGCTTGCAATTTCTTCATTCCGCGATAAAGCGTATGCACGGGAACACGTCGATTATGCTCGGCGTTCAGCGACCGGAATTCTGGACTACTCAGCCGGCATGTCTAGGGTCAACCCTATGTATATCGCCGCTAACGTCGTTAACAGTGGGAAAAGCTCATCATCGATGCACCCCAGCAGATCTTTCCAGATGATGATCTGCTGACCAGCCTTGTGGATATATATTTCGAGCGAATTAACCCAATTATTAGCGTTCTGCATTCTCCTACTTTTCGCCAATCAATCGCAGAGAGCCTCCATCTCCGCGACCAACGTTTCGGCGCCGTGGTTTTGACAGTTTGCTCGCTGGCCAGCAGATATTCGGACGACCCCAGAGTGTTTCTCGATGGGGTGAACTCCAAGCTCAGCTGCGGTTGGAAGTGGTTTCACCAAGTGCGCCCCCTCAGCGCTTCCTTTTCACCCGAACCATCTCTGTATCAACTGCAGCTCCTTTTCGTAAGGCCTTTCGATCGAATCATATCTCTCAGCACTTATTTCTCATTTGTTTAGTTGTCTATATTATATCTCTCCAGCACGGGGAATCCAGAAGAATGCTGGATCGTGGCCGGCCTCGGGCTCCGTTCTTGCCAGGGCGCTGGAGCTCACCATCGGATTGGATACAGCCGGATGAAGCCTCTAGAGGCCGAGTTATACAAACGCGTCTTTTACCTTCTCTTGGTTTCAGACATCATCATGAGCTCGATCAAAGGTAGACTGTGCCTGATCCATGACATGGAGTAAGTGATACCACTTACTGTTACTGCTTCTATTCATGTAGTTCAGCTTCGACCTTGATCTGCCTCTCGACTGCGACGAAGAATATTGGGAGACTCCCAACGCAGTGCAACCACGCGGGAAGCCTTCTACTAGCGCCTTCCTAGTAGCTTATCTGCAGTTAATGTTGATAGTCGGGCGCATCCAAAGAGCTGTTGTACGTTTATTTCCTCTTTTTTTTTGTTTTTTGGTTCCTTTATTTTTAACATTCCGTTTCAACAGTACCCGGTGAATGGACAGCCACCCTCCCAGGATACTATCGCAGAACTGGAGTAAGCTTTTCCCTCGTATCTGCTGATGTTGCTTATACATTGGGTACAGTTCCGAACTCAATAAATGGGTTGACGCACTCCCGGAGCACCGTGCGTATCGATTAACCGATGTTTTGCTGCCGGTTGCTGAACATAATTTAGTACGATGGAATCCTAACCAGGAAAATCAAGTAATCCCTTCCATGTCTTTTGCGGCTGTCTTCTCATGCCATGCAACTACAGATTTTCCTCGACCAGTCTGCTGCCTTGTAAGTTGCTACGTCACGAGTTTCTCAACCCGATCTAAGTGCACCGTTCAAGATACGCCAGCTATTATCATGGTATCTATTCTCTACAGTCTGAAGCTCGGACTGATGGCAGTTGCAGCACAAATCGTGATACACCGGCCATTCATCCCGGCTCCGGGCAAGCAGTCGATGTCAAATGTAGGTCTCCTCCGATTCAACCAAACTGGCTTCCGACAATCTATTAGACAATCTTCCCCTCGCTCGCGATCTGCGCAAACGCAGCGCGATCGTGTGGCCATGTTATGGATGTGCAAACGCGGCGCGGGCGCGGACTGTTGCCGCTCCCTCAACTCATCGTAAATTAAATTATCTCTAACCGAATTCCTTCGGCTTACAGACAGATATAGACTATGCTTTTCGATTGTGCCGTCGTCCTCCTCATCAACGTTTGGGCCGTCGTCGGGAAGTCTCGAACCACAGAACACTACAACCGCGCAACGGCGGACGTCCAAAATTGTCTACGCGTGCTTCGTTTTTATGAACAACGGTGGGTTGGCGGATTCTTTTGGCGCTGTTCTAACCGCGGGTATTAGGTCGCAAATCGCCGGCAGAAAATGCGATATCATTTCTGCGATGCTTAATATTGGGAAGTACACTTCTGATGTGCCGTCCCTGAAACGTCCAAGAGACATGGGAGAGGCTCCCGATCCCTCGGAAGGTTTGACTGTTTCCAATGTCTCGGAAGCCCCCCCAGAAGTCAGCCCTAGCTCTGGGACGTCGAGGGCCCGTGCTTTGTCAGTCGCCCAGCAGATCCAGGCGCTGGAGCTTTCCGTCCGAGAAACAGACCATTTATTTTCGTTGCCCCTCCACACGGCGGACCTCGGTCGCCTACCCATCTACGATTCATTTGACCACAACTTCACCTTTCAGTCGAGCGATGTCCAATCTCAATCCCCATTTCATTTGGATTCTCAGTACGACCAACCGTTCGGGCCCATTGAGCCGCAATTCCTCGACGTATTTGATGCACCTGGTAATTCGTCTCGCGGCTTGAAAATATCTGAACACGCTGACTTTCTGAATGCAGGCTCGGAATTTTCTACACCCCAGAGTGCCGATGGGCAGGAAATACCAATGGACTTCTCATTCGATATCCCGTCAGGCTATGCCAGGTGCGTGAGACCGTGTTTGAAACTGGATTTTACTGATTTAATGCCCCGCCAGTTGGGAAGATTGGAGCACGTACCTGGAAAATGTGGACGAACTGAACCAAGGCGGTTTTAAACCACTTGCATAAAACGAACCGTTCGCAAATTCCTTCTAGATGTATCACTATATGCAATGTACTATTAGCAACATGTTCGGCCACATTCCGCTCGCCGGAGGGCGGGCACCGAAAGGCGACTCCGAGTTTAAAGAAGGAATGCAGGGAGCACTGGCCGGAAAACGCGCCGGTTCCGGCTATAACTGAACGCCGGGCCCGGCTCATAATTGCATCTCTTCAACATCTCTTCTCATTACTCACTTGCACTCGCTACCGGTGCTTGGGCGTAAGGTTATTCATTTCTCGCCGCAAAAACACGCTGCCTTACTAGTCTATGAATATTTGGCTATTACTGGTTGATTTACTATCTATGCGGACCAACAGCAGTAAAAAACCCACTTTCTTTGCTGGTTTTTCTTTCGTGTCTGTGGCTCGTCCGGGTTCATTTTTGGGGCTGGGTTCCCGATATCCCGGAAACCCTGGATAGGTAGCGACCGGGGGCTTCACTGAACGCTGCTTACTAGCCACCATCGGGCCCGAGATATGTATAGCAACATCTTCGGCCATTTCAGTCCGTTAATCATATCTAATCGAGTGCTTTGTAAAGGCTACGGTTCGGCGACGGCCATTTTACCAATATGGCCGACCCTCGCTCTTCCAGAGGATATTTAGGTCTCTGATATGGTGAGACTGCCAACACACCAGATCCACTCAGTGCCTTCAAATTACCGAATCCAATGGCGAACGCCAAATTGTTCCAGCCCACTCGGGTCGGAGACATTGAACTCGGCCACTGTGTTGTGTTTGCCCCGACCACTCGGCTCCGAGCGGACGGCAACCATGCGCCTCTACCTCACGTCGCGAAGTACTACGAGCAGCGCGCCAGTACCTCTGGAAGTTTCTCATCTCGGAAGCGACGTTTATTGCACCGCGTGCGGCCGGCTACAAGCACGCTCCCGGAATCTGGTCTGACGCGCAGATCTCTGCGTGGAAAACGGTGTGTAGTTCCCTGGTTTCGTTTCAATTTGATACTTATTCGTATATATTATAGGTGACCGACCGAGTACATGCCAAGGGCTCCTAAATTTACCTGCAGCTATGGGCTCTGGGAGAGCTGCGGAGGCAGACACACTAGCACAGGAGGGCCTGCCTTTCGTCTCGGCGTCTGATGTCCCCATCGAGGGCAAACCAGCGCCTCGTCCCCTCACCATCAAGGAGATCCAGGAGTACGTGCAGCTCTTACGCGACGGCGGCCTCGAACGCCGTGCACAAGGCCGGTTTCGACGGTGTCGAGATCCACTCTGCGAATAGATACCTGCTCGACCAGTTCCTGCATGACCGCAGCAATATCCGCACGGACGCGTACGGCGGGTCGCCCGAGAACCGCACCCGGTTCCCGCTCGAGGTCGCTGACGCCGTCGTCAAGGCCGTCGGGCAGAAGAAGACTGGCCTGCGGATCAGCCCATGGGGCACGTTTAATGGTGCATATTCTCGTCATTCGTTTACTCCGACCTTCTCCTGACTGCCCTAAAAGACATGTACTTCGCGGACCCCAAGCCCACGTACTCGCACCTCGTCACCCAGCTTCGCGACCGCTCTCCTGAGCTCGCGTACCTGCACGTCGTCGAACCCCGTGTAGATGGCGCCGAGACTGTTGAGATCAAAGACGGCTACTCCAACGACTTCATCCGCGACATATGGGGCGACCGCCGCCTCATCAGTGTCGGGGGATATACGCGGGAGACTGCCATCGCTGCCGCCGAGGATAAAGGCGACCTAGTCGCATTCTCGCGTCCGTATATCTCCAACCCGGACCTGTCGTACCGACTGCTGCACAGCATCGCGCTCGCCGCCGGAAACCGCGCGCTGTACTACGCCCCCGGAAGCCTCGACCCCAAAGGGTTTACTGACTACCCTTTCGCATCTCCTGTCGTCGAGGCTAAGGCTTAGTGAACCAAGACAGTTTTTAGAGCACTTGTTCCAGCATTTTTTTCGTTTTTGTGCAAGAAGCTAAAACCTCCTTGGATACTGTGTAAATGGCCAAAACTCGAGCGTTTGAAGGTCCACAATCACCCTCGAAAGCTGAGCGCTGAGCGCTGAATGAATATTGAGATAGGGGTCGATTACGTTCAACTTGTGATTAACAGCTTGATCTGACGGCACTCCTGAGTTTCAACGTGGCATCCCAATAAGGCGACTTTGATCGCGGCAAGACGACGGCCATCAGCCCCTGCTCGAGGTTTTGCTTGCAGGTAGCAGGGCAGCGCAACGTGAGTGGGGAGTGATGAGACCCTCTAATGAACATTTAGTGTACTGGTTATGCGCGCATTTTGGTAGCTCTTGCTTTGAATGACGAGTTCGAACCGGGCTGAATGTCTATTTTTGTCGGTCCCGGAGTGTTTTGGCCCGCCTGCTCATGAGTGCTCCCACGAGACGCAGTAGGGAGCGCCAACGACTGTTGCGCATGCCGTTCTCATTTCATTTCAATTCCATGGAAATGTGCGCGGGCCGTGCTGACTTGAGATGAATGGCAGGAGCAACACCTACTAGTAAATTTTTATTGTGTGAACTCTTCTACTTATTACACACTCTATGTAGCAGCCGAGGCTCAGCCAGCAAGTGCATATCTTCGTACATACTAATAGAATATAATGAATGGCTTTGCTCACATGGCCCGCTGCCGAATTTACCGGCCTTGATTGCGAAACCGGCCTTGTGCACGGCGTTCGAGGCCGCCGTCGCGTAGAGCTGCACGTACTCCTGGATCTCCTTGATGGTGAGGGGACGAGGCGCTGGTTTGCCCTCGATGGGGACATCAGACGCCGAGACGAAAGGCAGGCCCTCCTGTGCTAGTGTGTCTGCCTCCGCAGCTCGTCCCAGAGCCCAGGTCATGTTGCCGCAAACCACAATATCATTTCTGCCATGCTTAATATTGGGAAGTTGACCTCCGATGCGCCTTCCATGAAACGTCCAAGAGACATGGCAGAGGTGGTCATAATTCCTAATCGTTCGGAACCCCCCCTCGATTCTCCAGAAGAACGTCCCGGACTCCCGTCGCCGGGACGTCGAGGGTTAATTTATGTCGGTGACCCAGCAGATCGAGGCGTTGGAGCTTTCCATTCGAGAAACGGATCACTTGTTTGCATTGCCGCTCCATACCGAGGAGCTGGGTCGCCTGCCCATCTATGATTCATTCGATTACAACTTCACGTTCCAATCCGACAATAACGAGTATCAACCTCAATCGTATTTGGATTCCCAATACTACGAAGGGTTCGGACCAATTGAACGGGAATTTCTTTCCGTGGGCGACCCTTCATCTGTACCAGGTAATCCTCATCGCAGTTCCAAACTACCTGGATGCGGGTTGATTTTCTCAATGTAGGCTCGAATTTCCCTACTACCCCGCAGAGTGGAGGAACACCCATCGGAGGAGAAATACCTCTGGACTACTCGTTCGATATACCATCCGGCGATGGGTGCGTGGGCTCATGTTCGGGGCTGAATGTTACTAATTTAATACCCTGGCAGTTGGAGGGATTGGAGTAAATACCTGGCAAATGTGAACCAAGGTGGTTTTTAACCGCTTGGATAAACTGAACTGGAAAATTGCTTCTGGGTTTATTGCTTATCTATATATCTAAAGGTAAGATGCAATGTACTGAACGTGTAACTCCGCGGATCCTAAAGGACTCCCACACGCGTCGTTAGGACTTCCGGCTATACCCAAACGCCGGCCGGATCTATTTTCGCATCCGGCGTTCAGTCATCGTCCTCTAAGTATTGCTTCAAATCTGCTTAGCTAGCATCGGGCCCGAGAGATGTATATCAACATCTTCCCCGGATGCGCGATTTCGACTCATCTGGACCCAGCAACTCGCTAAAGTCTCACTCAGCATGTCTAATCTTTGTAAAGGGTTATTTTACCGATGCGGTTGACCCTTGCCGCCTTCGGACAATATAAACGGGCTCCTAGATGAAGAGGACTCAACAAACCTCCAAAACCGATCCATTCAAGCCCTTCTTCTTCGAACTAAATTTAATGTCGAGCCCAAAATTGTTCCAGCCGATTCAGGTCGGAGACATTGAACTTAGCCACCGTGTTGTGTTCGCCCCGAGCACGCGGTTCCGAGCGGACGCCAACCACGCGCCTCTTCCCCACGTCGCAGAGTACTACGAGCAGCGCTCCAGCACCTCTGGCAGTCTCCTCATCTCGGAAGCGACTTACATTGCACCGCGTGCATCGGGCTACAAGCATGCTCCAGGAATCTGGTCTGACGCCCAGATCTCGTCCTGGAAAACGGTGCGGCTTCCCCTGGTGTCCTTTCTATTTGATGCTCATTCGTGCCACAGATCACCGACCGAGTACACGCGAAGGGCTCCTACATCTATCTGCAATTGTGGGCTCTGGGCCGCGCTGCTGACGCGGGCGTGCTAGCAGAGCAGGACCTGCCTTACGTCTCGGCGTCCGATATCCCCATCGAGGGCAAACCAGCGCCGCGTTCCCTCACCGTCGAGGAGATCCAGGATTATGTCCAGCTCTACGCGACGGCGGCCTCGAACGCCGTGCACAAGGCCGGTTTCGACGGCGTCGAGATCCACTCTGCGAATGGATACCTGCTCGACCAGTTCCTGCACGACCGTAGCAATATCCGCACGGACGCATACGGCGGGTCGCCCGAGAACCGCACCCGATTCCCTCTTGAGGTCGTTGCCGCCGTCGTCAAAGCCGTCGGACAGAAGAAGACTGGCCTGCGAATCAGCCCATGGGGCACGTTTAATGGTACGCTTTCTCGCCATTTTTCTTACTATGGCCCTTTCCTGACGTCTGTCCCGACAGACATGTACTTCGCGGACCCCAAGCCCACGTACTCGTACCTCATCACGCAGCTCCGGGACCGCTTCCCCGAGCTCGCGTACCTGCATGTCGTCGAACCCCGGGCAGACGGCGCCGAGACCGTCGAGGTCAAGGACGGCTACTCCAACGACTTTATCCGCGACATCTGGGGTGACCGCCGCCTCATCAGCGCCGGAGGCTACACGCGGGAGACCGCCATCGCTGCCGCCGAGGATAAAGGCGACCTGGTCGCGTTCTCGCGTTCGTACATCTCCAACCCGGACCTGCCGTACCGACTGCTGCACGGTATCGCGCTCGCCGTCGGGAACCGCGCGCTGTACTACGTCCCGGGGAGCCTCGACCCCAAAGGGTTTACTGACTACCCTTTCGCATCTCCTGTCGTCGAGGCTAAGGCTTAGTGAACCAAGAGCGTTTTTAGAGCTGTTCAGTATTTTGTTTCTTTTTTGCATAAATCCCTTGGATGGGAATAGATTCGATTTAACCGAGCACCAAGGTATCCGGGAAATGTGAACCGACTGAATCAAGACTGTTTTTAGAGCACTTGTTCCAGCATTTGTTTCGTTTTTGTACAAGAAGTTAAAACCTCCTTGGATACTGTGTAAATGGCCAATAATCGACTCAACCGAGCGTTTGAAGGTCCACCATCACCCTCGAAAGCTGAGCGCTGAATAGGCGGAATATTGAGATAGGGATCGATTACGTTCAACTTGTGATTGACAGCTTGATCTCTGACTGACGGTCATCTTGCCGCAAACCACAACAACGGAAATCTTGCAGAAATCCATACGATGGCCACGAAACTCGAGAACCTTAAGCCGCACGTTTAACATGGCTACGATACTGGGGCCGACCAATACCTTGCTTGGTAGCTCACCGGTCATTTTCCGTACTGAAGTCCGTTTGGCAGGTCCGCTCCTCGCCCGACAACGACACGGATGAAGCACATTGACGACCTTCTCAAGAAGCTCCAGCCAGCGCAGATTTTCCAGAGCTCGGCTGTGGCGCCGGCGTTCCATGCACTCAAGTTCTCGTCGAGCACGGCCTCAACGTGACAGGAAACGACATATCCGCCGCCCAAATCGCACTCGCCCGCGAACACGTTCCGAAAGCGACTCTCATCTAAGGGGACATGCTCACCCTCGACTTCACACTGGCGAGTCTCGATACTGTTCTCGCCTTCTATTCCATCTTCCATCTGCCCAAGAGGAGCAGGCGCTGATGATCGAGAAGATCAGAGGATGGCTGAAGTCCGACAGATGGCTTCTCTGCAACTTTCAGTTCAAGGAGGCGACATAACTCGGGAGGGGTGGTTTAATACCTTCTGTCACGATGTTTTCCAGCGGGTTTGGAATCGACGGCACACAGGACATCTTCCACAAGCAGGTGCAAGGCTTCAAACTCTGGTCGATGAAGTCGATGCTGAGACTGTCGGGCGGTTTGAAGGTTTCATTGGGTCATGGCGCTCAAGGAAGATGCTTGGACTGATGTTGAGATCACACCCTCTCCATTATATTCATCTGCTCACCGTATGTTCGATTATTATTCCGCCATACAATATTGTAAATGTTGTGTAATTCAAGCTGTCTGGAAAGGACCCATTGCTATATCCAGTCACGGCCTATCCCATTCGATCCTGCATTGTCTTGCCCTCAATCCATTTGGCTTCGATTCGAAGTTTTTTTTAAAGCCGATCTCGTCAGTGCGAAATCAGATGGGCGGATTGCGTCGGCCTCCCAGTGGAAAACTTGGAATTGGTCCCTCGAACCTTTTTGCTCGCTGGATCTCGTTTCACATCTTCTCGGTTTCCTCATGCCACGACGACCTGCCATAGCTCAACGATCGTTCACTTTGAGACCTCCGAGTCCGAGTCCTTGCTCGCTGTTGCCAAAGACACAGCCAAAGTTCAAGTGTTCTCGACTGCGGCAACAAGACCGCAAGGATAACAATTTTTATTCAAACGTTCAAACCCCATACCATTTGACATTCACGAGCCTTTCTAGCCAGCGTAGATGCAACTCGGCTGTGGTGCCAGCGTTCCAAGGACCCAATCCTCCGTCTAGCACAGTCATTTGCACAGCGCAACCATGATGATCCGACGTCGAAACTTCTGAAACCATGCTTTGCTACCAAATGCAATCCGAAAACGAACAGTTTTAACTAGATATCCCTTCACACTTTTCCCGAACAAGTTTACTTCGAGTACCCGCCCACAATCATCCCTGAACCTTCTCTGAACTTCCGGCATCGATGGAATCTTTGCGACCGCTTGCTCGGATGGGCTCCAAGATCCACCCGAACAAATAAGCTGCACCTCGAGCCCAAAAATGACCCAATAGACAACGACGATGCCTTTGGGTACCAGAGTAGCCATGTCGCTAACCATGTCCCACTCGTCCATCCCGGTCTTGACTCCCGCATACAGCAAAGCCGTCATGACGATCCCGAAGATGACGTGCAAGTGGCGGAGAGGGCTTTTCGGCGTCGTCAGCGTGGGGAACGCGCTGTCGCTGCTGCTGGGGCCCGCGGAGTGGGTGAAATGCGCGACCACCCCGAGGAGGAACTGGAGCAGAAAGAGGACGATAATGGCGAGGCCGATGTCGTGGTGTGGGTCTGCCTTCGGCCCCGTGAGCTGGTCACCGTTCCCGCCACTGGAGACAGCTACGAGGCCCAGCGCGAACACCGTGATGACGAAAATGCGGTCAGGGTCTGGAGGGTAAGGTGCGTATTGAACCACCAGCGTTGCGATCGGAAGTACCGCCCGACCAAGATGGCAGCCGGGGCGGTGATCAGTGTCGCAACCGATGCAAAAACAGCTTTGATGAAAGAAATTGAAGATGTGTGTTGGCTGAAAGAAACGTATATTGCTCACCGTGCGCGATGATCATCTGGTCATGGTAATCTATAACTCCGGGTGGTGTTTTAGGCATTCTGCTTCACTGGGGATGCGTACAAGCGGGGGAAGAGTTGAGAGTTGAAAACGCTGCTATCTGATAAACTGCATCTCTTTTATCTCATCCGTTATCTAACGCCTGTGGGACAGATCTTTTAAATCTAGTAATTCTATTTTGGTGAATCCGGGCGGTGCCGTCAACCCCGACCAAAAGATTCGATCCTCCCTTTGTGAATAGGTCACCAAAAAAATTAGCGTTGAATTTGGTCGCGATAATGGTCGCTTTGGCCGACTGCAATTTCATTTCCCCACTCTGCCCCACGAATTCAATTTGCTAGAGAGATAACGCCCGTGGGACGTTTGGGCTCTATGTGGTATATCTGAACATCTCTGAAGAACCTCCATCTTATCTGATCATCTTTGGCGTTATCTGATTAGCTGCGATATGTAGATGTCCTTCGTCGCCACTTAAATAGCGCGGTGCCGCACGAGCCGGACGTCACCACAGGGAAATACCTTCTCTGAGACGATTGCCGCTCGATTGGAGCGGGCTGAAGGCGCCCCGGATTTATCTTCATGCTCTCAGAAGCGGGTTTCGGCCGGGAACGAGGTACTAATGCCCGCATTACTCCGTAAGAACGAATGAGGTCATACTTGAAATTCCTCTGACCTCCTCTAACTCACGAGTCTCCACACAAGTACTCGCCCTGGAAAGACACGAACTGTACGAAGACTTCACCTAAGTTAGATCTTATCCACAACATGCAAGCAAAAAAGCAAAAAAGCAAAAATCGACAGAGGAACTGCGATATTTCTGCCAGAATCTTGGAAAGGCCACGAGGACTTCAATCTCGGGATAACGGCTCTGGAAGTAACCGCATCTTTCAACCATCTTTTTCTTTCGGCTAGAATTGTGGATCATGCCGATGCCAGCATGCGGGAAAAGTGGCCGGAGTTAGCCATGAGCATTGCGGCGGCGCGAATTTATGTTCGATTGAGTTGATTAGCTACGGTCGAGGATGGGAGCTCACCTCACAGAAGATCATCTGGAGCTTCACGAGTTCAAGTTGAGGTTCCCCTGTGGCCGGGCAGCTTTAACAAGGATCCAATTGTCTTCATATCTCAGGAATTTGAATATACCGGCAATCACTCGATGGTGGTTGGATGGTGGGTTTTTCGTCTCCCTTTGAACATCCTGTTTGGTCACGTGGCATGTGTTCAATAACAATAATGAATCAGAATTGAACGGGAACCGAGTCCTGAGGTTCATTATAGTTGTCATTTCTAGGTCACCATGTGAAACTGGAGGAACAAGATGCTCCGGAGGCCTCGGACCGAGGAGGCTGCAAAGAATGGAAAGTGTCTGCGAGCCCGGGTGGTTAAACACTGTTATATCCGGGCACAGAATAAATCATCAGTTAATAAAGATGAAGGGAAAGAGATCGCCATTTTGGCTGGCCGGGTGGAGGGCAGAATCCACAACGCAGTCGAGCGTAGCTTGGAGCCGTGCTGAATGAACAACTGCGCGCCGGCCAGACAAGATCTTCGCCCCAGAAAGTACACCGGTAGACGGTAGATAGGCGCGCACTTTATTCCGCAGGCCGGAATCTGAGGAGCTTGCACCGGAGACGAAGATGATTCCAAGATATGAGATGGGGTGTCCGCTGCTAGGCAAGGAAACTCCGCAGCTATATACGCATGCGACTCCGAGGGCCGGCGAAGCAGGCACTGCCAGAGATTTAAGATGCGGCCCTGATTCTGCGAGATGAACAGAAGACACTGAATCAGCCTAGCGAAGCTGAGCATACTTACAAATGATGTTTATGCTTCCTCGATTCACGCAGACGGCTGAGGTAGATTCAGGATACTTCCATGAAAGATACCTCTGGCGTGGTGAGTAAGTTTGAGCCAACTAGTCAAGCTCGTCGTGGATACTTACGAGCCCCAGTAAATTTCAGCGCCGGTGTGCCTTTAGTGCTGAAGGATAGCTGCTTGGAGGCTGCATAGCCAATTGGTTACAACCATTTCCGCTCCTCGGAGAAACCCGGAATGTTGTAAACCCGCCCGTCCGAGTCACGTGGGCGTGTGTTTAATTTTGAAAGTTGAACCATGGTTTCGCATCATACCAGTTGAGATATAGCAAACTTGGGATAAGTCTGAGGAAAGATCTGATTGGCACACTGAACCGAAGAATGCTCTGTTGAACTGAGGTCACAGTATAAGGTGAGTCGCTGGGAACTGTATTCGTAGCGCGAGGAAATGAGCGCAGGGGGTACAGGAAGACTGCTGATACGAAGTACAAACACGGTAGATATATGATTACGGATAGGGAGGGTTGATAAGGCAACTGATGCGAGCGACGCGTCGCGGTCTCTATTTCAACACGCTCGACGCGAAGGATGTCAAAATGAAAATCAGCTGTAAATTGGCCAACGCTTACCAGTTCTGTTTGGCGCGCCAAAAAAAGTCGGAGGTTGGGTCCTTGTATCTGGGGTGGATAAGTCGGCGGGGGCCAAGAGGCTTTAGCCTGGGAGTGCGAGGATGAGTGGCAGAATACACCAGATGCACGAATATTCATCGCCATGAGCAAAGAGGCCCGTGTGCACTCTGCAGGCATGGGATCTGGGTACCAGCGGAGTGATGCGTACCAAGAGTGTTTCATTCAGGACGAGATGGGGTGCCGACGGCGGCCATAGCACCAGATCGCCAGGCAAGGCAACGCGCGCGCTATATACGCACACGCCTCCGCGGGTCTATTATATTTAAGATCAGATGCGGCCCTGGTTCGAGATGCACAGAAGGTAGAGCCTGCTATAATAGACGGGAACCCGAAGGCAATGTAGCCTCACGAAGCTGATACGCGCATCGTTGCTAGACTCGGATATGGATGTGCGCAAATCTGAAGGTAAGGCTGAGGTAGATTCGGGGTGCGGGCGGGCGGCGAGTCTGAGCATGGCTGCGCCGGGGGCGCACTCGCCGTCCTTCATGATCAGGGCATCCAGCCTGTCAATGCCGCCGCATGCGCTGGATTGGAATCGATGCGTATCCACGCCCACACAGGTGTCATGATTTGCGAAGCAATTCAAGTTGGCTTTCGAATTCCGCGCGTAGAAATCTCTATACGTTCCGAAGAGATAACGCACACGCACCTGTTCGTCCCTGATCAAGCGATGCCAGCGTCAATTGAGAGACAATCTTTGACCCGGGACAATTACCATCCAGGAATTCCGGCGTGTCGAGTCCACAACGCACTATTAACGAATTACGACGCAGATTCCGTACCGTCGAGTACTGTGGATTCATTAAATTACGACGCGCCCTTCTCGCGTGTTCCCAACCCCAAAGTCAAACTACTACAGCACTCGCCGCTATCTTTATGTACTGATGTATTCCAGCGGCGACTTACGCTATGTTCACACCGGCGTCATGATTCGCGAAGCAACTCAAGTTGGCTTTCGAATTCCGTTCCCCGACGTCGCGTAGAAATCTCTGTACGACGACAGTGTACGTTCTTGCGAATAAATAACGCACGCGCACCTGTCCGTCGCTGATCAAGCGACGCTAGCATCAATTGCGAGACACCGACGGCGATCGTTGACCCGAGATAATTACCACATACTGCGTCGGAGGTCGGGGGTGCGAGGAATTCAGGAATTCCGGGTGCGTCGAGTTGACAACAAGATTAACGAACTACGACGCAGATTCCGTACCGCGTCGAGTGCTGAAGTGAGTTAAATAAATTACGAGCGATGCGACGCGTGTTCCCAACCGTAGAGCCAAACCTAGCCAGACCAGATAGCGCTATCTTTATGTATTGATGTATCATGTATTCCAGCGGCGACTTACGGGAGCGGTGTCGCGCTTGGTAGACGCCGCGTCGGAGAACGCGGACAGATACGCCTGATTCGTAACCTTCAGTCACCAGTGGGAACCGCTTTCGCTTTCGGAGGAGATACTTGACTTGATTGCGGCATCCGCACCGCTAAAAATAGTACTAATATGGACGCGATCAGACTTCGCGGAGCGATCACCATGGACTGGAGTTCCTCAGCGCCGCGCGAATGAGGATAATCGCGCATCGGGATTCGGCGGGGATGGATAGCCTGAGTCAGTGCACAGTGCTTTATTAATATTCGGGGCGAGCGGATGGAATACGAGTATTAATATTCCCACCGGCCGGGTTGAAAATTCGGAGGACTGGGGGCTGTACATGTCGGAGTCGGAGTCGGAGTGCGGTCCGCCAGCGCGTCGGCTCCCACGTCGAGCGTCGGGGAATTGATGAGTGTCGCGTTGACGCTGACAGCACCCGCGTACTGATGATGTTCGGAAATGAATTTACGAACGTTCGAGTCCAACTTCCGAAAGAAGAAAAATAAACGGGCGTGGGTTACACCCGCGTACAGAGAAAGGGTTTGATAAGACGCGAAATGAACACCCTTCCGCGAGAAAAAGTTGAAGCCGTAAAGATAACTGCGTTTCGAGCCAATACTCAGCCTTGTGCATTTTTCACTCCCTCGTTGACCGTGCGCACCGCGAAGAGAACGGAGTGAAGAAAAAAATGCTCAGGAACGCGGAACAAATCGGGAATCGGGAATCGGGCCGACTGGAGTTGATCGATCGATCAGCGGCGTTTGCTCCACGCTGTGACTGTTGCGCCGGCCGGGGACCAGTTGGGCGGTTGCGTTGTTTTGAAGACAAGCAGATAGAGGGAGGGGAGAGATGGGAATGGAGATATTTAGGAGAAAAAGTGTTGCGTAGGATTCCAGATCGGCGTCAAGTTTAAATTTCTCACGGTTCAATTTTAGGCGAGTGTGGAAGGAAGAGGACTCGGAAGAGAGCCGCGCGGTTTTCTTTCTTCCCATCTAATTCCCATCTGTCCTTCGTTCCGCTGTACATCCCACCGAAGACTGTTCAATTTGACAAATAGAAAATACATTCACGCGGTCGGAGGAGTTCACTCTGTTCAATTACCTGCTGTCAATTGCTTGGAATTGAAATTGGAACTGCGCCAAGACCCCGCCCTTCTTAAGTTGCAAATCGATTATATCTTTATATATCGCATTGGAAACTCCCTCCCCGCCTTCTGAATCTTTGGTTCAAATTCCCAACACATATCCTTCGAGTCTTCGACACGCCATCTTGGGCCGGGAAAGGGTCGATTCGGGGTCGTACGCGTCTTCCGAGCTCTGTTTACTCGGCCTTTTGTTTTGAACGCGACGCAGTTTCGACAGTCGTGGAATGGTAGGCAACGTTTGACGGACGGGCTCGGCCTTTCCCGTTTCGAGCGCAAGGGCAACGTGTTTGTTTTTTCGCGTCGCGTCTGATTCGACGCTTCGTCCGGATTGGGACGCAGCACGGCGTGTCGGTCGTTTAAGTACGAATAAGTTTTCTTAGCTTTTGTTCTTCTTGACGAGCAGAAGACTCGACAGTGGCTTCGGAGTGGATCGCACTCGGCGCGTCGAGTCTCGAGCGCTCGGTCGGAAGAGGGAATACACTTGACAAGAAATCAGACCATCGCGAGAACAAGAAATTTTCGAGTACAGTCCTTAACCGTGCAGCGAAACGGCACGTGGAAGCGAAATGCCATGCCATTCACTACCCTACCCTAAAGGTTCCAGCGGGCCCAAATTTTTGTGACATTGCTCTCCTCCCTCTGAAACTCCAATTCACAAAGGAGGGCGGAAAAGAGCTGCTGTAGCACCCAGTCTATCCAGGTTTCTTTCCGAATCTTTCCGCCGCCATTTTCCCTGATTTCAACCCGCACAACACACACCCCATGTACCACTTTAAGGTGGCTCAACATATACCAAGGATGTTCGAGGTCGTAGACTCGGATTACGAATATGGACATTCCGCATGCCACAGGTGCATGAATCAGCTTGATTATCGTGGTTCTTGGTGTTTCGCTTCCACGTTATTTGCGCAAATTTGGGCTTCCGGGAAGATTCCATCCGTTCTCCACCACAACAGCGCCAATTCTCATTAAGCCTTATACTGTCGGGTAGCGAGGAAGCTGCCGCACAGGTCTACCACACAGCGTATATTCATTGGATAAATGTTGGGGCCACAATAGCCGACGCCGCCAGAGCGTTTCGCTTCGCGGTTAAAGACTGTACTCTGAATTAAATAAAATTACGACGCGCCCTTCTCGCGTGTTCCAACCTCAAAGTAGCACTATTTGATGTATCGATGCATCCCAGCGGCGACTTACGGGAGCGGTGTCGTGCTTCGCGTCGGAGAACGCGTACAGACACCTCGAAAATTAATTCGTAACCTTCAGCGGAACCCGCTTTCGTTTCGGAGGAAGAGATACCCAACCTAATTCCGCACCTGGAATCCGGTGCTAATAATATTAATACGGACGCGATCAGACTTCGCGGAGCGATCACCATGGACTGCAGTTCCTCAGCGCCGCGCGAATGAGGATAATCGCGCATCGCGTATCGTGCAGGGGTTTATTCTTGTTCGGAGCGAGGCTTTAGTAATATTCGCGTCCTGGGTTGGCGCGGTGGAACAAAAGTGAGGCGGATTCCCACCGGCCGGGGTTGGAAACTCCGGATTGGGGCTAGATGTCGAAGGTGCGGTCCGCCTGCGCGTCGGCTCCCACGTCGAGCGTCGGGGAAGTGGGTGTTGGCGCGGGGACGGGAATAAAACTGACGACACACCGCGTATTGCGTATTGATAAGGGGTGTGCGTGCGTAATGATCGTTTGGAGATGGACGGCCGTTCGACCGAGAGAAGAAAATTAAACGGGCGTGGGTTGGAGTGCGTACGACACCTGCGTACTTACACAGGTTTGATAATGGCGAGATGAGCGAGACAAAACGTTGAAGGGTGCCGTAAAGATAAGTGCCCAAACTTGAATTCGAGATCGAGCGTAGCCTTCCCTTGCATTTCTTTTTTTTTCTCGCTCCCTCGGTGACCGTGCGCACCGCGGAGAGAACGGAGTCGGAGAACGGACGGAAGAAAAAAAAAAAGGATAAATATTGCATCCGACTCCAACAATCAGGCACGCGGAACAGAGCGGGATAGCTCGGGGGTCGGGCCGACTGGTGTTGATCGATGATCGAGCGGGGCGGCGTTTTGCCCACGGCCCCACGCGAGGCGGAGTGATCGCCGGCCGGGGACAGCCGTCGTTCAGCTTCAACTTTTGGGCGGTATTTTGAGGCAAGCGCGTGGAAGGAGGGGGAGGGGAGGGGAGGGGAGGGGAGGGAGGGGAAGAGATGGAGATGGAGATGGATATGTCGAGAAAGCGTTTTACGTAGGATTCCAGACTGGCATCGAGTTTTAAATTTTCTCGCAGGTCGACTTTAGGCGGTGTGTGGAGCTAAGGAGGAAGAGGAAGAAGCCCTGTCCTTCTTCGCGCTGTAGACCCTCCAATGCGACGAATACATTGGACAGCCACGCGCTGCTTTTTCGTGTTTTCTTTCGAGTTCACAATGTTCAATCCCATTGATTGGAATTGGAATTGGAATTGGAATTGGAACGGCGCCAATTGCAAGACCCCGTCCTTCGTCATTGCACATTGATTAGATCTCTTTTTCAAGTTTTTATATATCGCATAATCCCCCTCCCCCTCTTCTATCTTAAATCCCCTCTGTAAGTATTTCGAGCCGTCGACGGGGTTCTGGGTCGCCCGTCTTCCGACTTTTTTTTTTTTCACTGCTCGCTTGTAACCTACTCTCCTTGCGGCGCGGCTTCGGTCTGTTCTGTTCTGTGGGGTTTTTTTTTTTGTTGGAGAGGTGCGGACCATCCCGAGTGATAGGCGCGATCCGGCGTTCCCCGTTTGGCTCTGATTTTATTTTTATTTTTTATTTTTTTATTTTTTTTTCGCATCTGATGCGAATCTTCGCGATCAAGGGAACAGAGAATTAGAGAATTTAGGAGGAGGCAGAGGCCGGATCGGGACGCGGTGCGCATCGATGGGCGGGGAGGCTGGGTGGGGATCTCGTACATATGTGGGTTTTTTTTTCTCTCTCGCGTTGGAATCGCTGGAGTGGGAAGACTAGATTCGACTAGACTAGACTAGACTCGACTATTAGTTAGAGTCGACTCGACTATTAGTTAGAGTCGACTCGACTAGACTCGAGCATGGATGGCATTGGGCGCGTCGTGCGCCCGGTCGGAAGACCTCCCCTCAGAACGAAATCGGACAACCCGGCACGATAACAAATTTTCGCAGACGCTCCAGGCGGGCGGGGTGGGTATCAGGGTGTTGGAGTCGTGTGGGAGATTGTATTGTGATTATCTGATAAGGCAGGTACAACAATAACGCGGTAACCAAGGGGGGCGGGCGGGCGGGGATCAAAATGCAGGCGGCGCGGCGCCGGCGCATGGATTGGTGGAAATTCATTATGGAATGGAGGCCCGGATTTGCCGCACCGTTGCCCGTTGCTGTCAAACGCGACGCCCGCATCAAGTTGGAGTTGTTTCGTGTTGTCGGAGCGGCGGGACGGGTCTGTATGGGGTGTCAAAAAAGTAAGTGGACACTGGATGGGGACGGGTGGTGATGCAGAATGCATGATGGATTGTGAAGTGAGATGTCGGGGATCGGCGCGGGTGAATTTAGCTGGGAGCGAGAGTGGATAGGGAGAGTGGATAAGGAGAAGAGAAGACTGGGCGGGGGGCCTGCGAGGAAGATCGACCGGTGTAAGAAGTGGAGAGGAACATTCCAGACAGGCACGTCGCGATGCATATGGACAGCGGGGAACGCGTCGCCCGAGCGGCTGGGGTTGCAGCGGGGCGTGGATGTTGATCGAAGCGCGAGCACGCGCGGCGCGGCGTCTCCTTTCTCAGCATCAGGCAGGGAAGGCGTGCTGCGTCGGGTAACCTTTCGGGCTCGCACGTCGATTGGGGTTCAATTCCACCGCACTTGGGACAATTGAAGGGCGGGTACAGAACGCCGCGCTGAAGAAGGGTATATATGTATGCAGACAAAAGAAGGGAAGGAGTGGGATGGACAGGCAGGAACGGGGTGCGATGGATACGACAAATTTAAAGCAGCGATGGATACGACAAAGCAGCGGGCGGATAGTCGCGCGGGGCTCGGGAAGGGACGCGATGGCCCAGGCTGGACGCGGGGCGCGTCGGGGTCGGGGCCGATTCCGATTGCCGAGTGCGAGGCCTTCGGAGCTCGGCGCGAGTCGGGTGGAGGCGTTATCGTGCGCCAAAATAGGACTACGCCTCGGAGATGAAATGAAGGGCAAGACGCCGAAGGCAAAGCTGGATTCGGTTTAGAAGGCAAATCTATTCGGATGGAAGGCTGACTACGACAGGGTACGACGAAAAAAACTCGCAAAGACAGGCAGATCCCGATCCCGATCGCTCGAGCCGAGGCCCGAATTGGGCTGTGGAGCATCCCAATATGTCGCGGAAAACACAGCAGCCTTTCGCCTTCGTCTTTCCCACCACCTTTATAGTCAAACCCCGGCATGCGCTAGTCAAGTCGTTGCGTTTCTGCTGCTGGTCAGTCGAGTAAAATCCTCTTTTTTAGAGAATGTTGACCGACGTCATTTATTGCGTAGGAGTGAGACAGATAATCAACTTGACCATGCCCTACTCTACCCCCTCGTCTGGCGTCGTCGCGCCGCCGCCGCCGCCGTCGCCGATGCACACCGGCCGCCCCGGCCACCGCCGCTCCTACACTTTTGCCGCCGACGACCCGACCTCGCGCGCAGGCGGCGCCTTTGCGTCGCTCGGCGCCCTCCCGCGCCGCACGCGTTCCCAGGCGCCGACGAGCCCGCCCCCGCGGCGCGGCCCGCAGTTCCACTTTCGCGGCGACGAGGACGCGGAGAGCAGCGAGTCGAGCGAGGAGCCGCCGCTGCAGGGCGACGAGGACGACGGCCCACCGCCGCCGCTGCGCCTGAGGCAGCAGCCGACTCCTGCGCTCGCGTTCCGCCTCACCCCGCCCACCGCCCGTTTCCGGCCTGCGACGTCCTCCCCACAGCGCTCGCCCAACGCGTCCGCGGTCTCCATCAACACGGCGCCCACGAGCCTCACGCCCAACGCCGTCCCCTTCCCCCGCACCTCGCCCTCCTCGCCCCTGCCCGCGTCGCCCCTCCCCGCCGCGTCGCGCCCCCCCGGCCCCGCCCGCACCGCCAGCCACCCCGTCATCCTCCTCTCCAACGGCAAGCCCCTCAAGTCGTCCCTCAAGTCCTCCTCCTCCGCCCCGCACATGCACCCCCACCCGACGCACCACCTCCGCGCCCGCTCCGCCCCGTCCACGCCGTCCCTGTCCCTGTCCTCCGCGGACGACGATGAAGGGTGGGAGGCCGAGAGCCCCGGCACGCCGAAGAACGTGCGCTTCCCCGAGCAGGACAAAGGGCTCGAGACCGTCCTGCTGTTCAAGCGCGGCGCGCGCCCCGCGAGCGTCGCGCGCCCGCTCGACGAGGAGACCGAGACCGAGACCGAGACCGACTCGATGCCGCGCTGGATGTCCGCGTCCGCCGCGTACAGCGGCGGCGCGTACCCGTTCCCGCGCGTCGCGCCCGGCGGCGGCAAGAGCCCGCTGAACCCGCGGCGCGACGACGCGGGGTGGAAGTACGTGCTCGAGGCGCCGGGCGTGCCGCGGCGCCCGGAGCCGGGGAGCATGGTGCTGCTCGAGGGCCTGCGGCTCGAGGTGCCTGTAAGTGTTTTTCTTCGCCCTCCTTGTTTTCTGTGCTGACGCGTTTTGGTCTCCCCCAGCCGTCCGCCCCGAGCGAGCTCACGCTGAGCGGGACGCTCCTCGCGCGCAACGCGGCCTTCGAGAAGCACCTCTTCGTGCGCTTCACGCTCGACGGGTGGTGCACGACGAGCGAGGTCGGTGCGCGGTACGTCGAGGCGACGGCGTTCAATTCTTCCTCCAATTCGACTTCTTCCGATTCAAATCCGACGGGCGAGGAGCCCGGGCCCGGGTGGGACCGGTTCGCGTTTTCGATAAGGCTGACGGACTATGCGCATGCGGGCGGGTACAGCAGCAACGGCAACGACAACAGCGGGGGGATGGGGCGCGGGCTGGAGGGCCGGGAGCTGGTGCTCGTTGCGCGGTTCTGGGCGCCGTGGGTGGGCGCGGGGGGCGTGGGGCCGTATGTGTGGTGTGGTACGTTCGTCTCCCTTGCTGTCCACTTTCCTTCCCCTTCCTTTCATCGTCGTCGTCCAAGCGCTAACCCACCCCACAGACACACTCGCGCCGCTCTCCGGCCAGCACCAGCAGTACCAAGGCGCGGGGACGAGCGCGCGCGGGCGCGCGTGGGTGGGCACGGGCGGCGGGGGCCCGGGCGAGTGGTGGGATAATAATGCCGGAAGGGACTATCGGGTCGGGTTCCGGGTCGTGCAGGGTGAGTGGTTTCGTGGATTATCGGTACCGTACAAGCGCTGATGCATTTCTCTTTCCTTTTATTTTCGTAGACCCCCCGCCTGCGCCCGCGCCCGTGCAGAACGCGATCCCGTTCCCGAGCGTCGACGCTGCCTCGGCTTCCACTTCCTCTCCCGCCACCCTCGCCTCTTCCGCGTCTTCCTCGTCATCAACCGCCAACACCAACGCAAGCCAAGACCCGGGCCCGCCGCCCGCGCACGCGCTCCCGCTGCCGCCGCCGCCGCCGCCGCCGGTGCGCACGGCGGCGGTGCAGGCGCTCGCTGCGAAGCTCGGGCGCCTGAGTTTGCGGAACTATGCGGCGCCGGCGGGGTTTAGGGGGGTCGTGGTCGCGCCTGTTCGTGTGGGCGAGAAGGAGGAGGCCAAGACCGACGAGAAGAGGGGCGGGGAGAAGGAGAGCAAGGACGAGAAGGAGGAGGAGAAGGAGAGCAAAAAGGAGGAGAAGGACGGGGGCGGGACGGTGCAGCCGGCGCCGGCGCCGGGGCAGCAGAGCACGGGCGGGGTGGGGCTTTATTGGCCGTGGGGGCGGGGGAGCGTGGCTCCGGGTGCGGGTGCGGCGACGACTGCGGCTACCGCCGCCACCGCTGGGAAGGTCGCGCCGATTGTCACTGCGCCTGCGCCTGTGACTTCAACATCTTCCTCCTCGACGTCCGCGTCGCCGCCTTTGGAAACACGCACGAAGGAGGCGGGGCAGGCCGAGAAGGAGGACGACGACCGGTCGTCGCTCGCGTCGGAGGAGGGCGAGAACGGGACGGAGGGCGGGACGGAGACGCCGCCGACGTCGCCGTTGTTTGGGGCGCGGGAGGTTGGGATTGGGGAGGGCGAGGGGAGGGCGAGGGGAAGGACGCGGCGATGGTCGCGCTGCCGGCGTCCCCGACCCCCGAGGCGAACGCGACGGATGCGAACGGGCCCGGCACCGGCACCGGCACCGACTCGCCGCAGACGACAACGACACCGCCCCTGGCGCCCCCGACGCCCGCGGTTGCGGACGCGTCGTCGAATCTGTACAAGGCGTTTGTAAGGCAGTGGTGTTTTGCGGGGGCGGGTGGGGGGGCGGGGGCGGCGACGGCGGTCAAGTCGTGAGGGGGTCCTCTGGTGGATGGAGGGCAAGTAGGGGAGCGGGGAGAACAGGGGGAGAGGATGGAGGCAGCTCGCACGACGCCACCGGCCCCGGCCGCTGGCTATTACGACACCACACCACCGGCGGCGCGCGCGCGCGCGCGATAGGCGGCGGCGCGCCCGACGGGAAAAACGAAAACGAAAACGAAAACCAACGAAAGCAAAAGCAGAGGAGGACGACCCCCCGAGATATGCTATGACTGCGACGACGACGACGGGACGACGCTGGGACTGCCCGCAGATATACACGATTGCGCTGCGCGGGATCCAGGATCGTCGTCGGCACCGACACCATCCCACACCGAATCCCGACACCGATTACCGATCGACTTGGACTTCGGTACGGACATCGACTCCCATCCCGATTCTGATTCCGATTCCGACTCCGACACCGACCGACATCGGCACGGACACTACACTCATTTACTCCAAAACCAAAACCAAAAGGCGCGAACGGAAATCGGGATTTCCGCGCCCCCTCCCCTCCTCCTCCTCTTGCTTGTTTATTCCTCATATGGCCGCTCCTCCTCATGTGGCCGCTCCTCCTTTTTTTCTCTTGTATCTCTCTTGCTCGAGGTTCTTTCATGTACATATAGCCCCCGCGTCGCTCATCATCATCTGTTGTACCCCCCATCTCGCGGCTCTTCTCTTGGTTATTCCGGTCCTTTATTCGTTCGATCGTCCATGTGTACACTACTCTCATCTCATCTCATTTTATCTCATTTTATCTCCTCCACTCATCTCAACTGTACGAACAGCATACAGACCCAGACCCAGATATACAGACGGACGCGCGGCTCGCAGCACGCAGCACGCAGCACGCAGCACGTACGTACGTACAATAGGATATACGATACACGATAGGATATGCGGTACGGACGTTGTGGACATTTTTTTTTGCATTCACATTCGCATACATATACAAGGATGTGGCTATTTATTATATTTTATTTTGTGTACACCACCAACCAAAAAAATGGCACATGCTTCATTTGACTACACATACGATGAGTTTGCGAGAAGTTGCATCTGAGGGTCTTCAGGGAGTGCAGGCGGGATGAGTGATGAGTGATGCGATCAAAACACCTTTGATGCGCCGCCGTCGGGCGGGCGGGTCAAGAAGGAAAACGCCGAAATCCCTGGCGATGCACATTTTTCGGAGTCGCCCAAATGAAAGCCAGACATGTTCCCGGTGACTTCTCCCTTTGAGCCGAGCCGAAATATACAGGGGATAAGGAGCTGCAGCGCCAACAAATCCGCAAGTTTAGGCACTTTTCTGCACATTTTGGCCAATTTACGGCGTCAACAGCGCCCTATTGCCTGTATATGTTTTGCTCCATTTAAGCTGTGGGATGTACGACATGCTTGGGTGGGTTCAGATTTCATGGGAAAAAGACTAGAGCCCAAACTCCAGATTCGGATGTTGGCCTTTCTTTCGGTTCTTGACCGCCACCCATGCCACATGAATATTATTTGATCTCAGTATTGGCCCAAAGTTGTCAATTAGGTCCCCCGCTACTTACCATCTCACTCTTCGCTTCATGCGCAAACATGCACTCCGTCCTAAGATATGGGCGAAGCAATCATGTATCATTCTTTTTTGTTGATATAGTGTGAACGCGGGGGTAGCCGCAGATAGAAATAGGGAGGTACAGGAATGGGATGAATGCTTCAAGGTTTGACCGACTGCTTGCTTGATTCGGCGGCGGGTCGTGGCCATGGGTGTGAAGGTGGAAGTTGCGCGTCGGAGGATGGCGAATTGAGAACCCGGGCTTGCGGTTGAGAAGTCGATGCATGTCGAGGATAAGACCGAGAGGACGGCGCGTCGTAAGTTGATGCATCTGCATCGGATTGGAAGCGCGGACGGGCGGGGCGGGAGATGCGGAAGGTTGCTGGTGGAGGCGGTACGGAGCGCCGGGAGGCCTGGTCGCGGTGGGACCGAGAGGGTGGCGAGGCGTGGATCACAATCGAAATGGATCGCGCGTGGAGGTGGAGTCGGTTGATAGGCGAGGCGGGTGGGGAGATGCGAGCCTGAGGAAAGACGCTTGCCACTTGGGGTCAGGCGGAGAGGAATTCCGAAGATGTTGGGTTAGTCAGGCGAGGGGGAGGGCGAAGAGAGTGTATTGGTAAGGAGGAACTGCGGGAACGCTGACGAGGGGGAGAAAGACAAAGGGCCGACGCGGATCGGACGGGGGAAGGATATGGAGGAGGATGAGTCAGATGTAGAGGATGAGCGGGATGGACGAAGGGTGTGCGTGAGGAGGTAAAGTACCGTCGGGGAAAGGAAGGAGATGGGGAATGGGGAATGGGAAGAGATGGAAGAGGACATTGCGAGCGGGTACCGGGCGGGGAGCGAGCCTCGAGGACGGCGAGAACAGGGTCGGGGGAAGAGCATGGGGATGGGGATGGGGACGGGATGTGTATCGTTGGCTTTTGAGGTAAAATGGGGAATGCGAGAGCGCGGGTGGGTGCTTCCAGGCCACCGACGAGCAACGGCGCGCGTCATGGATGACGAGCGGACGCGTCGGGAACTTTTGGTCAGAGCGAACTTGGATCTGATGGGCCGGGGGCGTGGCGCTCGAGAAGAAGGGGTGCGGTGTATGCATCAGAGGTTCGAAAGAATGGGAGAAGTGGGTGGAAGGCGGAGGTAGCTAGGGATATTTCTGCCAGGGATGCAGCGCTGCATGCCTATCACCAGACTTGCATACATATCATATCAGACCTGCATATGTATGGCATGTCCGTGTCAGAGTTGGTGGCGTCGAGGGCGGGATTTGGTTAGCCTGCGCACCAGCGCACAATCGAGGGCACGAAAATATCCTTCCAAGCGGCCTCGGCGCCTTCCAGATCTCGGCCACATGTATATTTATTTCCAGGCAACCACAGAAGAGGGTAGAATAGAACCAGAATCCGCGTCCTGTCGCTGTTAGGCGTGCCCAGGATGGCAGATGCGCAGAGATATCAGCGGGGGGTGCCCGATGTGAGAGTCGCCGTCGTCAAGTCTTGGTGGTGGCGGTGATGGCCATCGATAAACAGCAGCGGCAGCGAGTGTGGGTACGGGAGCGCTGTCGGAAGAGCGGCGCGAAAATGGGGTGGATGTCGGGATCTGCTGGGAGTACGGCTTATAGTGGCTAGAGGGTGCTGAGGAAGAGCGGCAGGAGACACATATGGTTGGGTATCTGCAATCTGTTGGGACCGCTAAACTGGCCAAGGGGCAAAGACAGAAGCACGTCTCATATCGTGCACAAAACCGATTTTCGACGCCGGCTGCTGAGGGTCTTCAATGCGGCTAGAGGACATCCGCGGGTTCCCTTGCATGGTGTACCTCGGACATTCTGCGCGTCAATATCGCGGAGACTGCCCACAGGAACGTTGAAGCGCGGAACTTTAAGCAGGCACGATGGGCGTCCCAGGACGCGGAAATATCCTTCAGATTGTACATAAGTATCACAAGCGACCGACCGCGGGTGGAACTTGCCTATATGAGTATCGAGACGTGGTAGTTTTGGCTTTAAATGGAGGATCTGCAGGCTTCAAACTTGGTAACTGTCCGGATGGGGAGAGCCTTAAAGCGTTCATAACCCGACTTCTGGCGATTGCAGGTGGCAGATACTAGATGTGCAGTGGGCGCGAATCCGTCCAGACTTGGGACTCAGATTGAGAGGGCATTGAGAGAGCGGCGGGATCTCGAGAACTTGGAAGTTTTATTGGCGTTTGATAGGCTCTTCAGAGAGAGCTGAGTGAGAGTCAGGATCCAGATTCGCGCAGCTGGAATGGGGCTGAGAGCTCCGGCTGGCGCTTGGGAACTAGAAAAAGTATGTGTGGTCCTGCAGTTGTCCTGCAGTGTGGACGAATGACTTGGAGAGGAAGACCGCAGGAGCATTTAGAAAAGAAGACTCCAGGGGTATAAGGCAAGCATAAGGGCCCCAACAAGTCTTCACTCGTATATCGGTTAGTATACCTGCTTGTCAATCTTGACGGTATAAAGTCGATTACGTAAACGCAGGTGAGCTGGGTTCAACTCCCAGGTGGAGAGTTCTTTTTGATATTTTGCTTGCATTTCTATGCCTCACCCTAGCTGTTTTTCTTCATCCACAACTCATCCTCGCATGAACGATATAGACGGCAGGCACCCGCCGGAACCGACCAGCTTAACGGCCATCAACTCTCATGCAAAACACCGCCTCCTCGGTCGATTGATCTGGGCCTATCTGGGCCAACTCGTCCCGACCGCCGCCGTTCGTTCCTCCGCAAAGTTAATCTCTGTTCTTCTGTTCCCGACTGTTCCTGCTGTTCCGAACTACAATCTCTTATCTTTACGGCATCTAAACCGACTGCCAGTGAGCCTGGGCTCTGCGTAACTCATCGGAGGACAACTGTTTTAATTTCGTGCTCAACATTGCCATCTGTCGTTCAATCCTTCGATGGATGGAGGTATGTGCCACGACCGAGAACGAACGTGCTATCGTCGCTCGCCGACGGGTTGCTCCCCGATTCTCGAATAGATGCGAAAATTGTGAGAAATTTCTCACCGACTCACATTGTTCGAAGAGTGGAGCAGTCTGTCATTCGCAAATAACGCGCACCGGAGACGGGAGATGCATACGATGGCATTGGCCCAGGCTTGCAATGACAGGGAATCCCGTGGTTTGGCGCCGAGCACCGCGTATCGCAGTAATTAATGATGAACCTCTCGAAAATAGGCACGTATCGGAGCCTGAGGCCTGAGGACCGGTTTCTATCTCCCCGACGCGAGAGGCGCGTAACTTATTGTGGTCTTTGCCCCGGAATCTCTGCGAAGCGGACGTATCTTCACCAACTTGCCAAATGCGACTGCGTCGACTGCGTTATGTATCTGTACGTCCTGGCGTTTCTTCTAGCAAGAAGTCTTGATACAGGGGCACCCTGAGCGAATAAATGCTTGGGTCGCTTTTGGATTTTCATCTGTCTTTCTTGAACGAACTAAAGAACAACAAATTAAATCTATCAGATCTCAGCTGAGTACTATCCGCTGTAACATGGCCCACTTACCTGGACGGGTTTCACGGACCCTCACCATCGTCACTCGGTATATTCTCACCTCCGTGGCTTTCAAACGGGATCCACTACGGAGCAGCATCATTTGTATTGGATCCATTCCAGCTATTATGAAAACGATAGACAATCTTCGTTTTCGAGCAAAGCTCAGCGGGGAGCATGCCGGCTCCGTGAATACCCCCCCATCTTCAGTCGCTCTACAGCTCAAAAGCTCAATTTTTGGAGCTTTTATGTCTAAATTTAACACCTTGGCTTGCCAATATGAACTTTTGTCGAAAATGAAAATTGTCTATCGTTTTCAAAATAGCTGCCAGTTACTTGCGGACTCAGCCAATCGAAACTCGGATTCCACTCTCTTCAATGCCCCAATCACCACTGGTAAGTATGAGCATCATCATATTGAATTTGCTATATATCACCTATTCTCAGTTTTACATTTATTCGTTTCCCTGCACTGGATCTAGGCTTTCTGCCCTTCGCACCTCTTATCTAGCTCAAGCTCACACTTTTACTCCGACTCGTACTTCAGCTGGCTCTGCCGCACCCTTGGCACTCGGATTTACGTGCCTATATAGTCTGCAATTGGTCTGCAAATTGTTGCAAGAGCTGCCTGGCGCCGGAGGTCCTTCGGTCGTAAGCAGGTGGAGTCTACGCCGGAGATTTCCCTGCTCGCGGAAATTTCGTCCGGTGCCTCTCATAATGTGTCTACCGCGGTCTCTCCAACTAACTGTTGCTCGGGTCGACCCGAATCCCACCCACGCCAGCCCAGAATAATTTGTTTAAATTAGCTTTGCCGATCTTTGCCAGCGGCTTCGTTCTCGTGGCGCCGCTTCTTCTCGACTTTCAGGTGCAGCGCACTATTTCCGCGCCCACGAGACTGGAAGCGCATGCCGAGCGCCGGATACTTGCGTCCGCTTTCGCCCGCATCTGGACTAGTACTCCGAAATTTAGTCGGGCGACCGCAGGATACTGTGGCCTTTGGGAGGCTCTTCCTTTGCGAAAGCGTCCACATTCCGTTTATTCGTCTGATTGGTTCTTCCTCTGGAACGGTGGGCACCGCGGACTGGACGAGTTTTGATATGTTCATGTTCAATTTTACCCTTTCCGCATTCAAATCGCTGGCAAGCGTTTATTACGTTTTCGGGCCCTAGGGGCACGGTTTAAATTCGAGTTAGCCAAAGCCGCTTTCACCCGGTTATACAAGATCTGACTTTGACGTCCTCCGCACGCTAGAGATTTCTTTCGAACATCAACACATGACCACCGCACAGGGCCAACTTGAACATGCCGGCCGAACTTGAACACGGTCTTTGGAGTTGGAAAGTCTGGACCAGGGGAGACGTCGTTTCCTGACTCGTGATAAGGATACGGCCGGAAAAAAAGCTGTTCACAGTACTACAACGACGGGCATTCAAGTCAGTATATCATTCAAATTGCGTGAAAGAAAGATGCAGACGGAAAAAGAGTGATGCTGAGGAGGAATCGGAATCTAATTGTCTCTCAGATACGGGACACAGCGCCAGGGCCCAGAAGTGAATGATATGACGGAGAATGGCCGACGCTACACTATAGTCTTAGAGACTGGTATGCTATTAGTAATTCTTTCTTTATGTATTTATTTCGGGTTTTGACATCGGTTTGTGGGCAAGGGGATGCCGGGCCGTGAATGCCGGACCGGAGGCTGGTTGGTTGGTCCGTCAGGTCGATTTTTGCCACATTTTTGCCAATTGTAGGCAGACTGGTTACGAGTCTAAGGGAAGAGAGCGCTCCCTAGACTTGACGGTCCGCCCCACAAAACTCGATGTTCATGTTGAACTTGATTGAGGACGCGATTTATTTACCCAATTTTTGGGCGGAAAGAGAGTTCAGCGGGAGACTAGACTATTTGAAAGAGAACTGCGAGGAACAAGGGGCACTAGGGCACAAGACGAATAATAAGTAACGGCTGTACCAAGACTCAGCTCGGTAACTACCAGCCGATCTGATTGAATCATTGATTATCAGGTGTCGGTGTCTCAACAAGGACAAGCACACATTGCCTTGTCTTTGGCGCAACGTCGCGCTGCTAGCATTGTCGCAAATGGCGGCAAGAAAACTACAAAGTACGACCAGTATCGTTGCTGGAAACTGTGCTAATAACGCGTCCAGCTGAGATTGACCAGGCGCTGAAGAAGGTCTCCGAAGGTAGCCTCTCGTGACAATGAATGCTTCCACGATATTCCAATTCGTTTCTCTAGGCGTGGAGCTATTCGAGAACACTTATGACAAGATGCAAACCTGCACGAACCAGGCCCAGGCACGACTGCGTTTACTTCGACCGAAATCCGCCTAACTATCTCTCTACAGAAAGAGAAACTCGAGTTGGCGCTGAAGAATCAAATCAAGAAGCTGCAGCGACTTCGGGACCAAATCCGAGCTTGGGTAGCCAGCAATGATATCAAGGACAAGAGCCAGTTGCTGGAGAATCGGAAACTCATTGAGACGGTATTTGGCGTGCATACGAAGCCTACATTGCCTTTGGCCTTACCTGTAACGCGTAGCAAATGGAGAAATTCAAGGCCTGCGAGAAAGAGGTCAAGAAGAAGGCGTTTTCAAATGTCGCGCTCGGAGAGGCCGTCAAGCTCGATCCAAAGGAGCAGGAGATTCTCGAGGCGATCGAGTGGCTTGATACGCAACTAGAGAAACTCCAGATACAAGCCGAACAAGCTGAAGCCGAGATCGAGTCTATACAAGGCGCGGCCAAGAAGAAATTCAAGGCCGGCTCTACCGCTGCTGGTCGTCTAGACGAACTCGAGCATCTGAATGTACGGCGCAAGTGGCATATCAGTCGACTAGAAATCGTTCTACGACTGCTGAACAACGGTTCGATGTCGACGGAGAAGGTGCTCGGGCTCAAAGAAGACGTGCACTATTTCGTGGAGACCAATGCGGTCCGTGTCTCGTGCTTTGTAGCGCGTTTATTGATCGCTCGCCGCTATTAGGAAGAGGACTTTACTGAATATGAAGGCATTTACGATGACCTCAATCTCGACGAGGAAGAGGAGAAATTCCGCGGGGGTTTGGACGACAACGATAGCGCTGACGAGTCGGAAGTTGCTATGGAAGGTGCGTTCCTATTCTTCCTCCTGCACTATCTCTCTCACCCTAGGTTAGAACTGCTGCCTCGAGCCCCGACCAAGAAGGCCTCAGAAGACACCAAGCGTGCCGAAAGTCCGATACTAAAGAAGTCTGCTATATTACAACTGAGAAGTGAGCCTTGTCGAATCTTTTTGGCCGTGGTCCTGAATTCTTCCAGAACAGTCAGATGGCGCGTTGCCCTGTGTTGGTCTAGTATTTCCGCGACTTATGTGGGCCCTTCAGCGAAACCACCGCCAAACTTTATTGTGCAGCCGATGTCGAGCATACTTAAACCCGCCGCACCTCGCCCGCCAGTGACTCTCCCGCCAATACGATACTCTGCTGCCGTCCAGCAGCCGCCACCACAACCTCCGCAGGCCGCACCCGCGCCCGCACCGGTACCGCCGAAACAGAAACCGGTGCCGCCGCCCTCAATACCGCCCCCATCATCTTCGGTAGACGTCCCTTCATCACCGAGCATGACGCACCCGTCGGTAGCGAGTCCGATGTCTTCGTATGCATCGGTATCCCATGAGCGAGATAGTTCCTTCTACGAATCTCCTGCCCTTTCGGAGGCTATCCTAAGCTCCATTGGTGGCCCTGCAGCGACCTCTTCGCCGCAGCGCCTTCCGGCGTCGTTACGGAAAGGTGTGCCCATTCGTCTCCATCTGCTCGCCTACTCACCTTTCCTCATCAGACTCTATTTCCTCCATCCCGCGGCCGCCGAGTACTTCAGTGAGCTGCCACAGCCTGTTCTGATCGCAGGGACCTCACCGTCCGTATTTAGCATCTGCCTGAACTATTGAACTCGCAGGATTCGCCCGAGGAGGACGACCAGCAGGTCCCGCAGTTCCCGCCGGGCGTCCGGATCGCGCAGAGCGAGCAGTCGACAACCCCAGGGACGTCCCAGACGATCGGTGGGCACCGGCAGACCAACGGGCACCCCGCGCCGCTCCCGCCCAGCTCGTTCCCCCCAGGCCTCGCAGACCTCGTCCTCCCCTTCGAGCGCGCGAAGCAACGCGGTACGTACCTTGCGAGACCGCGTCTGCGCCCCGGCCTAACGCCGCGCCATATCCAGCGAGCCACCGGATGGCGAATGTCGACCAGCTGCACAAGTACCTCGCGACGGGGATGGCGAGCATACCTCAGCCGCAGGACACCGCGAAGTACGTCCTTCCCTGGGCAATCCGCGTGCTGCGCTGACCGCCGCGTGCGTGCGTACAGGGCCAAGTACTACATGCCGCGCAACCCATTCCCGACGGCGGCGTACTACCCGCAAGTCCCGCACCCGCTGCTCAACAACGCGGCGATCTACGCGCAGGTCGACGTCGAGACGCTCTTCTACGTGTTCTACTTTCTGCCGCTCTCGTACCCACAGTACGTCTCTCAAGTCCCGCGTGCCCCTGTCCCACACTGATGCGCGTCGGTGTAGGTACCTCGCGGCAGAGGAGCTGAAGCGCCAGTCGTGGCGCTTCCACGTCAAGTACCTGACGTGGTTCCAGCGGCACTCGGAGCCGCAGGCGATCACAGAGGAGTACGAGCAGGGCGTGTACGTCTACTTTGACTGGGAGGGCTCGTGGTGCCAGCGGAAGAAGAGCGACTTCCGGTTCGAGTATCGATATCTGGCGGAGGATTGATTTTTGAGTATCCCCTCGTTGATTGTTTTGCTGTGAAACACCACTCGTACTTGTGTATTTTTTGCAAAGATTATTATTTCCTGATACCGTATGATTACAAGATGATCATAAGGCTACGGATACTCTAAGCCTCAGTGCGCCTCGACGACGGGGGATGAAAAGGGGTAGTCTGTGAACCCTCGGGGGTCGAGGCTCCCCGGGGCGTAGTATAGCGCGCGGTTCCCTACGGCGAGCGCAATACCATGCAGCAGTCGGAATGGCAGGTCCGGGTTGGAGATGTACGAACGCGAGAACGCGACCAGGTCGCCTTTATCCTCGGCGGCAGCGATGGCGGTCTCCCGCGTGTAGCCTCCGGCGCTGATGAGGCGGCGGTCGCCCCAGATGTCGCGGATAAAGTCGTTGGAGTAGCCGTCCTTGATCTCAACGGTCTCGGCGCCGTCTACACGGGGCTCCACGACGTGCAAGTACGCGAGCTCGGGAAAGCGGTCCCGGAGCTGCGTGACGAGGTGCGAGTACGTGGGTTTGGGGTCGGCGAAGTACATGTCTGTCGGGACAGTCAGGAAAGGGCCATAGTAAGAAAAATGACGAGAAAGCGTACCATTGTACGTGCCCCATGGGCTGATTCGCAGGCCAGTCTTCTTCTGCCCGACGGCCTTGACGACGGCGTCAGCGACCTCGAGCGGGAACCGAGTGCGGTTCTCGGCCGACCCGCCGTAAGCGTCCGTGCGGGTATTGCTGCGATCGTGCAGGAACTGGTCGAGCAGGAATCCATTCGCAGAGTGGATCTCGACGCCGTCGAAACCGGCCTTGTGCACTGCGTTCGAGGCCGCCGTCGCGTAGAGCTGGACATATTCCTGGATTTCCTCGATGGTGAGGGGACGCGGCGCTGGTTTACCCTCGATGGGGACATCGGACGCCGAGACGTAAGGCAGGTCCTGCTCTGCTAGCACGCCCGCGTCAGCAGCGCGGCCCAGAGCCCACAGTTGCAGGTAGATGTAGGAGCCCTTCGCGTGTACTCGGTCGGTGATCTGTCGCACG
Source organism: Mycena rosella (assembly GCA_029378255.1). Taxonomy (NCBI): domain Eukaryota; kingdom Fungi; phylum Basidiomycota; class Agaricomycetes; order Agaricales; family Mycenaceae; genus Mycena; species Mycena rosella. Next base: position 337,680 of record JARKIE010000033.1, on the reverse strand, counting down.
AATGAGCATTAAATAGAAAGGACACCAGGGGAAGCCGCACCGTTTTCCAGGCCGAGATCTGGGCGTCAGACCAGATTCCTGGAGCATGCTTGTAGCCCGATGCACGCGGTGCAATGTAGGTCGCTTCCGAGATGAGGAGACTACCAGAGGTGTTGGAGCGCTGCTCGTAGTACTCTGCGACGTGGGGAAGAGGCGCATAGTTGGCGTCCGCTCGGTACCGCGTGCTCGGGGCGAACACAACACGGTGGCCGAGTTCAATGTCTCCGACCTGAATCGGCTGGAACAATTTTGGGCTCGACATTAAATTTAGTTCGAAGAAGAAGGGCCTGAATGGATCGGTTTTGGAGGTTTGTTGAATCCTCTCCATCTAGGAGCCCATTTATATTGTCCGGAGGCGGCACTGAGGGTCAGCCGCATCGGTAAAATAATCGAGCCGCAGTCTTTACAAAGATTAGACATGCTTTAGTGAGTTGCTGGGGGAAGATGTTGATACATCTCTCGGGCCCGATGCTAGCTAAGCAGATTTGAAGCAATCGATGACAGATACGAAGATAGATCCGGGCCCGGCGTTTGGGTATAGCCGGAAGTCGCGTGTGGGAGTCTTTTAGGATCCGCGGAGTTACAGCATCTACCTTCAGATAAGGAATACACCCAGAAGCAATTTTCCAGTTCAGATTATCCAAACGGTTTAAAACCACCTTGGTTCACATTTGCCAGGTATTTACTCCAATCCCTCCAACTGCCGGGGTATTAAATTAGTAACATTCAGCCCCGAACATAAGCCCACGCACCCATCATGATCGCCGGATGGTATATCGAACAAATAGTCCAGAGGTATTTCTCCTCCGATGGGTGTTCCCCCACTCTGCGGGGTACTGTATAATTACATTCAATTCGACCGGGGGTGTGATGCGTGACCCGAATTAGCAGTTCGACCATTCGACCAGGGCCGAAATTTCGCGTGACAGAACCGAAATTTTCGACCACCGGAACGAAAATTTTCAAATTTATGCGCCGCGGAGGAGATTTTGAGCATTTCTGACGCCTGCGTGACGAAAATTACATTCGACCAAGGGGTGGGTGATGCGTGATGAAACACCAATATTCACCATCGACCAAGGGGGGAGTGACACGTGATGGTCGAATTGAATGTAATAATACAGTAGTAGGGAAATTCGAGCCTGCATCGAGAAAATCAGCCCGCATCCAGTCTAAGATAGTTTGGGACTCCCTGCGATGAGGATTACCTGGTGTAGATGAAGGGTCGCCTACAGAAGGAAATTCCGGTTCAATTGGTCCGAATCCTTCGTAGTATTGGGAATCCAAATACAACTGAGGTTATTGAAAGGTGAAGTTGTAGTCGAACGAATCATAGATGGGCAGGTGACCCAGCTCCTCGGTATGGAGCGGCAATGTAAACAAGTGATCCAACAATTAGGAGTTATGGCCACCTCTGCCATGTCTCTTGAACGTTTCATGGAAGGCGCATCGGAGGTCAACTTCCCAATATTAAGCATGTCAGAAATGATATCACATTTTCTGCCAGCAACGCGCCACCTAAACCTAGTTAGAAAGACACAGAAAATGTCCTTATTGCTGACGCACTGTCTTTCGTAAAGGCGTAGGATGCGCACACAATTCTGAATATCTGCCGTTGCATTGTTATAGTGTTCTGTGGTTTGAGATTTGCCGACAATGGCCCAAACGTTGATAAGGAGCACGACAGCACAATCAAAAAGCACACTCTATCCGACTCGTGAGCAATAGAATTCGGTTATAGATTATTTATTACCATGACAGAGGGGAGATGCAACAGTCTGCGACTGCGCCGTGTTTGCACATCCATGACATGTCTACATGACCACGCTGCGTTTGCGCAGATGGCGAGCGAGGGGAAGCTTGTCTTATAAATTGTGGGAAGCTAGTTAAGTTTGGGCCGCAAGGAGACATATACTTGTCATTGACTCTTTACCCGGAGCTGGGATAAATGGGCGATGAATCAGTATTTGGGCTGCAGCCTCGGTCAGTTCGAAGTTTCGAAGAGCAGGAAATAAAATACCTTGATAATAGCTGGCATATCTGAACGATGTGTTCAGACAGTAATGCAATGAAAAATTGGGAAGTAGCCTACTTACAGCGCAGCAGACTGGTTGAGGAAAATCTATATCAACCATAACATGAGAAGATAGCCGCAAAGAAGGGGAACAAAATTACTTGATTCTCCTGGTTGGGATCCCATCGCACTGTCCAATAGTAAGGACGGCATTACCACAGGATCCATTGATCATAAGCACGGTGCTCTGGGATGGCATCAATCCAGTTGTTGAGTGCAGAACTGAGTTGGGGGGATAAGGAACACCAAGACACATGGGGGTGAATCTTACTCCAATTCTGCGATGGTCTCCGCAGAGGCCGGCTGTCCATTCACCGGGTAGTGTTGAAAAATGTCAGAAATGGACAAGGAAAAAGAGTGCAAGTGGATGTACAAAATTCCTTTGGATACACCGAACATCGTCATCAACCGCAGATGAGCGGGCATGAAGGCGCTAGTAGAAGGTTTTCCGCGTGGCTACACGGTGTTTTGAAGTCCCCAGTATTCTTCGTCGCAGTCAAGGGGAAGGTCGAGGTCAAAGCTGAACACACATGAATGAAAGAAAAGAAAAGAACGTAAAGGTAACACTCAGCACTCTGGGTTATACTCGGTCTACCTTTTTACGAGCTCATGAGGGTGTCCGAAGATGTGAGGATATAGAAAACACGTTTATAAAGCTCTGCCTCGATAGGCTTCATCCGGCTGTATCCATTCCGGTGATGAGCTCCAGCGCCTTGGGCGAAACATACCCCAAGGCCCGCCAGAATCCAGCATTCTTCCGGAGTAGACGTTCCGGCAAGATATAGAACAGACATCTACAATACAATGATGAGCGCAATGCTAGAAAATATTTGATGCACACCCTCAACGCATGCAAATGAGCTGCAGGTGCTGCAAAGATGGTTCGGGGGAAAAGGAAGCATGCAAGGGGCGAACTTGCCGGAACTACTTCCAACCGCAGCTGTGCTGGGAGTTCACCCAATCGAGAAACACTCTGGGGTTGTCCGAATACCGGCTAGCCAGGGAGCAAACTGCCAGGACTACGGTGCCGAAATTTTGGTTGTGGAAATGAAGGCCATCCGCGACTGATCGAAGAAAATTGGGAAAATGCAAGATGCCAAGAATAGGTTAATTTGCTCAAAATATATCTTCACAAGGCTTTTGAGCAGATCATTGTCTGGAAAGACCTGCAGGGGAGTCTCGACGATAAGCTTCTCCCACTATCGACAACTGTCAGCTGGAATGTCAATGAGCAGTTGACCTGCAGCTTATGGGTTAAGCGGTCCAAAATTCCGGTTGCTGAACACCAACTACAATCGACGTATTCCCATGTATGTGGTTTATCGCGGACTTGACAAATTGCACGCTGCTGAATTTTCTGTAAAATAACCCAGCCTTTGTGTTTGGCATTACACCTGTCAGAGGGTCTTCGATAGGTGGCTGCTTATCGGCATCTACGAGAGCTCCGAGGGCCTCGGGAGATGGCGAATCATCGATCGATGATGGCAAAGATCTTGTTTTTGGAACAAGCGTTTGCGGTTGGAGAGCAACGAGTTTCTCCTCCAGGCTTCGGGCATACCTCGCAACCTGGACCAGCACCTGTTAAGGGTCGGGTAGGGGTATATAGACAGTAGACGGCGAAAGAATGTTTGCAATGTGTTGTTGCATGGTTTTCACCACCAGAGCAGGCGGCCCCGGCGTCAATGGAGCATTCTTTTTACTGCCTTAAGCACCAAGGTCTGGAGGGATTCAGGCGTGTCAGATGTACCTTTACACGAGCGTGCGTGCATTCTGCTTGGGATGTGATGCAATTTGTGCAACGATTACCGGGTATTTCTATGCTATTGCCTGCATCAGGATATGTAAGTATCTGTGGTCTAAGAGAAATGTGGACAACGATTTACACCGGGCTGTCCTTGCATATAGTATCAGTATACTATCAGGAATCGTGCTAACTTGGATAGACTCGCCTTTCCTCCTCCTACAAATGTTGCACTTGAAGCTCCTTGCAATTGCCTTCGTTTCACCGGATCTGCAATTCCTTTGGCCATGGGATAATATGCAACTGGGTGGGACTTGAGGCATGCGTTCGATGGACGAGATTCGTGCCCTTTAAATAATAGTTTCAGGAGCACTTTCAGCATGCCCAAAACTTATTGTTTCGGCAGCCCTGGAGCCACCGCCGAGAACAATAAGTTTTGGGTACGGGTTTCCGGCGTGCTGAAACTGATTCCAGGCCGGCTGAGACCGCTCTAGACCTAGTTTTTGTAGCACTGAATCAGGTGCCGAAACTTATTGTTTCAGGAGCTGGCACCAGGCTTGCCGAAACAATAAGTCTAGGGCAGGCTGAAGCTGCTCCTGAAACCAATAGTTTCAGGAGCAGCTTCCAAGACCGAAAAATTCAGATGTGCCGAAAACACACCCCAATCGGGTAGTTTCGGCTTTAGCTTCAGCTGTGCAAGAAATTTGCATTTCAGGTACATTTTCAGTTCCATCTATTCTGGTCCCAAAACTAATCATTTTGGGAACATTTCAGGGTGCCCCGAAACCTCTAAATTTGTTGTGTGTATTTTTTCGCTTTTTTTCTCGGCCGCAGGCGCTCCCGTGGCCTTCCCTGCACCAGTCATGATTGCTCACTGTGTGGATCTGCTGTTGACTGAAAGCTCAGCAGCCAGCCAGGGACACAATTCTGCAGCTAGACCAGCATCTTTGCTTAACAAAGAAAATTCTCGGACTGCGCCCGATTTACTTTGCGCCGGACCAACCTCGGGAGGATGGAAAAACACCAAATTTGGGTCGCTGATTTACTTTACAGCGGACTGACCTATGCCTGAGTGACCGGGGGCCTAGCTGGCACCCTTGCACAGCAGTCAATACAGTCCGGCAATTTAACACATTCCTGATAGTTCCTGATGTTACTCAGAGGTTGTCAATGATGGTCCTTGGGTCAACCTGTCTGCTCTGCGACCAAGCACAACAGAACCGCAAGTCCTAGCCCAGGTGTTGAGAGGAACTGGCCGTTCGTGGTGAACATATGAACGGCCGACAACCGAGGATCACTCCCAGGAGTAGTTCAACCAGAGGTTAGACTGTGGTTGAAGTAGTCCTGATGGGCCCAGGATAATTGAACCAATGTGGGGCATATCCCGACGGGATTACCAGCGGGATTATGAAATGACACACATGGGTTGCTCGTAGACCAGTGAACGGGAGGGAGGATCCAGGGATATTTGACAGAGGCTCCTTCGGACTCTACGCTCTAATGCCGAGAGACGTAGGAATAGTTGTCGTGGTGGTGGTTGTCTCCCTCTAACCCTGAACGCGATCAAGACTCCGTGTCCATGCCACTGAGAGTCTTGATACCAGCGTTATCCCGTAGGCTAGTCCTTCACAATCCTACAACCCACCACTAGGCTCTGTCGATGGAATTCGAGAAAGGTCCGAGGCAGGAGTTGAAATAGAAGACAAGGGTTTGCCAGCAGAACAAAGTGGAGAGGGAAACCCGAGTCAACGAGATAGCGAAAGCAGAGAAAGCTTAGGCTGAACACAGGTCAAGAACAGGCCAAAGCAAGGCCAATGAATAGACGAGGTAGAATCTAAAGTACAGGGGATTCTACCTGGGGTTTATATACTACTGTATCTAGGATTCCAATTGTAATATACCCTATGTGTAACGGAAAGGGGTTTAGTTGAAACCAGAAAGGAGCTAAAATGAAACAGATAGGGATGTGATCGTGGGTTAGCAAGCTCCCGTGATCGCGGTTTGATCTGGCTTCAGGATCTGAAAAACCGAATCATGACAGAGGTCCACAATTGATGTGGTGTTGGTTGTCATGAAAAAAAATGTTGCAGTATTGAGCTTATTCACTAAGACTCACGTCAAAGAAAATATTGAACAGCGAATATACTATACAATGTGTCAGAATTCAAAAGAATGGAGAGAGTACATAATTATAGGCAAAGCAGTGGAATTTGAATGGAATATGTGGGTCTGAAAACAAGGCATGAACGTACCCGAGCGCATGACATTGTCACTATGTCATGACGGTGTGAGGGCTGTATATGCTCTGTGTATGCCCTTGTGTCTCACCCATGCTGTGTCGACAACCACATGCACACGAATCACCCTTCCTTCCGAATCGGGATGCACCAAGAAACTGCATTCGGACAGACACCCCCGGATGCAGCCAGCGACGCTAGGACCAGGCACGGCAGCTCTCACCACACTCGAACACAACCGGGCAGCTCTCACCACACTCGAATATGACCAGGTAGTTCTCACCACGCACGTGCACGGACACGCAGTGTGCTCCGGGCGCATCTGCACACCCCAACACGACCGTATTTCGGGCTTGGACCCCATCCTTTGGGGCACAGCCATCGTTCACCGTCAACTCCACCCGAATCCGTAGCAACCCGAGGGCTCGCACCTGCGTTCCTGTTGGTTCGAGAATACCGTCGTATTTTGCCTTGTGTTCGGACTCGCACCAGTGCATCAGTTAATTCTGGTCCTCACCAAAGTAAGACACCCTGAATACAAGCATATTTCCCACCTCGTGTTTCGGTGTTTCGGTCTCCTCGCATGTTCTTGCCCCAAATACGAGTGTGTTGGACCTTGGGAGATGATGATGGACCATTACCTTGGGTCGTCTCAATATATGCTAGGCCCCGGAGGCTGTGCTGCAGCAGGTATAAAAGAGGCGAGGTTTCTGAGCAGTAGACATTCAATTTTGGGGATTACATTTAATTCATTTGATTCAACTCGGGAGTCAATCCCTGGGACAAGTTTGCCCACTTGTACTCTCCCACCCAATACATAGGATTTGACCAGCACACCACAGTCCAGACTCGCCTTCGGGCCCCACTCACCCTTCCTTTGCAGCTTAAATCCTAAGCTCGCGCCTTACTCACCCTCCGCAGCTGTAACTCGTTGCACTTGCAGTACACCCCAGCCTGAGCACACACACACACACTCACCTGCGTATCCCGCTCGAGTTCACTCCCACCCAGAACAAACACAGCTTGCGACCCTTACGCACACCTCCCTCGAGTGTCCAATGCTAATCCCCCTAGAGGCCGGACCAGCTACACCCGTGAAGCCGACTTCCTTCACACCATAGCGCCGTGGTCCTTATCACACCGGGGCAAGGAAGTTGTCATGGCATGAAGTGAGCATGTCAAGATCATGCATCATGCTGTGTAAGCACACAAATTTTTCGTCTAAACATTTTCTTTCCTCCGTTCAAGTACATATGTATATATAACTACGAAAATATGCTATGCTTCGCTCATGAGATCAAGCAGCTCCTGCACCATACTGTCGTTAACCCCCAGTAAAACCAGCTCCTCGTGCCACTTGGCGGGGTGACTTGTCCGCATCAAGAGGGCAATGGCTGCGCTTAGCCTGCCAAGGCCTCCTGAAGTGATGAAGGTTTCCAATGCGACGGACAGGGGTGCATGCTACGATGATGGAGCACAGATGCAAGAAGGTGAGGAGATGCGTAAGTGAGAAGGTGAGGGTGAGTAGGTGGGAGGTGGACGCACAGCAGAGTGGGGTCTCGGTGCCAGAGAGCAAATGGGAGTTGTCGGGGATGCTGTACCAAATAGTTAGTAAGTTAATAAAAAAGGAAATATGGCTTACCTCATGGCAACCTCCCAGGAGTGATAGGCCCATTGCTGATCCTCCAGCTCATGCACGCGTGTCTCCACATACCCCACACACTCCAACGCTGTGAGGGGATCCATAGAGGTGTCATCATAATCCTCATCCTCACTGTTCAAGATGTTGACTACACCGTCGTCTGGGATTTTGACAACACAGTTGCAGTGCATTCCCAGTGCAGGGCTCACCGGTGGTAGGTTGAGGAGAGAGTCGAGGACTCCAACAGGCCGCCCATGAAATCTATAATACGCTGAAGTCGTAAGCTGAGGATCTGGGACGAGGGTGGCTGAAGGGCTGTTGGGATGTGTGCCAGGACCTTGTTGGGTGAGTGGCCACCCCGTGCGTTTGTGTTCACACACCACTTCTGGACTGTGGGGATGCCAACAGCTTCGATGAAGAGCTGCGCAATCTGTGCGAGCAGGCGATGACTGGCGGGATTGTCAGCAACAAACAACGGTGGTAGGTACATCACACATCGAAGGTATTGCAGTAGGGCCGGGGTATTGGGAATGGTTGTACCGTCGACATGCAGGATCATAGTGGTGCCGCCAAACGTACAATCCCAGGAGGTGGCCTGTGTTCGAGAGAGTGAGAAAAAAAAGATGAATAGTGGAAGGCGACGCACCAGATTGAACAGAGCGGTTTGTAGCTGCTCACTGAGGACCTTCCTTGCATCACTTCCCGCTGAGCCACACGGCAGGGTTGACCTGAGCATGTCGAACTCAGGGAAGAAGCAGTTGGGTGCCAGGATGTGGTTTCTGTCGGTGCTCACTCCTGCAGCAAACCATGTGATGTTGGATGTGATGAAGCGCTGCTGGTACTGGCAAAAGATGCCGGGCTCCTGGGTGAGGACTCCCAGATGGCGGCGCAAGTAGTATAGCCCAATAGGGCTCAGTTTAGGACGGTTCCAGGCCCTGGTAGCAGCAGTGAATGCATAGCCGTCAGAGGTTGGAGGCGGCCATATGTCGATTCCTGGTATTCCCCAGTTGTACGGGACAGACACACCAGACATGGTGGTCGAGGAGAAGAGATAAGAGACAAACCAGTTTCACAGCCACTGATGTGACGTTTGACATGACCGAATCAGGAAGGATAGGTGTGGAATCATCGAGAATTGTGGTTTGCATCGGTACTGATGTCCTCAACAGCAATTTCAACTGATAAACCAAACCTCAAATGGTTTCTAGATTTACTCAAACAGAAATGGACAGCAGTGGTATTTTACCCGCAGTGATTGCAGTCAAAAGTCATAAAGTGCCAAAATAATCCATTCCCTGCCGAGGAGATGCTGGTAAGCCATAACTGCTGAACAGATAAGATTAGGTCATTGCTCTACACTGAAAAAAAAAAAATTCTATGCACTTCTCACATATTGTGCTTCCAGGTGCATGCACCCTTTATTTACACCAATCCCCTTCTCACACATTTAGCAGAGTCTCAATCAGGATCTAAATGCAGTGAAACAGTTTTAATATATTCAGAGTATAGTGTGACACATTCTTACAAAGATTGGAGCCACTTCAGTTTTCTCTCAAAATCACCTCTTTGGGTCGTTTCAGCGGGTAGGGGAGGTAGACAGCACTGAATTTAGGTTTAGACCAACAACATAGCCTACATATATCATTATTAGTCAAAAGAACTGGGGGGTTGAGCTCTCAGAAGCTGAGAGCACTGAATATGACTGGGAATATCGCCACCTTGTATAGTGTAAACCTACTAGAATATATTGTGAACTTGTTTAACTTGTTCAATTTTGTGAACCACAGCTCGGGCTGCTGCAGATCAATATATAAGGTGAATACCAGTCCATTACACTCCTTCTATCATGTTTCTATTTTTTTTTTCACTCCTTCACCATGTCCTGTCGCCGCAGATGTCTTTCAGGGATTTGTTTTGGCATGTTGAAACCGATGCAGAGGTCCGCAAAATGCTGCTAATTTTTCGCAGATTTTTCTGGAGGGAGATATTGTACTTTGAAAGACATTATACTCTTTGGTTCTGGGAAATAGCTTGAGACAGTCTTTAACCATTCAATTATTTCGTGAATTCCGGTGTTCTATTTTGAATCCTGACAATGGTCCGAAATGCCAGGCCAATCAGATCCTCTCTGAGGCTTTCCGATTTTGACCTCCTGCACAGCTCAAGTCAAGAAAATGAAGGCAATATAATACATTAGGTGTTGTCGAAAGTGGATAAATGTTCCATAAGGTCCACAATCCCTTCCTCATCCATTTCCAACTCTCTGACCACTACCTCGGCACTGTCTTGTCCTGCTGGTCTTAGTCCGGTTCCATATCCAAATGAGCCCCTGCAGCAGCCTCATTGTATTCCACTTCCATCTGCGTGACACTGAGGATCACGGCAAGCCAATAGGGAGGCTGAACATTGTCGCCGAGGTCCGGATCACGGCCTTCCCGTATGTCAGGGAAGAGGCTGCCCGAGAATATGACCAGTTTTACAGTCGAGGCAAGGTGTTTGCAGATGGAAGTGCTGATTCGAGATGCATGGAGCCAGCGTTGCTGCAGCTCCATTGCAAGGAGAGGGTTGACGATGAGGGCCAATGCGATAGCTGTGTAATAATCAATGTGTTCATCCACCAGATACATTATGAGGCGTAAGATCTCAATCTTTAAGCACTCAATTTCTTCCTTCACGTGCTTGATCCCAAAATAAAGGATGCCGGCTTCATGATATGTAGGCTGTGTCCATGCCTGCTCATGGATGTCGGCTTGCATCTCGCAGAGGAGATTGAATTCAGCAAGGGAGGTGGTGTGAATGATATCTGCAAACATAATGTGTTTGCGCAGAGGATTCAGTGCAGCACCCGCATCATTGTAGACAGCAATTGCACAGCGGATGGCCTCGGAACATGTTTTGAGGGCCTTGGAGATCTTGTCTCGGAGTTTGTACACTGTGTTAACTAGTTAAAATGTGATACCTCAGCAGATAAAGTTTACGTACCAACACCACTCATGCCCAGCTTAGTCAATTCGAACAGAGACTGGACAACAAGGTGTTCCTGTTAGGATTCAATCCTATATCTTGTGTTCACACAAGGTAAATCAGCACATCTCCTGAGGAGATGTATTGACACAGTAGTGTAAAGTACAAGGTAAAAGGTAAATCCCTTATTTAGTACTGTATCTACGAACTATATAGTAATTCCAAGTCCAATGATGGACAACACTGCCAAAGGTGCAATAATAGATTATATAACATCTGATCAGGATGGAACCCTTACCGGGTTACTAGGTATAACAGCGGTCTCCCACTTAAGACTTGCTCAAGTCTTCCCAAAATGCGCACAAGAAGAATGCAATGAAAAACAGGCAATAGATTACTCGCGATAAAATACAACTATAGTATATTAAAATGCCCTTCCAATTGGGCGCACAACAATAAAGAAACAATCAAAAACCCATTTGAGAATAATGCCGCAAGGCATGTGAGTGTACGGAGCATCGGTTACATCTCCATAGCGATGGGTGCGCCATTGGGAGGTGGAAGTGTATACACCACGTTTCTGCGGTGTGTGTGAAGGACCAGCATGCGATGAAGGTCCAGGCCCAAATAGTGAAGTGTTGGTAGACGCTGTTTGAGCGAATGAGGCCACAGCCAGCAACACAGGATGAATTCCTGTTGCATGCGAGGCTGGTCTGGGCATCGAGGATGCCGCAGGAGCGCGGCCTTTGCCTTTGCATCAATTAGACATGTGGTAAATGAGGGCGTAAGCCCTGGAGTGGCGATGGGGGCAGAACAAATGTGTGCCGCCTTGGAGCGCTCCCTGGTCCCGGGAAGAAATGGGTTGAGATGGGGAATCACTCCCTTATTCTTGGGCAGGTTGCCCTGCATTCCAGAGTCAATGTGTGCTTGAACCACGGAGTTGGGCTGGTGATGCATCCCAGCGAGTTCTGGATGATGGTAATTTGCCAGTTGGAACACCGCAGCGGTGTCTGCCGAGGACATCCAGGGCAGCACTGGTGAGCATGGGAAGAGCTCATCCACATGGTTGGTGTTGAAGCCAGGTGGGTGTGGGATCCCATCCGCGGCTTGTTGGAGGTTGTTAACCTCAGTGTTTGTCCACTCCAGTGGGGGGGACATCTGTTTGCTCCATTGCTGGAGCCAATTTTCGCCAAATGCGAACACATTGTCAACCATTGCCACAGAGATGCCTATATGGGCAAACACCTATATGGGCAAACACAGTGACCACCACATTGAGGTTGACGGTGGTCAGCGAGTCTTCACCCCAGCACATGGGTAAGAATTGTGTGGCAGAACCAACTGCAGTTCCGTGAGACAGGCCTGATACAGGCCGGGAGTTGCAGATAACTCAATAAACAGTTTTTAAAGCTGCCATCAAGCCGCACGACGTGCTGCATTTTTCTTGCCAATCATCCAGCAATGCTGAGTGCCTCTCAGAACACTAACCTGTGCACTAAGTGTAAGTCGAGCATCCAGCAATTGTCAACAAATGGGCACCCATCACTTCATGGGACTCCTGCAGCTGCATGAGCAGTGCACGCTCATGTGGGTCATACCGCAGTTTGTCTCTCTTCAGAGACAAAAGTCACTCTTTTCCAGTGAATGCTGCATCGCTCAGATGCACCAGCTTCCCCGGAAGTAGGGCATGCCAGTCGGTCATGTAGAATTTGTTGACTGCTAGCTCCATTGCAGGGGTTCATTCTGCTACACGTGGTGTCCGAACGCCCACAACATGAAACACCGATGGGAGTGAACCCAGTAACGGCCTTGTTGTGCCAAGGTCCAATGTTTATACCATGTTTGGGCATCAACAGGAAAGCCCCTTGGGTCGACCTCTTCAGGAATACCTGGTGCTGACAGTGTGTCACATGGAGACAGCTGCACATCGGGTGTGAGTATCATCATATATTGATGCTTGCAATCCCAGAGCGCCTTGAGCTTTTCTTTGCACTCATAATCCACCTACTCCAGGTGTCCGGGGTGCAGAGCAGCCATCTGTTGTGCCAACAGAAGTGTGGGGGCGGTACCCATCGACGCCTCGGGTTGCCGCTGTGCATTACCGTGCAATGCGCAACACATCACTGTCTCGCTATACAAGAGTACAGGGTTTTCACCCTGTAATTCCTCAAACGCCTCGGTATCCTCCTGCATGGCCTCTGCCTGCTGGTCTTCCGCATCGTAACACGGTCGTTTGAGGTTATCCCTCATGGGTCCATACTCAGCTTGTGTCAGCTTTTCCTCAAGGTCCCGGTTCTCTTCATAGAGTTCCTCGATTTCATCTTTGCATTCGTCAATGTGGCTATCCAACCTCTTGACGAGGTCCTCAGCATCCTCCAGCTTTGTTGCGAGCTGTCCGACCTTCTGTTCCAGTAAGGATTTCTCCTTCCTCGCGTTAGTGAGGTCCTCGCTGGCCTTGGTCTTTATTAATTCTGCGATTTCATTCGCCATTTCCCAGCACAACTTTTCTTTATTGAGCTTCGCGATACTCTCGCACTCGTTGGCCAGCATGTACAGCTGCCTGAGCTGAAACACAGCTTTGAGGCTTCCTTCGCCGCTGCCGAATGCTTTGGTGACATGGGCTGTATAGGCCTTGCAGATCTCGCATTTCTGCGAGCCTTCAACTTTGTTCTCGTCGGAGTGCTTCCCCCTGCATGCTGGCACCATGAGGCTCTTTTTAAGACCCCAGCGCCAGTACTCTATGTGCTGGAGAAGTTTCTCCTCGCCCTCCAGCGCCATGACACACTTTATTTTAGGATGTGGGTTGCCATTGCTTTACCCTTTACAGGGTTTGCATACAGCTGTTTCCCTCCCCCTCACAGGGGATCCACAGTCTCCTGTGATGCTGCACTCTGGTCATCAGACCCCTCGTTGTCCACCCAGTCCTCTGGCTGCGATGCACTGCTCGACTCATTGTTGCTGACTCTGTAATCAACCACATCTTCAACCAGTCCGGTCTCATCAACATCCATCTTGCTTCTTGCGAGGTCTTCGCCTTCCGACAGAAACACAACTTCAGGGGGTTCAAGCAAAATTTTCTTGTTGCTAGCATCACACTGTTGGTAGTAGACACCATGTAGGGTTGAAATGGACGACCTCTCGGTCCCAGTGGTGGTTTAATAGAGAATAAAATCCTCTGATTAATCCGCTCCCACAAGCACCTGCAGGCGCAGCTTCAGCAAATCGGCGATCTGATCACCTTCCACAGTAATGTGGTCTTGCATATTACCGCGTGTCTGCGGATCCTATTTGGTCCCATGGACTCTCCCCACCGTGTAACTATGCGGCTCTCTTTGGCAGATTCTGCCACCTTTTAACATTGTGGAGCTCAAAGTAGTCGTCCAACATGAGGAGTTTTACCTCCGAGAATTCTTCCCAGGTGGTATCCCCTAAGTTCCACTGAATGTGAAATTCCACAACATTATTGTGCCAGCGGTGCACCAGTATCGACAACACGTACAGATGCAGCAGGCTCACATGGAACCTGTTATGCACCCATCACAAAGCCAGTATTTCTGGCAATTCCAGCTCATAATCTGAGCAGTGTGGGAACACCCGCTGCATGCAGTACAGCCCCACAAATTTTGGCAACAATTTCACTGCCCTTCTTTTCGGAAGCAAGAGGTTCTTGGTCAATAAGTAAACCAATGTGCCCTCTTTAATCTTGGGCTTCTTGCAGCACTGCTTATTTGCTTGGACCACAGAGAACATGCATGCTGTGATAATCGCATCATGTGCTTCTGCGAGGTTCAGCAATACCTGTCCAGCAAATTCTTTAATGCCTTTCGGCGGTTTATCTTGCAATGAGAACTCGTGAATCATGGACGGCATATAGCCACCCGATAATTCAAAGGGAGCAAACCCTGTAGATGACCTAATACTTGCATTGATCGCAAACTCGGCCATGGGTACTTTTTCAACCCAGTCTTTCTGGTCCAGTTGGACCACTATGCACAGAATCTGCCCAATCGAATGATTAGCTCATTCTGTGGCCCCATCTGTCTGTGGATGAAATGCGGTTGACATTAGTAGTTTAGCACTGAGCAAACAATGAACTTCACGCCACCATGTGGAAGTGAACTTAGAGTCTCGGTCTGAGACAATAGACTTAGGCAGCCTGTGTAGTCTTACAATTTCTTGTATAAAAATATGTGATAACTTGGTTGCCCAAGTCATTGTATTAATGGGTATTAAATGGACTTGGCTGGTAAGCCTACAAATGACCACCCATAAGTAATCTGTGCCTTTCAACTTTGGAAACGGACCAATAAAGTCCATCACAATCGACTCCCAAGGTTTAGTGGGGATCGGCAGCGAGTGCAGTTTTCCCGCTGGTAGCTGATTACTCGGCTTATTGGGTTGACAACCCTCACAACTGGGACAGAAGTCATGAACCGCTTTTGAGATCTGCGGCCACCAAAACCAGTGACGGAGGTACAGTTGACTCTGTCTTAACCCATACTCTGTAAATCCCATAGCTTTTGAGCATCCACAGGGGTCGTTCCCACCAAAAACCCATAACTCTTTGATACTCCATAATCCATACATTTTTCGACACTCAAAACCCATAACTTACCCCTATTTGTCAGCTTTGGGAGCCTTTGGCTCTGTTATTTTTCGTGTCTCTTGCCACACACCACTATGGCTTCTCGCCCATCTCTCGGGTTCCTTAAGAAAGGCCTTTCTAAACTCGTGGCAAGTGTGAAGAAGCGCAAGAATGACCTCACAGCCCGCCTGAAGAAGGCCGAGAAGATCACTGATGCAGATGCCGCTTGGCTTGATGATGCCGCCAACCATGTGGATGAAGAGACGGTGATTGACAAGCTTGAGAACGCATCAGATTATGAGCGGGGTTTTGCACGTCTGGATGAGAGGGAGGTTGGGCTGGTCAACAAACTGAAGGAGCTTGCTGGAGGGGTGGGGCAGAAAGTGACGGAGATTGTGGCATCAAACAAGAGAAAAAGTGTGTCCTTCATGGAATAAAAATGGAGAACTGATTTCTTGGATGCTGCATAAAACAACTGCTTGTGTCATCTTGGTTGAATGACGAGCAGAAGTGGCGGGCTCAATGGACCAAGACACAGCAGCATGGCAGGTCGGGAAGTGCCAAGCACGTGAAACAGGTGGAGCACCCGGAGGTCGACAATATGCTAGAGCTTTGGATCACGAAAGCGATGGTGGACCACGTGCATCTCACCGGAGAAATCATTCAGGCAAACTGGATCTGGTTTGCTGATCTCATGGGCATCCCGGAGGATGAGCAGCTTGCATTGAGCAAGGGTTGGCTCACTACGCTGAAGAAACAGTGTGGGCTGAAGGAGTTGAAGCGTCATGGTGAAGCAGATTCAGCTGATCCCGTGGATATCGAGGCAAACAGGAAGCGTATCCAAGAGTTGATCATTACAGCTGGTTGCGGGACTTAGGGCGTGGCCAAAATTTCTTCCGTTTTGGGCTGTTTTCGATGATTTTCACCAAATCCCTTGCCCTGAGCTCGTTTCTCGGTATAAATACATAAGGATTATATGGGCGGATTTGCGCTGCAATTCCGCAGGAGATCTGGGGCTCCGATTTTGTTTATCATCATTTCATAAAATGCAGTATATAATTTTGTAGTTTTTGTTCAGGTCCCCTCCTGTATGGGGAGGACATCTTGAAGCAAGTTATACCATGTTTTGGGAGGACCTCACAGCTACCTGAAGAGGACTTCATCGGCGAAATGTGTCTATCGCACCTCATATCCGTGCATGATGCAATTTAAACTCGAATTTCGTAAATGTACCATGTCTTGCTTGGTACTGCCGCTGCTGGTCTCTGACTCAGGACACGGAATGTACACATCTGCACTCATTAAATAGTACCCCCGAGATTTTTTACGGTTCACATTTGCTCTATTGGCATCCATTCGGCGACATGATGTGCCCCCAATATGACAGTGTTACGGGTGACTCCACATGCCTGTGACTGATCGCTCATATTGGGGCGCGTCGCGTTGCCGGACAGAGGCACACTAGGGAAATGTAAGTTGTAGAGTGTCTCAGAAATACAAACTAGGGGGCATTGGTGTATGCGCTTCACACGCTGGGGCAGGGAGCAGCAGCGGGCAGTGGTACCAAGCAAGACACGGTACATTTACGAAATTCGAGTTTAAATTGCATCATGTACGGATATGAGGTGCGATAGACACATTTCGCCGATGAAGTCCTCTTCAGGTAGCTGTGAGGTCCTCCCAAAACATGGTATAACTTGCTTCAAGATGTCCTCCCCATACAGGAGGGGACCTGAACAAAAACTACAAAATTATATACTGCATTTTATGAAATGATGATAAACAAAATTGGAGTCTCACATCTCCTGCGGAATCGCAGCGCAAATCCGCCCATATAATCCTTATGTATTTATACCGAGAAACGAGCTCAGGGCAAGGGATTTGGTGAAAATCATCGAAAACAGCCCAAAACGGAAGAAATTTTGGCCACGCCCTAAGTTCCGCAACCGGCTGTAATGAAGGCTACGCGCTCCAGGATATTTTCAATATGGATGAGACTGGGCTATTTTGGGCATAAGTGTGGTTTTTAATTTGTTTTCATGCCTTACAGTGGTACAGAATGCCCCCTGATCGTGGTTTGATGGACCAGCAGATGTCAGGCGTAAAGGGGATAAAGAAACACATCACCTATGCTATCACAACCAATGCCAACGGCTCGGAAAAATTGCCTCCACTCATTATCAGAAAGGCCGAGCACCCGCGTGCATTCAAAAAGAAAACTGGCGGTCAACTCGGCTTCCTCTATTGAAACAGCGCAAAAGCATGGATGATGGCAATTCTTTACTGCGAGTGGCTGTGAGCCCTCAATAAAAGAATGAAAAACCAGGGGCATCACATTTTCCTCCTTCAGGACAACTTCAGCGGTCACAAACCCCCATCGAGTCTTACCAATGTTCGTGTGGAAAACTTCAGCCCAAATCTCACTGCACACGTTCAGC
The DNA here is from genome assembly GCA_029378255.1 of Mycena rosella. Lineage (NCBI taxonomy): Eukaryota > Fungi > Basidiomycota > Agaricomycetes > Agaricales > Mycenaceae > Mycena > Mycena rosella. The sequence continues at coordinate 319,960 of JARKIE010000033.1, read as the reverse complement.
CAGTGGATGCCGGGATTATCCGTTGTTTCAAAGCCCATTTCCGTCAACACTCTATGCAGCGCACCCTTGATCACTATGATGCAGACATCACCCCCCATCAAAATCTACGACATCAAACAGCTTGAGGCGATGTGTCTTGCTGATCTTGCGTGGGAGGACGTCTCCACTGAAACCATCGCAAATTGTTGGAAAAAGGCCGGCATTCTCCCATTGGACGACTCTCTCACAACTGCCAACATTTTAGCTGACATTGCTGACGAGGCTGAGACTGCGCTTTCGGAAACTCTGCAGGATTTACAGTTGCACGGGGTCCTCCAGAAAGGGAATTCCCTTTCTGTTGAAGCTCTTGTGGATGTGCCTGAGGAGCAGGTTATGAAGGATGCAACAAACGAGGAGATCTTCGAGGCTGTTCAGAACATGTGGATGTGCCAGCAAGACATGGGGATCGACAGAGGTGACAACAATCAAGATGACCACTCCCCCGAGCTGAAACCGACCAGAAAAGAGGTGCTGCACATGATGGCAACCCTTTGTATGTACCTGGAGGATGAAGAGGGTTCTTTTGCATGCAAAATGGAGGTCAGTTTGGCATCATTTGGCAGAGAAACATGTTTGGCGCACACGAAAAGCCTAGTTTCGACTTCTATTACCGACCACTTGGTGTCTAAATAAATTCCAATTTTTCCCGATTTTTTCTTGATTTTTATTGTGTTTTTTTGCCCGACTCTGCTGGAGCCCATACTCTGTAATAACCCATACCCTGGGGTGTCCACACCCAGGTATGGGTTAAGACAGAGCCAACTTTAGTCGCCCGTGCATTGGGGTCCGTAGTGCCCGAGGGTATTGTGCGCTTGTTCAATCAGCACGCTGTGAAGGGATTGCTCCCCCAGCTTGCCATTAGGCACACAAAGAACCTCTTCACACCCATGGTTGAGCATGTGAATAAGGCCATCCCAATGTGTAAACATTGTGACACCTTTTTATTGGCTAATATTTTCTGGAAGAACTTGTCGTTCTGATATCCATCACAAATAGCTTGGAGGAGTTCATCCTCAACTTCCAGCGGCTTATCAACCACCTCGGTTTGCTGTCACGATTGGAATACAGTGGGATCCTCCCCCTTCTTGCGCTCCCACTTAAGAGAGGCCTCAGGCTCTGCAGCCGCCTCGAGCGGCGAGCTCAAGGTTGTGTGGCTCAACGTGTTTGTTTAACCATGAGCTCCTCTGCCGGGCTTCCTAGAATATCTCCATGTGGCCATATGCTGCACCTCAGCCATACGGTCATCCAGCAGATTATCCATATCTGGATCTAGGCAGATGTCCACATTCACGTAGTCTTGTATGTTCTGGGTTTCATCCCATGTGTCATTCTCATAGTATCGAGACAAACAGTTGGCTGTTTTATTTAACTCACCCTTGATATAACGAATATTGAAATCAAAACACGATAGATATTCCATCCACCACGTTTGACGGCCGGTAAGCCGACATTGGGTCTTGAAGAACTCCAACGACTTGTGGTCCGTGACCACATGAATCCGATATCCCATGAGCTTGTCCTCCCACTTAAGGACAGCTTCTAGGATAGCGAGTGTTTCCTGCTCAAACACCTGGTAATTGTGTTGTGCCGCCGTGAACTTCTTGGACATAAATCTAGCAGGTCAGCATCATGCATGTCTTCCACGTTGGCCCTGCCCGTACATTGTGCCTAACCCCGAAATGGAGGCATCGCAAATGACCCAAATCAGCTCTTCCAAACTGGGATCTATCAGGCATAGTATAGCTGTTGTTAGGATTTAGTGATTCACGAGCGTAAGACAGCAATAGATTGCTGGAGTCATGAGTGATGTTTTGGAATAGGCGTAGTTTGTTGTAAATCATTAGTGTATATCTGGATATATCAGATAGCAAGATTCGTTAATTCTCAATACGAGTGACTCAAACTTAAATCAGTCAAACAGCTGCACTACAATCGTGGCCTTGGATCCGGGTCTAGATACAAGGCAAGGATAACATCCTTCAGGGGAGGATGCTATTTGAAATGGCTATAGGCACTATGGCTAGCTTATTCGGAGGTTGAGAGTAGATGCTACATGGTAGATTGAAGTAAAGATGTGGTGCTGTCACATGAGGACAGGCTCTCATTATATAGCTAAGGAGTGTGGTTGCTAGAACATTCTACATAGCATTGGAACATTCTTGTGGTGCACTAGAATGTTCCTTCAAATGATTAAGGAATGTGTTGTGTGAATGTTCTAGAATATTCTGGTGAGAACAGGATAATACTCCGAGGATCTCACAGGTGCTGTGTAAGTAAAGAAGCATCTACATAAATTGGCCATGCACTAAACCATAGGGGCTAGTACTTAATTAATATGGAAACATGTGGCACATGGTTTCCACGTGGGTACGAGTTCAAATCAAACTCGGATGGTTCTGATCAATATTGATGGATGTGAAGGTACTTGAGTTTAAGCCGTTTAGAGGCCTGAGGCTTAGTCTGGGTAAAGGTCTCAGCCTCAGATAATGCTTTAGAAGTGTGTCTTCACTATCAAGCTGGTACAATATTCCATAACAGCTGTCTTACAACAGATTATCCTGATATTCTCAAAACACGCCGAATGTATCGGGTGCCAGGCGAACGAGTTACCATTGCGAGTCATCGCAGCGAGAGGGCCCGTAAACACCGTGATGTTGGGGAGAAACTGGGACAAGTATTGAACCAGTCCCAGAAACCTCTGGATGTCGTGATAGCTTTGTGGCTCGCGCCACTCTCGGATGTGTTGCATCTTGTCTGCGTCGGCATGAAGCCCCTGGTCGTCAATTAAATGACCCAAGCAATCCATACTTTTTGAGTACAGATCGCACTTCTCCTTCTTCAGGTAGAACTTATTCTTTCGAAGTGTATTGAACACCTGGTCGAGGTGTTTTTCATGCTCCGCTATGGAGTTGGAATAGATGAATATATCATCCAGGTAAACATGGACGAATCGCCCAATGAATTCCTGAAACACCATCGTCATGATGCGTTGGAATGTCGCTGGTGCATTGCAGTCACCAATTTGCATGGTGTGGCTGACAAATGTGCTGTAGACTGTGGTGAATACTGTTTTCCAGACATCTTCAGTTACAATGCATATTTGTTCGTACGTGTTGGACATATCAATTTTAGAGCGATATCTCGCTCGTGCACAGTCCATGTGAATCTGATCCTGGTCAGGAAACGGAGTCATGTCTTTCAGCATATTTTCATTATGCTTGCAACGGTCAATTGGTTGTGCAATAGTCCCATTTTCTTGGGAATACACAGCATCGGGGCTGCTTGGTTTGTCTGTACCACCTTCCACCACCCAGCACATACATACCGATTGATTTTCTAGATCAGTTGCTCCTTCACTGTGTCGGGGCACTTGGGTAGGTGGTACAGTCGCTAAATGGGTTCCGGAACATTACCAGTTCCGGAACAATCCACATTCCCAGTTCAGGCCGTAGGTTCTGTCCACAGGAATTTTTGTCATTCATCTAGAAGGTGGCTTATATATTCCTACCATATATCATGCCAGCATTGTTGTCTGTTGTTACATGAAAAATCAATATATCCAAAAGGCCATGCAAAGCAGCTTGTTCACATCATAGCCAAATGTTGCAGCGATTATTTGCCACTGGTGCCTTGAATCGACTGTGTGGACGTCCTGGGATTCTTGGATGCACCACTCTGGGGGGCCTTTGGTGAGTTTTTGTTGAAAGAAAGATTGGTTGAACCCCGAAAAGAGTGATGTTCCGGAACTGGTAATTTTGTCGAAATTCACTAATTGCCGAAACTGCTGTTTTACCAATGGTCAAGTGACCTCAAAAATTCGGACGCAGATGTCACTTATACTTTCGAGGTCATAGAATCCAAATATGCAAACAGAATCTGCTCATCTCCTTTCCCTAGTTCTCTATTCATAATTTATTTCCGCATGTTCCGGAGCCCATTTAGCAACTGTAGTTATCATTGATGAGGGGAATTTGGTGGTTAACCTCGCGTAACAGCAGCATGGTTTCGGGAACGCCGGACATTATGTCCTTGCTAATATCCATCCACCGCTCGCGCAGTCGAGGAATATCTTCCTCGGTGAGTTTAACCTCACCTTCCTTCAACTCCGCGACATGCATTTCGGCTGCCCAAGTGAAGATTTTGGTTAGGTTAGTTTTAACACCTGTTGGCAGTTGCGACTTCACTGTCCGTTCCGGCTTTACAGCCCATTTGTGAGATTATTTCTACTCTAAATTTGTTGGGAATGTCGGGGTACCGCCTTGGAAACAGAGCTCGCGAAAACTCTTGTAATATCTCAGCATGTTTAACGCTGTCTTCAGCAGTAATCTCGCCAAGCTCCAGTTTAACTGGACATTCCTGCAATGGAGGTCGCTCCATGTTTTGAGCCCATTCAGACGGAGTACCGCCATGGTCCTTCCCCATTGGGGCTTCTCCGGCACTGTACCTTGCTGCGCCGGAGGTGCGGGTGCTCGCAGCCCCGCTGCCGCCAGTCAGTCCACGTGCAACACTCGCCGTGCCACATTACGGCACTCAACCTCGGAGGATTCCTCCTTTTTGGTGAGTATTTTGTGCCAATGATGGCGTCAAACCGGTCAAGGTTCACAATATCGAGGTATTCCTCGCAACTGATAGAGTCATACTCCACCTTGGTGATCATGCCATGGTTTATTTTAGATCAGCTTCCAGCCGTACCTAACTGCAGCATTACTGCTGTTTGAATAGGGAATACTTTGATCCCTGCAACCCAAGCAAATTCAGGACTACACACTTCCATGGTGCACCCGGAGTCAAACAGCGTGAATGCTTTCTGCCCATTAATCGTAACATATGCCGTGAGGCAGAAGTTCTCCGCTTTTGTCCGTGCGGGTCGAGGCTGCGACTGTTTCGATCGCCGCATATAGACATTCCGCTTCCGGATAGGGGTATTTCTCTGTGAAAGAGAACTTGACTCACCAGTAACGAATAATAACTCCTCCACCTCTTCGGTCTTTGTTATCATACATTGCCCACAGACCATTAGTTGAGTGACATAATGACTTGGCCCCCATCTACCGTATTCGATCCCAATGTGAAACTGCGGGAGACCTGAACTTCCACTTTGGCTATGGACATTGTCAGTTCCCACCTCATGCACTTCGAAAAGTTGAGTCCCAAACACAACTCGAATAAATCGTCAACTTGAAGGTTGGCCAGCATCCGAAATTTTCTTGGGATCCGGCGGGTAGGTTGGATGAAGATTTCACCTCAACTCAATCAACCTGAAAACCTTCCTTCTGTGCTGTGCCATGGCTCAATGGAATCTTTCTTCAGCACACAGCCCGACTTTCTCAACGGCGACTTCGTCCTGTGCACACTGGAGAACATCGTGACAGAAGGTTTAAGCCACCCCTCCCGAGTCATGGCATTGAGTATAATGGAGAGGCTGCGATCTCAACGTCTGTCTAAGCATCTTCCTTGAGCGCCATGACCCAATGAAACCTTTCTTCAAACCGCCCGACAGTCTCAACATCGACTTCATCGACCACCAGTTTGAAGCCCTGCACCTGGTCGCGGAAGATATCCCTCGTGCCCTCGACTCCAAGTCCGCTGGAAAACATCGTGACGGAAGATTTGAACCAGCCCTCTCGAGTCACATCGCCCTCCTCGAAATGAAAGTTACAAAGAAGCCATCCGCCGGGCTTCAGCCATCCTCTGATCTTCTCGATCATCAGCGCCTGCTCCTCCTTGGGCAGATGGAAGATGGAATAGAAGGCGAGAACAGCATCGAAACTCGCCGGTGCGAAGTCGAGGGCGAGCATGTCCCCTTGAATGAGAGTCGCTTTCGGGACGTGTTCGCGGGCGAGCGCGATTTGGGCGGCTGATATGTCGTTTCCGGTCACGTTGAGGCCGTGTTCGACGAGAACTTGAGTGCATGGAACGCCGGCGCCACATCCGAGCTCTAGGACGTCTGCGCTGCCTGGCAATTTCTTGAGAAGGTCGTCGATGTGCTTCATCCGTGTCGTTGTCGGGCGAGGAGCGGACCTGCCAAAAGGACATCAGTACGGAAAATGTCCGGTAGTCGAGGGTAAACGAGCTACCAAGCAAGGTACTCGTCGGCCATAGTATCGTAACCATGCTCAACGTGCGACTTGGGATTCTCGAGTTTGGAGGTCATGTTGGTCGCTGGCAAGAGCGGGTCTAACATCTCAACCCAGTTATGACTCAACCAAAGTGCGAACGTAATCAGCGTTAATCAACCCGCATGTGGTCTTTGATCCGAAATTGTTGAGGGTTGGTACTAGGTACAGAAATCGTAGCTGAAATCAGACAGCATCCATCTGAGAATCCTATCTTTATAAAAAAATGGAACGTTAGGTAGTTTCCTGAAAATCGGCCTGGTTCAATCCGTCTACGTTTGTCAGATATGTGCTCCAATCGCGCCAACTGCTATAGGATACAAATAGGATAAGTCAGCAACCACCGCACTGAACAGGATCTTACACACCCATAACCCGACGGTATATTGAACGAGTAGTCCATCTGAGGTATTTCCGTTTCTACACTCTGCGTCCCGGTATGGAAATTGGAGCCTTCATCGAGAACATCAGCGCGTGTCGTCCAGATACTTCGCGACCGAAATGTGGATTACCTGCTGCAGCCGGAGCCGCGAATTCATGAAGGAAATCCTGCTCAACGGAGGCGAATGGAGAATCCAGATGTGACTGGGGCTGATACTGAATGTCGGTCGACTGAAAGGTGAAGTTGTAATCAAATGAATCATGGATGGGTAGGCGACCGAGCTCTCCGGTGTGGAGCGGCAACGAAAATAAATGGTCTGTTTCGCGAATTGACAGCTCCAACGCTTGTATCTGCTGGGCGACGGACAAAGCACAAGCCCTCGAAGCCCCAGCTATAGGGCGTACTTCTGGGGAGGTTGCCGAGAAATCGGAAACAGTTAAACCTTCGGAGGGATCGGAAGCCTCTTCCGTGTCTCTTGGACGTTTCAGGGAAGGCCTATCAGAGGTGTACTTGCCAATATTAAGCATTGCAGAATAATATCGCATTTTCTGCCGGCGACGCGCCACCTACACGCATGGTCAGCACGTCGCAAGAAATTCTCCTAGCCGACCCACCGTCTTTCGTAAAGGCGAAGCACGCGGACACAATTTTGAACGTCCGCCGTTGCACGATTGTAGCGTTCTGTAGTTCGAGATTTCCCGACGACGGCCCAAACATTAATGAGGAGAACGACGGCACAATCGAAAAGCACAGTCTATATTTGCTTGTAAGCCGATCGAATTCGGTCAGAAATGATCTTATTTACGATGACTTGAGGAATAGGCAACAGTCCGCGCCCGCGCCGCGTTTGCACATCCATGACATGTCCACAGGATCGCGCTGCGTTTGCGCAGATGGCAAGCGAGGGGAAGTCGGTCTAATGAAGTGTCGGCAGTCGGCTAGGTGGAGGCCGGCGGGAGACCTACGCTTGACATCGACTCCTTGCCCGGCGCCGGAATGAATGGGCGGTGGATTAGCATTTGCGCTGCAGTCTGAGTCAGTTGGAGCCTCGGACGGTAAACGATGACATACCGTGGTAATAGGTGGCGTACCTGGGAGCTGGGTTCAGCCAAGACCGGGTTTGTAAAATGGTAAGTAGCAACGTACAAAGCAGCAGACTGGTCGAGGAAAATCTGTATTATGCATGTAAGAAGATAGCCGTAATTTAAAAAAGGAGAAAACATTACTTGATTTTCCTGGTTAGGATCCCAACGCACTGCGTGTTGTGAAGCACGGCATTACCTTAAGATAAATAATACATACAGTGCTCTGGTATGGCGTCAACCCATTTGTTGAGTTCAGAACTGGGCACGGGAGATGAGCGTCGAGAGACGCTCAGGAACGAGGCTCACTCTAATTCTGCGATTGTCTCTGAGGAGGGCGACTGTCCATTCAGGGGATACTGCGCGAGATGTCAAAATTGGATAAGGGAAAGAGGGGAAACTGGACGTACAACCTCCCTTTGGATACGCCCCAAGATCGCCATCAACGGCAGATAGGTAACTACGAAGGCGCTAGTAGAAGGTTTTCCGGGTGGTTGCACGGCGTTTGGCACTCCCCAATATTCTTCGTCGCAGTCAATGGGCAGGTCGAGGTCGAAGCTGAGCGCACATCAATACAATGAAATGAAGTAATGGCACCACTGACTCCATGCTATGGGTTATACACGGTCTACCTTCGAACGAGCTCATGATGATGTCCGAGGACACGAGGACATAGAAAACACGTTTGTATAACTCGGCCTCGAGAGGGTTCATGCGACTGTATCCACTCCGATGGTGAGCTCCTGCGCCTTGCGCGCAACGGAGCCCTAAGCCCACCAGAATCCAGCATTCTTCCGCATTAGCCGTGCCGGCAAGATATACGACGGAGAGCTGAAATGTGCAATGAGCGCAAAGATAGAAAAGATTTGATGTAAACTCAACATACGCAGATGAGTTGCAATTGCTGCAGCGACGGTTCGGGTGAAAACGAAGCGCGCAGGGGCCGCACTTGGCGAAACCACTTGTACCCGCAGCTATGCTCGGAGTTGACCCTTCGAGAAATACTCTGGGGTCGTCAGAATACCTGCTGGCCAGAGAACAAACCGCCAGGACTATGGCGCCAAACTGCTGGTCGCGGAAGTGCAGACCATCCGCGACCGATTGACAGAAAGTGGGGAAATGAAGGATGCCAAGAATCGAGTTGATTTGCTCGAAATAAATTCGTGTGAGGCTTGTCACCAAATCGCTCTCCGGAAAGACCTGCTGGGGAGTTTCAATGCTGAGCACCTCCCACTATGAACCACCGTTAGCTGGGATAAGGGAGTAGACTTGGGCTTACCGGCTGAGCAGTCCAAAATTCGGGTCGCTGAACGCCGACCACAATCGAATTATTACCATGTATGCGCTTTATGGCAGACTTTATGAATTGCACGCTGCTAGATTTCCCGTAAAATAGGCCGGCCTTCGCGTTTGTAATTAGGCTACTCAGAGGGTCTTTGATAGTTAATTGTTCGCCAGTGTCCACCGGAGCCTCAGGAGATGGCAAGTCTTCTGTTGACGGCTGTGGAGATCTTAATTTTGGAACAAGTGTTTGTGGTCGGAGAGCAGCAAGTTGTTCCTCCAGGCTTCGGGCATATCGAGCAACCTGAACCAGGACTGAAAGAAGGTCGGTTGGAGGAATATAGAGAGTAGACGTTGAAAGAATGTTTGCGACATGCTCTTGCGCGGTCTTAACAACCGGATCAGGCGGCGGCGACGGAAGCTTCTCCACTGGCTTGAGCGCGGCGTAGGTTTGAGCTCTGGAGTCATTCGAACAGGCGCACCTTTACACGCGCGTGTGTGCATTGAGCTCCAGTCATGATGCAATTTGTGCAGCGGTTGCCGGGCATTTCTGCGCTATCGCCTGTATTTATTGAAGTCTCTGTACTTATGAGAAGAACGGGGACATCGGCTTACATCGAACTGGATTCGGAGATCAATATACACAATCAAGACGGGCGCCAAATCCAGGACTAGACTCGCCTTTTTTTACCCTACAAACGTCACACGCGCCTTGTAACCGCCTTCGCTTTCCCTGTTGGGCACCGGGATCTGCGATTCCTTCGGGCATGTTCTGGATACTCCAGGGCGCCAGTCCTTGTCGCTTGGAAGAGATAATAGGGCCAGAAATCCAGCGCAGTCGGTGCTGTGTGCATCGCCTCGGAAAATGATCCGGGGCTGGATTTGTCGGGAATGATTGATGCGGAGACAGGGGTAAATTTCGATTCAGTGGTCTGAGTCTCTCAGACTTTCTGTGCAGTCTTTCCATTTGCCTATTACCGCATAAAATTAACATTGAAGCCACCGACATTCCCGACGACGGTCGTCGGAGAAACATATGCACGTCATTCCGGAATTTGGGTACTATGGAATTTGCATACTACCACTGGCGCATACGGCCTTCAAGCCCTCAGGCTTTTGAAAAGGGCCGTGGGGTTTCGGGGTGGATTTAGATTGACATTATGTACAAGAATAATACAGTAAATTCATATGCAATTATGTCTAGTTTTGGTGGTCTCGAGAACATCCATCCCAAAAAAATCAATGAGCCTCGACGGAAGATGCGAATGGGTAGTCGGTGAATCCTCTGGGGTCGAGGCTCCCCGGGGCGTAGTATAGCGCGCGGTTCCCGGCGGCAAGCGCAATACCATGCAGCAGTCGGTATGGCAGGTCCGGGTTGGAGATGTATGGACGCGCGAACGCGACCAGGTCGCGCTTTTCCTCGGCGGCGGCGATGGCGGTCTCCGCGTGTAGCCCCCGGCGCTAATAAGGCGGCGGTCGCCCCAGATCTCGCGGATGAAGTCATTGGAGTAGCCATCCTTGATCTCAACGGTGTCGACGCCGTCTACCCGGGGCTCCACGACGTGCAAGTACGCGAGCTCCGGATAGCGGTCCCGGAGCTGGGTGACGAGGTGCGAGTACGTGGGCTTGGGGTCGGCGAAGTACATGTCTGTCAGGGCAGTCAGGAAACGGTCGGAGTAAACGAATGAGGAGAAACTGTACCATTAAACGTGCCCCACGGGCTGATTCGCAGGCCAGTCTTCTTCTGCCCGACTGCTTTGACGACAGCGTCAGCGACCTCAAGAGGGAATCGGGTGCGGTTCTCGACCGATCCGCCATACGCGTCCGTGCGGATATTGCTGCGGTCGTGCAGGAACTGGTCGAGCAGGTATCCATTCGCAGAGTGGATCTCGACGCCGTCAAAGCCGGCTTTATGCACGGCGTTCGAGGCTGCCGTCGCGTACAGCTGCACGTACTCCTGGATCTCCTCGACAGTGAGTGGGCGAGGCGCTGGTTTGCCTTCGATGGGGACTTCAGACGCCGAGACGAAAGGCAGGTCCTCCTGCGCTAGTGCGTCTGCTTCAGCAGCTCGCCCCAGAGCCCACAGCTGCAGGTAAATGTAGGAGCCCTTCGCGTGTACTCGGTCGGTGACCTATGGCATATACGAATAAGTATCAAATTGAAACGAAACCAGGAAACTACGCACCGTTTTCCAGCCGAGATCTGCGCGTCAGACCAGATTCCGGGAGCGTGCTCGTAGCCCGCCGCACGCGGTGCAATAAACGTCGCTTCCGAGATGAGGAGACTTCCAGAGGTGCTGGCGCGCTGCTCGTAGTACTCCGCGACGTGAGGTAGAGGCGCATGGTTGGCGTCCGCTCGGAGCCGCGTGGTCGGGGCAACACAACACGGTGGCTGAGTTCAATGTCTCCGACCTGAGTGGGCTGGAACAGTTTTGCGCTCGACATTGGATGTGGTAGTTTCGAGGGAAGAAGGCGCTGAATGGATTGGGTTGAGAGGCTTGTTGGGAGTCCTCGCCATCTCGGAGCCCTTATATACCCGATTCCGAAGAGGATCAAGTGGCAGCGTTACAAAGGCCTTCGGGCGTGCAGTTGGCGAGAGACATGATTAGGTGAGTGCTTTGTAAACCCGAAGAAAATCGATATTTTTGGTGCAGCACTGGGAGAAGCGCGCAGTGCTAAGCATCTGCTTAGGCGGTCAGCCGGCTTGACAAGTGAAGGTCTCCGGCTCTCGGACCCGTTTACCGGACCCTTCCAAGATCCGAATTGCCCGAACCCACGGCACGATACCGTGCGCACGCGCTGTCCTGTGGACACAGCGAAAGGTAGCACGCGGTCGCGGAGGAAACAGTAGAAGGAAGGTCTAGCCCTGGATGGCAAGAACCAACGCAGAGCAATTCGACTGTAAACAATTTCGCGATACAGTCTAGTAAAATACATACGGACTTGGACTTGTCGTCGCCTCAATAACTCACCGCCTACCCAAACATGCTCTCGTCTCCCCCCCACGCCCCAGACATGCCGTACATGTCCTCCTCCGTCGTGGGCGCCCACGCGCTGTCCTGGTTCTTCACAGCCTTCCCAGAGATGAGCCCCGAAAGCAATAGTACACTGGTTTCGCACCTTGCCGATAAACTCCTTGCTCCGCGCCATCTCCATCTCCAGCATTTCCAGCACCTCGCTCTGCGCCTGCGCGCCGTGCAGCACCGCGTCGACCTCGCCTCGCGTGAACTGCGGCGGCGGGTCCGAGAACGTGACGGTGCCCGACGCGGAGATCTGCGCTGAGATGTCCCCGGTCTCGATCTGCGACTGGTAAGCAGGCGTGTAATGTGTAAAGGCGAGCAACGCACCATGCTCAGGATCAGCGCCCGTACGTCCTCCTCGCTCTGGATCCCCACCGCGCGCGCAATGTCGCCGAGCCCGAGCGTCACGTACGTCGCGGTGAGCTTCTTGAGCGTCCACCGCGGAGCGCGGTCGATGACCTGTGTCACCAGGCCGAGGTTCCGGTCCTGCAGCGAACCAGGTGAATCAAAGGCGCGAGAGCCAAAGGGTCGACGCACAGTGGAGAACGTCTGCTTTTCCTTGTCCAGCAGCAGATGCAGCCGCTCGGTGTTCTGTGGATACGCGTTGATGAGATCGGTGTAGATGGAGTTCTTGAAGATGCGGGACAAGGCCGCGTGGGCGTATTTAGGGAGGGACAGGACCTGGGAGTGCATCAGCCAGGTCGAGATGGAATGTAATGTGGCGCACGAACCTCTCCGCGGGAGATAAGCTGTATGAGGCGGAGTTTCTTGAGCGCCTCGAGCTGCAGTGCGGCAGGCACCGCGCCGGGCGCCGTGACGCAGATCTCGAAATACTCCTCGGCTTCTGCCCACTTTTTTAGCAGGGCGAGGACGACACCACCCAGGTAGTGGTAGACGAGATTGTCGTTGTACGTCAGGTCGGAAAGCGCGGTCGAGACGTGCGCTATTGGAATTCTGAGGACCGGGAGAGCAGCGGTGGGTTGGTGTGCCGTGAGACATGTCTGCGAGTCGTTAGCGCAAGCAACAGTCAAAAATTCGGCACCCACTTGAAGAAATATGGGGTGGATGGTAGTTAGATACGACAGATCCGGCGGGTAGCGGGCCAGAAGATTGTATAGAGGGCCCACGGCCCACGACAGCTATATAGGAAATGAGGCGCAGCAGGCTAGTCAAATGGAAAGCTGGCGTACGTTGTTATGCTGAGTAGCGAGTCGCACGATTCCTCTCGCGAGTAAGGTTACTGCAGCGGGTGTGAGTCCCATTGGGCGTGAAGCGGCGCATTGCGCTCACCTCGTTCCGGGGCATGGCGCGCCTGATCAGGCAGGAATGTCTGACAGAATGTGGCCACGAGATTCGGGTCTACTGGCGTATTCGCAGCATTCAAACGGGCAGATCTGCAGGCCTATCAGCCGCGTTTACACGATATTCGTTCGCGCGCCACTCACAAAATATACAGAACGCCCAATGTGTTTTGCCGCAGGTCCAATATCGCTAAGGGATCTTGGCCACTCGCCAACCCACTGGACAGAATCGTCTCCCTCGATTCCTTGGGCAGGCCATTTTTGAGGGTGTGGTTTAGCGCGCCAAGGTTGTTGGTGGTCGTGATTTCGTTCAAGATGCGGTCGAGTGAAAGGGAATCGGGTGCCATGGCTGTGAGAAAGAGTATCAGCTACGTTTTTTGGGCCGGACGCGGGGAGGTGCAATTGGTATGGTCAATCTGTATCGATTGAGCACAGTGGCTCTGCCCTGTCCCCAGTCCTTTGAGGCGCGACGGGCGCTACTTTTGGGGTACCGAGACGAATGACTCACCGAAAGAAAGAGAAATTCGTGTACGTGTAGCTCACGAATTAAACAACCTACTTCGATGCTCAACGTGTGTTTCAGAGGGAGGGATCCCGAAGTAGCGTCTCAAAAATGACGGGAGGGAATCGGAGGGCGCGTAGTATGGAGTGACTTCGTTGCCGGTCACACTAGACCCTCTGGACCCGACCTCCACCTGCGACTGGTTGAACTGGGAGTTGCAGCGTTCTTCTGGGCTTTAGCATCAGAAATAGTCCTTTACAACCTCTTTCGCTCGTTCCTCTTTCTGAAGGAGACAATATGCTTAATCTTAGCCCGAAGTTCGAACGACAAAAAGTCAACATGGTATTCTAATGGTATTCTCATGGCTCTTGAGCCTCTATGGAAGATTCAAGCCCGTGACCCAATTTAAAAAAAATCAATACAACTCATACCTCAAACCATTGGTGGCTGAACATCCGAAACCATCAAGTAAAACACTGAGTGAACACACACCTTACGATAATGAACAACGAATCCAACCAACTACTTCTTCAAGATCTTTCATACAAGTCCACCTTTATGACCTGTTTCTGAGCGTCTGGAGAGTGTTTGACGGTCCCTCCCGTCGGCATTCGAATTCTCTCAGCTCTGCAAACATTGCTTGGTCTGATGGATCCCGCGGATTCAAAAATACCCCCAGACCCCCTCAGATCTGCTAGTGAAATCAACTGTATTGGCCCGCGCCTCGCTGGCCTAGACTGGTATTTTATCTGGGTCCCAGTTCTTTTTCGCAACATCGTCGGGATGCCAGCATTTGCCGCCGCTTACGCAAGCGCGCAGGGCCCGTCGCACTTCCTGGGACGCCAAACTCGGGCGCATATTAAAACCCGGGGCGCGAGTGGACACGGCAATCACAGAAAGAGGCTAGCGCGCAATCCGGATTTACATCTCTCACATTTTGCCCAAATTTAGGGGAAAGACGGCGCACAGAATTATATGTTGCGTTGTCGGCGACGTATTGACTGTGGCTGCACTGGCACTACAGTAGGAAATACATTCATCCTCAATTTTTTTGTGGCAGCCAGATAATCTGGCCCGTCCAGGCCGGCTGCCAGCATGCCAGCCGTGCCCTGTCGCATCCACACTAGCAGGGCGGCCAGGCCCTTGGAGGCTCGCTTCAACTCGGAGACTCGGGGGACCCGTTATTTTTCAAACCCTCCGAACTAACGGCGGCCCCCAATCGAAAACACGGCGCCCGTCCAGCCCACGCCCCAGAGCGGCGATCACGATAAATAGATTCCGCTTCTCTAGGGACTACTTGTTAGCAACAGGGACCAACTCCACAAAACAGAACAGCTTCAAGTTTAAAACCAGTTCGTGTACCTAGTCTTGTCCGAGTCTTGTCCGAGTCTGCCGATTTAATTCATTCGCCCCAGCAGGATCCGTGCTTTTCTTTTTTATTACATCACCGCACGCTCGACAATCGAGTTGTCAAGCGATTGACATCTTCATTCTGTCGCGTCGACATGATCTCAAGCTGGTGACCCTGGATTGCCTGGGTGACCCAGACAGAACTCAATGAACAATCAATGGAGAGACCTCCTTGACGGCGGAGAAGGCGGAAATATCTCCGGCAATACGCCAGCGGAACAGGCGCAACCCCCAAAGGAACCCCAAAACGCCAAGAATTATTGGGTGATTACAGCAATTATGCTAGATGCTCGGTTTGCTGTAAATGCTCGCGAATTCTCATTTGAATCAATGGGATCGGCCTGCAGGGTGGCCCTACAGCTATGAGGTGCGAGTCCGTGCGACGAAGTGAGTTAACGTACCGCTAACGTTGTGTGCGGAAACTTCTTTTCCAGCAACTCGCAGCCGACCTCCGCCAATCAATAAGAACAGCGCGCCGTACAGTGACTCTGAAGGTGTGGGAAGTAGCGCGTATGTAAGGGCAACGGAGGCCTTATATAGCTGGGCTGGCAGCGACGCATTCTCCTAAAGTCCCCGCTCGAATACCCACTTTCAAGTTGTACAAATTGGGATGTTATGGCGTCCTCGGGTAAATCGAACATCCAGTTAAACGTCGCTTCGGCCGACTTCATCGCTCGTCGTGTTGACACGCTCGGGCCATGGGTGAGCAGCGCGGTATTTACGTGGATTCGCAATGCTTAGGCCTAATAGGTGTTGGGCGCGTTCACCGACTGCATCCTGATGGGTAACTGATTATCTCCATCGCATAAATCCGAGTTGATCTAATTCCGGGTACGTCCAGGTGTTGTCTTTTGTCAAGGATACACGTTCTTTACCACCAGGACGCCTATCAAGACCGCCTTCCAGCGATACTGCTTCTGGCTAGTCGTCGTCGTTCTTTTTCTATCCGTGCTCAAGGTCTGTTATTCTCCATCCTGTATATTTGTTTGGGGCCTGATCGGTTTATAGACTATACAAGAGATATCAGTGGTACGTATGCCGGTCCCATCGCACCTGCTCGATCTAAAAATCCGACTTGAGGTCTGGGTACAAAACGTCCATGATTTCGCCAACCCTGATGTAGCTCGCTTACGCGTGGCCAAAGCTTGGTGGCAAGTAAGCACACCCTTGATGGTACGTGGCCAGGATTATTTCCCTCGCTCATTTCACTCACATTCGGTCCAGACTGGTATTATTGGTTGTGTTGTCCAAGTACGTGCTCCGTAATAAATTCCGAGGGTTGAATGCCTTATATTCAATCTGCAGTCGTTCTTTTGCATTCGGTGAGATCTGCGTTCTTTCCGTTTCCTCACCATACTAATCCAGACCGCAGCTTCTACTTGCTGTCGGAAAACTGGCTTCTTGTGATCCCAATCGCGTGTTCCATGACCCTCGGCATCACGGGCATCTCCTTGACGGTAATTTGCTGTTTCTGAGCCAGCACCAACTGAATACAACTTCTTAGGTCTACTACATTCTTGCCAACAATGCGAAAGCGAAAGTAATGTGGCTGTTGGTGAGGTTTTGTGGCAGGCAGAAGTCCCAACCTGGCTAAAGCGACCATATTTTAGATCCACTTGATCGGCGTGTTCGTGGCAGATTTCTTGATCACCACTGGTACTTTCCTCGCTTTGCGAAGACGGGCAGCTGGATTTGAAAGGTTGTCAGATTTAAACGTCGCGTTGGATCATTCCATTGACGGTTTCATTGAAGAACAACCCTCCTCATCAATCGCTTGGTTCGAATGGTGTTTGAGAGTGCAATCCCCCCCACGGTAACTAATCACACAGCTTCGACCGTCTAAACTTTTTTCAACCCGTACCAGGTCATTGCTTCTATTGATTTGATCCTGACGCAGACTCTGGGTAGGCCCATAAATTTCGTCTGTGGTTGAAATTCTCACCCGGCTAATCAGGACCGAAATTGCTGTGGCACCTACTGCTTAATTTCTCGTCAGTTTTACATTATCTTGCTCAAATGTCCACTAACAAATGCAAAAAGTCTGGGGAAAATATATGTGATCAGTCTACTCTACACCCTCAACTCCATCAACGAGTATCGCAACCACAACAATACCGACAGCTACGATGTCTACACCGATGGCGGCCACACCAACCGCATGTCTCGGGTCTGTTTGCTCTCCACTCCCTTTTCCCGGCCGACGTTGATCACGAGTTATCAGCGAAACAATGTGGAACTAGGACATATGAGCACCACCAAGCCAGACCAGATTTACATCGAGACGCAGATTTCCACGCACGTCTCTCCTACCCCGGGAAAAGGCCCAGGCGTTGAGGCAGGTATTGCGATTTCCTTCCAACAACTTGAATTCCCTAACCCGCATCCCAGATTCATGGGCTTGATAGGTCGGACGCGACGGGAGATGATTTCAAGGCTGACATTTACCAATAGTCCCTCGTACATAGACAGAGGTGGACGCTAGAACGGAAGGTCGTTGCTCGTGAGTTGCACGTTTTAAGTTACCGATTGTCCGGCATTTTTGCGGTTATTCCTTACAATCGTTAGTGTTTGGGATTTCGTCAAAGCCTATCTCAGAACGACGAATGTTTCTAGTTTATTATACGCTCCCTGAGAATGTTTTTCTTCCAGGTTTCGACTCGGTCATCAATCATTGTTGATCGGACTCGGATGTTTCCGAAGCCATTTATGAGTCGCAGATCTTCCTTCTCTCTCCCACAATCTCTCACGTAGCACAACTGCCTTGCAGCTGCCCCTGGCAGCTCCCTTGCGCCTGTCCGCTCTGGCTCACTATATTCCTGGGTAGCTGGCATTCTAAAGCACACGGCACGGAGACCAAACGAATTACAGTAATACTCGTTCAAGCCCAAGCAGGATCTACTAGTCTTTCGGGCTGTGTCGACTGCCCCCCGCAACACCTTCTTTCGATGATCAGTGCTCAGGCTGCAATCATACCATCGACTTTCTCAAAACTTTGTTACTCAATTCGATCCGTTCAAGCTTTTCAAGTTTTGCAGTCTACAATACGTCTCATCGTGTGCGCCCCCCCAACGGCAAATCAACGCTGTCCCAATCCCGACAGCCGATTCCCAGCTTCCTCGAATCATCCGAAGAATTACTCAAGAATCACCCCCCTCATCAGGCATCCGTATCTATAGCCTTCGAATACCCACACTGCCTACCAGGGGCCCCGGCTCTACTTCAAGGGTCGTCCCCTAATCCGCCCGTCCAACCCCAGACCCCTATGCCAGCCACCGAGGATACCACGACCCCACCCTCCTCCGCCAACACAAGCGAAGCCCTTCTGTGCGTCCCTTTCTATCTATGAACACATTGATTAGCTAAAACGCGTCCCCAGCCTCGCCGGCCTCGCGCTCTTCTTTTTGGGCGCCGTCCTGTGTGTTCGGCGGCGGCAAGTGCAAACGCGGGCGGCGCAGACACGTCGTTCGCAGCCTTACACAACACAACGCAAGCCTTTGTACCACGTCGTGCCTATAGCAGACGCGGTGGGGGAGCCTACTTGGCGCGACATCCAAGCGAGTCGCGGCTCCTTTGTGCGCCCAATGACTAAATATACCGTTCTCCAGCCATTAGCCGTGCAGACACCACTTCGACAGCCATCGCAATTGAAAGATGGGTCACGGTGGTCCAGCATCAAAGGCCGGCCTAGCGTTGTCGTGTCGTCTCCATTTTTGAGTGACGCCTCGCTTCACACCGCAACGCTTCTCGACGGCGTCCAGATGTCTACCGCCGACGCGCAGCTGCAGATCGCGGTGTTGATAGCCATGCCTCTTCCCCCGGCGGGCTCGAGGGATGGTGCGACAGACGCAAACATCGCCGTAGGCGTTGCACGGACACGGTTCCCAGCCCCTTGACCTTCACCATAGACCTTTGTTTGCAACCCATACCTCAATGTACATTAGTTATTCTTGAGCACTACACCTTCTATGATAATCATCTAGATCTGATGCCAAATCTTCGACGTTCCTTTAGACGCGAATAGAGATAGCCAACGACGGAAATAGTGCAATTCATGTTTAGGCGGGCGAATCCTGGCCTCTCTCCAATGCGAAAGACGATTTTGGACCCCGAGCGGAAAGATAGCTAATATAGTGCGCGCAGCAGTGCATCTGTCTACCATGTCGAAGCCTTAGGCTTCTGCGAGCCGCCGCGCGTACTCAACCAGCGCTCTGCGATCATGCCGTTCGTCAGTACATGCCAGCACCTGCAAAACGCGAGGACACTCACCGCACAGAGCTACCCGTCATGCCGCGGCCCAAATATGGCGTCGGGCGCGTCGCCTGACGTATAGCATGTCACGATCAGCAGGCCAGCCAAAGCAGCAGCGAGTCGCGCACCTCCATAGTCCCCGCGATATCGATGTGCGCCCACGCGAGCGGGGCCTTCCCGTCCGTGGGCTCCAGCCCGTGCACGAACGCCTTGAGGAACAGTGCCGCAGTACAGCTCCCCGCGGGCTTGCCGCCCGTCTAGATACACGGCCGCGGTCAGTAGGCGGCGCGGAGGCGGCGAGCGATACGACTGACGTTCTGGAGGTCCGCGTTCGAGGAGTAGATCTGCGCGCCGTAGTCATCGTCGAGGGGCATGCGCCAGAAGCGGTCGTACTCCGTCTCGCCTGCGGCGTGCAGGCCCTCCCAGAGTGCGTCGGACGTCTCCGGGTTCGTTAGACGGGGGAAAGGCGGTGAAGAGGATGATGCGGATGCACGTACGGAGAAGACGCCCGTGAATACCTCGCCGAGGGCGATGTCCATTGCGCTGTGCCCTCATCAGCAATCGTCTGCGGAGGAAGGGCCGCGGGAAACGTACCCTGTGAGCGTAGCTACGTCGATCAGCGTGTGCGCATTAAACTCGGTCGAGCCGTAATAGATTGCGTCTAGGTGCGATGAGCGTCCGTGCATATGGGGGGGGGGGGGGAGGGGGGCAAACCAGAGAGGACGAGCCGGCCCTCGGCGTCGGTGTTGTCCACCTCTACAGTCTTTCCGTTCATTGCGTAGAATCTGGGAGAGGTCCGTTCTAGATCTGACAGGTAAAGGACGCCACGCACATGTCCCCGGGCTTCGTCGCGGTGCCACTGGGCATGTTCTCCGACAGCGGCGTGAGCACGACCATGTTGATCCTGTTCTCGCTGAGTTTCTGTGCGCGCTCTTTGGTGCGGACACGCACGGAAGCTTGAGCTGCGCGATGGCCAGCGCGGCTGAGACGACGGCGGCGGCGCCACCTAATCAGGGGGCAAGTCAGATGGTGCAGTACGGGCTCTGCGCCGCTACGTGCCCATGTCTCCGCGCATCAGCTTCATGTCCTGGTAGAATTAATATTTCAGCAAAGGTTGGAGGGTCAGGGGAGAGACCGACATTTCCCGGTTTCAGACTGATTCCTCCGCTGTCGAAGGTGATGCCTTTCCCGACGAGGACTAGAGGCGCGGCGTCGGTGGATGCGGCGCCTTTGTAGTGGCTGGGCGAGGGCGTCATCACGAGGAATCGACGTAAGGTAAGAAGCTTACATTTCGACAAACTTTGCTGGCTCCGCAGATCCACGGCTGACGGAGAGAAAGGTTCGCTGGGTTGATGTATGAGGTCGGGAATGCGTAGGGCGCTGACGGGGCGTACCATCCCCTTCTCCGCTGCCCAAACTATTGGGAAATGAGTACGGGTCTGTGATCGGCGGACGAGCCGTACCCTCATCGCGCACAAAAATCTCCACGTTTTCTATGCCCTCAAACTCTGCCTGGACCCGTTGCGAGAAGATCGTCGGGGTCAGCATGTTCCCCGGTAACTCCATCAGCTGATTGAATCCGTTTAGAGGATGAGCAGGACGCAAGCTGAACGCTCACCGTACGAGCGAGATTCTGGGCTTGCGCGTAGACCACACCCTGATCCCATTCCGGCGATGCGTCCAATGCTTTGAGTGCCACCTTTTCAGGTATGGGTTCCTTGAGGTTAGGGTTGAACGCCGACGGGGGGTCCGTCTTTAGCGTGAAGCTGTACAGAGCCAGATGCGCTGCGACGGCTGAAATATGTGATTAGACATTTATAGGAAGAAGACGAGACGCGCACCGGCTGCGTGTGGATCGGCTGAGGCATCGACAACGACCTCGGTCACTTCCTCGGCAACGCGGGTGATTTCCTTCACGGCGCTGCCGACAGACCTCCGTACTAATTCTCGCTTGGCCGCCCCGTTTTTGTTTACAAAATCTGGGCCCAAGGAGGCCAGCGCGATGATTGAATCAGGCTTAAAAATTATGCGTGTGGTCCCCACTTTGGGTGCCTTCGTGGCCGAAGCTGCCCAGAGTTCGTTGGCCGACTGCGACGGCGTCTTTGGGTCAAAAGGATGGATGGATGCGGTGGCCATTTTACGTCGGGCAATTCTAGGAAGCAAAGCACGCTGGAACATTCACCAAGTCCTTTGACGTGGCAAGGGACTTTATTTTTGAATAGGTTATTTATTTTTGAGTAAAAGCCCTCAGACTGCGTTACGATGAATCTATGCTGGGGTTAGTCGAGACTCGAGCAGGAAATAACACCGCTTACCTTTCGAACCGCTGCGCTTGTAGTAAGAACTTTTCTTGGTGATTCAGATGACGATAATGTCGCAGGCGGTCACGTGTTCGGGAATACGAATCCCGGAATTCCGGAAGAGATCAAAACAGATCGCTCATCATATAGAGCCAGTTGACACTGCACGAACGAGCGTATGAGCGTTTTAGATTGAGGCCTTGTTGAGGCCTTTATTTTCCGCCCTGCTGCGCCTTGTACTATTCGGATTCTCTCTCGGAGTCTCCATGATTCAACATCATCACACTGACTCTCGAGGATCTCCCCGACAACATGTGACTTATACTCGCTTCGGGTTTTACAAAGCACTCATCTAATCATGTCTCTCACCAACTGCTCACGCCCGAAGGCCTTTGTAACGCTGCCACTTGATCCTCTTCGGAATCGGGGTCTTCATGATATATAAGGGCTCCGAGATGGCGAGGACTCCCAACAAGCCTCTCAACCCAATCCATTCAGCGCCTTCTTCCCTCGAAACTACCACATCCAATGTCGAGCGCAAAACTGTTCCAGCCCACTCAGGTCGGAGACATTGAACTCAGCCACCGTGTTGTGTTTGCCCCGACCACGCGGCTCCGAGCGGACGCCAACCATGCGCCTCTACCTCACGTCGCGGAGTACTACGAGCAGCGCGCCAGCACCTCTGGAAGTCTCCTCATCTCGGAGGCGACGTTTATTGCACCGCGTGCGGCCGGCTACGAGCACGCTCCCGGAATCTGGTCTGACGCGCAGATCTCGGCGTGGAAAACGGTGCGTAGTTCCCTGGTTTTGTTTCAATTTGATGCTTATTCGTATATGCCATAGGTCACCGACCGAGTACACGCGAAGGGCTCCTACATTTACCTGCAGCTATGGGCTCTGGGACGAGCTGCTGAAGCAGACGCACTAGCGCAAGAGGGCCTGCCTTTCGTCTCGGCATCTGACGTCCCTATCGAAGGCAAACCAGCGCCTCGCCCACTCACCGTCGAGGAGATCCAGGAGTACGTGCAGCTGTACGCGACGGCAGCCTCGAACGCCGTGCATAAAGCTGGCTTTGACGGCGTCGAGATCCACTCTGCGAATGGATACCTGCTCGACCAGTTCCTGCACGACCGCAGCAATATCCGCACGGATGCGTACGGCGGATCGGTCGAGAACCGCACCCGATTCCCTCTAGAGGTCGCTGACGCCGTCGTCAAAGCCGTCGGGCAGAAGAAGACTGGCCTGCGGATCAGCCCGTGGGGCACGTTTAATGGTACAGTTTCTCCTCATTCGTTTACTCCGACCGTTTCCTGACTGCCCTGACAGACATGTACTTCGCCGACCCCAAGCCCACGTACTCGCACCTCGTCACCCAGCTCCGGGACCGCTATCCGGAGCTCGCGTACTTGCACGTCGTGGAGCCCCGGGTAGACGGCGTCGACACCGTTGAGATCAAGGATGGCTACTCTAACAAATTCATCCGCGAGATCTGGGGCCACCGCCGCCTCATCAGCGCCGGGGGTTACACGCGAGAGACCGCCATCGCCGCCGCCGAGGAAAAGGGCGACCTAGTCGCGTTCGCGCGTCCATACATCTCCAACCCGGACCTGCCATTCCGACTGCTGCATGGTATTGCGCTCGCCGTAGGGAACCGCGCGCTATACTACGCCCCGGGGAGCCTCGACCCCGAGGTTTCACCGACTACCC
Source organism: Mycena rosella (assembly GCA_029378255.1). Taxonomy (NCBI): domain Eukaryota; kingdom Fungi; phylum Basidiomycota; class Agaricomycetes; order Agaricales; family Mycenaceae; genus Mycena; species Mycena rosella. The sequence continues at coordinate 296,573 of JARKIE010000033.1, read as the reverse complement.
ATTCGCATCTCCCGTCGCGGCTCATTGATCTTTTGGCACTGGGATGTTATTCGAGACCACCAAAATTAGACATGATTGCATATGAACTTACTGTATCATTCCCGTACATAATGCTAGTGCTAATACTCTGCCTCCGTATAAATGGCCTCGGAACTTTTTCTTGTCGGATGCAAGTCGAATTTCCATCGACTTGGAGATTTACATAATGGGCGGCTCGGCTTACGGCACGTGTGCGCGCTTTTCCACAACACGTCACGACATCGCGACGCGGCGCCAGACGTCCCCTCGATAATCGAAAAGATACGTGGAATCGTGGCCAAAAAATGCTGGGCGAGGGGGCACCGACCGATTGGGACGAGGACGTTCACCCTAGACCTCGCACTGGATCCTGAGCACCAAAGCATCTTATACTACTTATAGTACGCACTAAGTAGTGTGTCCTGGCACAACTCTTTCGATGGTATTTACCTTGGTGTGGATGGGCGGCGGAAGGGCCTATTTCGCGTCCGAACGACATATTAAAATTAAAATTAAAACAATCCCATTATGAATACTTGTATACAAATACAGCAAATTGCATGCGAAAGTTCAAGTTCATTCATGCGCCGCCAGGGATTCAGTATCATCTCCGAGAAAACGGTTCGAATGTCCCCGAGACAGCTCACCTTTTCTGCAATCTGAATGCTAAAGCAAGTCAAGATTTTAAACTTGTAGCAAGCAATCACCATCAAGTTCGAATTCAACCAACTGCAGAACAGTTCAACGACGGCAGGTTGAGTTCAACTTGGAGTCTATCCTTTGAAAGAATGAAAGAATCGTCTCAATTGGGGGTCCCAAGCTCCGCTCCGACGTGCATATGGCGGCCTCCCGACGCCAGGCTGTGCGACCACTGCCAAACGCGTCGTCAACACGACATCAGCTATTTAAATATTTTATGGTGGCCGTGCGTCGGGGCTTGACGTCATGTGTACGGTGCTTTAGGTCGCGGGCTAACGTCCGCGGAACCTGAGCCGCCCTTCCAAGCAGAAGAGCGTATGTTGAGACCTCATGAATTCCATAAACCCAAAAAGAAGACGAAAGAAATATGCCAGTGGTACGTAGGAAATACAGATGATAGGGAGACACGATGTAGCTAATGGAAACAACGATGATAAGAGAGTCCAAGTAATTTTGGTCGTGGTGGGCGACCCGGGAGAAAAATAAGGAGGAGGGTGGGGTTGGGGTGGGAGGTGGGGTACGGGCTGTTTTCAGCCTCATGGCACGACGTCGCGGCTTTAACATATCGGATGCACATGGCGATCGAGTCTGGTACGATGAACAGTCAGTTAAGGTCCGGAAGCGGGAATGGAACACGATGTACGCACATGTCGGACGTCGGAGCGCGGGTGAAAGGTAGGATAACAGCGTGTGGGTGTATCCGTGACTCTACAATAGTGTGGGATGCCGGGGAGGAGAGGAGGAGACGCAAGAGTGTATTGGGTCTTCAGTCGTGGAATTCGGGGCAGGTGATTCCGTGGCTCCGGAGGAGGTTGCTGAGTGTCAGCGCACGCGTCTTCCAGATCTCCTTCTCCCGTGTTAACCTCTCCACGGCTCCTCCAGCTGCTGCTGGTGCATCAACTTCCGCTTGCGGCTGCGACGCGCAGCGAGTGTATTCTGGCGCCGCTTGTACTCGATCTTCTCCTGGTCGGTGGCGTTGGCAGCTGGCGGCTCCTCAGTGAGCTCGTCCTCCTCTTCGTCGGAGGGCTGAGATAGCGACCGCCGGGTGGCGAAGTAGGCCGGGATCTCCTTCTTCGACGTCAGAGAAGGAACGGTGTACGTCCGGTGCTGGGTAGGCGCCTCAATGGGCATGCCGTCCTGGGGATACCGTTTCCGAATAGGGACGGAAGGGTGGATGGAAGGATGGGTGCGCAGAGGGCCGACCATGGACGGGTGCGAAGGGGAGGAGGGAGAGCTGCCGGCCGAGTAGTGGCCGGACTGCTGGTAATAGCCCGCATTCTGCATGGAATAGTCGAGCTGGGGGTAGTTGTACATGTTCGACATCGGTGTCTTTAAGCCTCGATCGTGTTTCAGCGGTGAGTCAATTGGCGTTCTTCGGAATGTTTCTCGAAGAGAGGACCCGGCGACGTGGAATGAGATGCGATGACTGTAATGGACTCTTCCATGAGTCGCCTGTGCTTTATAGGCCGGACGCGGTGGCGGTGGGAAGCATGGGCGCACAGCCCGAATTTGGGCGGGATGCGGCTGTGCACCGATGGAAATGCCGATGTGTGTGCCTGCCATCACACAAAAACGGCATGCTGATTTTGATTCGCTGCTCCATGCAGCTGCTTCGCTGGCACTCTCTGGCACTGGCATCGAGCAGTACCTGCAGCAACGGCGTACTCGCGTCCAGTGCACTTTCAAGCATCTGCATCAACAGAAGCACTACACACCTAGGAATTAACGAACCCTCGTGTCTGGGACCGGGTAAGTTAAGAGTGTTAGAGAGTTGGGTCCACCCGCCGTACGCGTCCTTGGTCCGCGGAAGCGAGTCGGAGGAGGCCGTCGGGGAGCGACACGTCGGGGAGCGACACGTCGGGGCGTCTTGGCTGATCCGTCCACGATTCGCACGCTTCGATCATCAATCTCCCACGTCATGGACAAGGAGCGCCCGTAAACGACACATTGCGGTGCTCCGAGTCCTCGCAAATTTAGCATCGGCTTTCAAGTTCCTCCTTGACTTCGAGGGGCGATCCCGAATTCTAGAATGGTCACGTCAAACGGTCAACTGTTCAAGTAATTTATCCACGATGGGCGAGCGCTAAGTTCTAACTTGCCTTACCGCATTTGTCGATGGACCTACAAGTTATTAACGCCCTCGGAAAATCAGAGCTGGACGAATCCCAAGCGGGTCCATAATTTTAAGTATCTTGAGGTCCTTTAAACATGGCGAACCCATGAAGCCCGAGGCCGAGGCTAAGCCTAAGTCCAAGCCATTCCCAATTGAGCGTGGAAGCGATTGATGTGTATCGTCAAGCATGAGGTGGTTGCAACGGAGGAGCCGGTGCTGTGAATACAAGTGAATGATCATCGGGAGGGAATCACAGCGCTCGTGGAGAATAGAAGAACCCGAGTCCCGCTTTCAGCGCGTTGCGAAGCGCGCCCAGAGATCTTCGGCCTGTACCAATCCACCACTCCGCACAGGAAAAGTCGATTTCCCGGCGGGAGTTGACACATATGTAGAGGCCAGCAAATTAAAATGAAGGTACCACTCAACTATACAGTGCGCGGAATATCCAGCGCAGAATTATGCCCAACGGATTCCGAATTGGGTACGAGGAGTACACATTTCCATATGCGGCTTGACATATGTCACCGGCATTCACTCCTGAACGGAGTACTGGATAGCCTGGTGATGGGTTCTCCGCCGATCTGAAGGCAAATCGGTGAACAGTCCCGTGTCCCGTCATCAACGCGCACAGCATCTCGACGTCGGTCTCGAATTAACGATGGGAAGTCTTGGGAAGTATTAAGGGATCGGGATCAGCTCATCACGCGTGCGGTACGGCGACGACGTATGCATGTTGAAGTCCGTCACTTAATCTGCATGTAGCAGATTAGCTGAGTTTCGTTATAGTTCCGTTTGTAGTTCCGTGGTTTTAGTTCCGGTGGTATATGCGTATATATAAATTCCCGCACCTGATTTTAAACAATGCCTTGAAAGCGGACCGAACACTTGTATGATCTGCGTGATTTTTTAATTGGCCTCAGCTGCGGGCGTGCCTCGTTTGCCGTTAACCGTCTTCAACTTAACGCGTATCGCGCATAGCCGTACTCAGACAAGGATCCCTGGGCCGAAGTAAGCTTCCGGACCGTTGGATAATGCGTCCTCTGTCAGACGGCCTTGTCGGAATTGTAAGGCGTAGGCCGCAAATTTCTCCGGTAGGCGTATAATCACCGCTGAAGGAGGCAAGGATTTACCCACTTGAAGTATTTTTATATTTCATTAGCCCGAGAGTGAAAGAAAAACGAACAGCGACGGGGGATGATTACAGCGGATTCAGAAATGGTGCTGCTCCACTTTTTTTCTTAAATTAATTCAAAATCAATTCCACGTGCTCGTCTCGGCACCTCGGCTTTGCACAGCCTGCCCGAGCCCCTTCTTGCATGCGCCGCAGAGGTTGCGCGGCGCTGCTACTGAGCGCTGCTGAACTCCCAAATGAAACCTTCTTAGTTGTCGTGGTACATGGATGAATGACTACAGTACAACAAGCGAGGCGAAGACAGGTGAAAAAACCAAGGCAAAAGTTGTTGACTGTGCAAAGCCGAGACGAGCAAGTGGAATTGATTTTAAATTGATTTAAGAAAGAAAAAGTGGCGCAGCCAACCTTTTCTGAATCCGCTGTAATGTTGATTCTCGATCGAAGATTTGTGATAAATGGACTTACTTTGAGCACGTAATTCAAGCGGAATATTGAATTCAAATTAGGGGGTGACATTTCCGTATGCGTCGTGCCACTAGGATAAGTTCAACTTGTCGTATTCATAGACGCTTGTGAATAGCGAGCCTGATGGCTTCCGACTATGATGAACGGTGGAGCGAAGGTTTGCACGGGAAGTTTTGCGTCCGACGCAAGAATCTGTGCCGCCATCAGCGCGCATAGCCTCGCTGGCGGGTGTCGTCGTGGGTGTTTGAATGGTTGAATTTACGACGTGGCATTGGGCTCGGAGAGTGTTCATCAAGGGTGCGATACGCGGAGGACGTATTGAAGCCAGGAATCTGCTCGCAATCAAGGTCACACGAGCCATATTTTGAACCTAGCAGGGGCCGACTCCAGATCTACCGAAAATATTTGGGTAGTAAAAAGGGAGGCAGAGGATGGAAACGCACCCATGTAAAAGAGAACGGCGCTGGGTAGATCTCCTCGGTCGATCGGTCATCCGCGGGGGCTGAATCACGGAAAAATCGGGGAACATGCAGGGCGCCCGCCGCCCGCTCCACCAGTAACCACGTTCCTGAAAGAGAGTCGGGTAAGAGTAGGAGGAAGGACTCTACGGACCGGCGGGCTGTACTATGAATTTGTTGCGGGCGCGTTGGGGGCGGTGTACATCGGGGGGATTTTCGACCCGGACCCGACGCGTCTTAAATTGAATCTCGTAAACGATTTCGTCCCTGTGGCTCTGCGCGCGATCTCGATCTATCTCGATCCTTCAGTGTATGTTGCCGGCTTTGATGTGCATTGCAATGTGGAGTAATAAAGGCTCTCGAAGTTGCTTGATTGACGCCAATGCCTAAAATTGGTGGAATCCAAATTTAGCTAAGTTATACACGACGGAACGAAGCAAGGTCGTATACTGCGGTCTTTCAAAGGAAGAACGTACGAACATCGGCCTGAAATGTTCCTGGACTAAAGTGCAGCCATCCAACCCCGCGCGTGGAACGACGACAGAAGTGCTAAGTATCTACGAACAAGTAGGTCGGCGGGAGCTCGGTAGCTCTTTTTCAGTGAGGCCTAGTGTGGTTTGACGCGTCGATTTCTGACGGAAGGAAATGATATGGAAGAAGAAGGAGAATTCAATCTCCGCAGTGATTGCCGGCGGCCCGATTCAAGCCCAGTCAAATGCATATTCCAGCACACAGCCCCAGATCCGGGCAGATCCAAGCACATTTCACAAGGGATTCTCACTCGAGTCGTGACATCATCGATTCATCGGGTCTGGGATCCGAGTCGTCCGAATTTGGTGTAAGATTTCACCGGCACCTTTCCTCCCGCCCACTTCTGCTGTTCCTCACTCGTCGAAAGCTTGCGGCGCCCAACATGGTCCGAGCGTGGGAACGGCGGAATTTGAAAGCCTTAGGGCTGAGTCTCCCTCTCCCTCTCCCTCTCCCCGCTCCCCGTCCTCCTCTCCCGTTCTCCTCTCCCTTCTCCCTTCGTCCTCCCTACTCCTTTTTCCTATGCTTGAGCTCTATCCACTTGCCCGCAACCATCCCCGCACCTTCGCTTCGGTGTGTATACAGTGGCCCAATTAAGACTGGTCAAGTACTACCAGGAAACTCGCACTGCTGTCGACTTACCTGTGTTTCGCACTGCGTAGAACGCTCTCCCGGAAGCCCTACAAACACCCACATCTCCATCCCTATGCGGAAGATTTACCTGGTATGTTTTTATCCGAGCATCGACATTCGACTCATGTGATGCAGGTGCCGCTGCTGCCCAATTTGCCCTCACAACTGCCTCCCCACCATTACCCAGCGTCCCAGCCCTGTAGAGCTAACCCATGCAGTTTGAGTGAGTTGATAGCTATGCACTTTGACACGACGATCTCATGCACTCCCATCAGCATCCCACTATACTGTATATCATTCAGGCAAGCCCCTCTATCCCTCCGTCGTATTCCATACTGACCTCTGTCTCCCAGGACACATCTTCTCTGTTCGCGCGCATGCTAACTGGTGAGCTTCACTCCGCCTGTCATATTAATCGATATTCATCTCTTGACAAGTGTCCGACCCCACGCGTTAGCAACCCAGTCTCCGAGCTCCCGCCAGCGGTCAAGACCCCGCACTCACTGCGATCGTTCGATACCTCGTGCGACTATCTATCGTGGCTGTTCCAACTCAGCGCACGGACTCGACGACTGCTGCGTGGGCACGATGGGGGTCACTCGGGTAGAAGGGACCGTTGCGCTGGAACGGTGCTCTGTGCCATCGCCTTGGTGTCGTTTGGTGAGCGCGGGTAGTGTTTCAGTAGTAGTATTGAGAAAAAATGCGATAATTTCGATTCAAATCCGAGTAAAGTAAAGGAGCACATCGCAGCAGACTCTGGCATGTCTCGTGCATATCAGCACATAACACAGCATACCTGCCCCGATGATTTGTTGAGGAATTTCTAGATTTTATGCTGAAACATGCTCAACTATGTTCGAATCTGGGTTGATTTAGAGGCACATATTCCGCACATCTGAGCAGGTTTGCCCACACGGGATTGATACTGGGATATTCAAGCTCCGCACTCTGTTCAGGCGTTTCGATAGAGTATTGAGCCTTGCGTCTCGTCAGTAATTGAAATAGCTTGTATATGGCTTGTGCTATATATTCCTTTCGTAGAGCCACGATACCAGCAGCGAATTGACCCTATTACTGCCTGTCGAACTTGAGAAGCTTGAGAAAGGAAATGATCTTGACGATTCATCTTAATCGAATTCTAAACAATTCAGCCTACTCCCATTCGTTTTGAGAGAACTGCATTCTTGAAACCAAATGCAGTGCTCAGCAGCCTCAGCTCCAACTTGTCCAAGGTAAGATAACGGCCGTGCATACCAATGAAATTATTCCGTACCGTGGAATACGAATCACAAGCCGCGTGTGCGCATTGCTATTTCGAAGTAAGCCGGAACCCCATGCATTAAGCCTGTTTGGCACCACGGAACTTGAAAGTAGGGCCGGGTCACATATATGAAGCGTGGGTCTGGTTGTGTACTCCCTCGCCTATGTTGTTCCAGAAAAACAGTTTCCGCTACATCCCTCTTCTCGAGAAAAGATATCAGCGTTGAACACTCCCAGGGTGCCTTCCTCGACATGATAAAGGCGTGGGGTGGGACACAGTCCTGCGTCCGTCTGTTTCTTTGGTTAACTGCGATCCGATGTAGTTCTTTCGCTGGGCTTGGTGCAGGGCTGGAATATCTCGGGAAACCCAGCCTCGTCCGACGCTGTTCTTACTGCCAAGTTTGAGAGCGTGGAGAAATGGCAGGAGGTCAGAGCTCTCCAATTTCATATTCCATTCTGTGCGCGCTCATCAGGGTTCATCCAGTTGTGGCGGGATCCTGAAATCATCAAACTCACCCGATGGCATCGAACACGGATATCATCTTGTCGAAAGAAATTGTAATCACGGTGGAGAAAATGTAGCGATGTTTGTGGGATCCGGAGTTCAATGGCGAAACTGTAAATTGGACCAATCTTTCCCCTACAAAAGTAGAACGCCGGACTTCGAGAAGATTGAACCCACCGTGGTAACTGCGCTGAGAACTTGTGGAAAGCAGGTGACACTCGCTCGACCACATAAATAAGAAGACATACTGGGCAAACTCGCACGAAGCTCCCAGCTCCCCATGTCAATTCAGAAAGATCGTTTCCGTTATATCGCCCTCTTCTCCAAAAAAAGGGATCACCGCTGAACAGTTTCAGCGGGACTTCCTGGGCGCAGCCAAGGTGTGGGATGAGATTCTTGTGGTGAAAAAGAATCGTCTCCGCGGGGACCTTGTATGCATATGCGATTGTCTCCGGTTCTGTCAGTTTTGACACGATGCGACTCGGATGCAGTGCTTTTCGATGGGCGACGACTCGAGCCCCTTGGTTCGGAGCTTGGATATCTCAGAGAACGCATCCTCGTGCGACGTCATGCTTATACTCGAATTCGAAAGCCTGGAGAAGTGCCAAGAGGTCAGCGTTTTTTGCCTTCCACCCTGTATACGCTCACAGTTGATCAAGATGTTCCGCGATCCAGAAAGGAACGCAAGGATATGATCTTGTCGAAGGAAACAATGACCACAGTCTAGCAGAAGTAGTAGCGATGAAACTAGTAGTCAAAAATGCTTGTTGTTGAACGACCGACTGAAACCGCCTCCCCACCCATTGAAGGTCTGAACAACGACTATGAACCCCGAATTTTGTGAAGGTGTGGATCCGAGGAAATACCCAGTACTTACTGTACTTACGCGCCAGAGTGTTGCCCTCTTGTTAAGTCGACCATTCAAGTGGCCTGGAGAAATATAGATTTGTGCCCGACAAGCTTGTGGCTGCCGTGGCAAATGTATTCAAGAATGCGTGATATAGAGACCAAACCACACGGATATTCGCAGTCGAGCTGCGGGGCTGGTTATTGCCACAATCGTCGCACACCAAGAGTTATATCTTGTCTGTGCGCGCGACATGGGCAGGGAGCACGGGATTCGTGGCATCTAGTCCTCTAATAGGTGCCAGCAGCGAAGTCGTAGACAGTCAATGGTGCCCAAGACTGACAGTAGTACCGCACGACTCGGTAGTAATTGTTTAGTCGGAATTCCGGGGCCAGAAACGCTTTAAAACGAATGTTGGAACAGTATCCGTGCCTTTGAAAATTGCCCGAATTGGCGTGTCTTCCGAGGATTACCCACCTCGCTATGGCACTGGTCAGGATCGTAAGCACCTGCATCGTTCAAGTCTGGACGAACTTTGTGAGTCCAAACCGTGTTCTCTGGTTCGTGAAACTGATTCATGTCCAATGCAGTGCAGTCATTGCCTTACACCCTGGATGTCTTTAATGGCACATATCCGTTTCATCCTGGATTGCGCGTGTCTCGAGGAATATGAACTTGAAGAAACCATACGCGGACCGATGCACCACTAGAGGCCATCGCATTGACCAACCCACGTCATGGTCTCTCAGGGATTATGACCACATAGAATAAGCGGAGAAAGCAGGGTGGTCCAGAGATGGCTGTGGGAAAGGAAAGAGCAATCAGGACCCACGTTGGAACCGCTCACTAATCTGGGCACTCGTCGTCCTCACCAGCGTAAAGCATGAGGGCTGCATTCACGGCGGAGGGACTCAGAAAGAGGGTCCATCCATGTCCGTATTTCACGTGAGGACGGGCCCACTCGCCAGACAGTTCGAGACGGGTCCAGAGCAGGTATAACAGCTCTCGGCCTCGGAAGGCGATACAAGCCAACGGATGTGATGTATTGGAAAGAACGACAATGACGGTATCGACGAATGTCTCGCTATGGGAGTTCTAACACAAGCGACGCGTCGTCTTGTTCGATTTTGGCTGCGAAAAAGGTCAGCCGCGAGCAGCGGAGAGAGCCAAGGAAGATGCGCACTGCAGATAGATTAATTTACTTCTCCCAGTCTGGGTAGAGCTCCTCCTCCAGTGTTATCCCTAGAGCAAATGCTGTCACAACTCAAGATCGCTCTGAATACCAAAGAGACGCACCAAGCTCCTCTCTCAGGCCCTTGAGCTCGTCTATGTACTCCTGATACTGCTTCTTGTTCTCCACCTTGACCTTGACACCATTGAAGACGCGCACGGCGGTCGCAAAGTCATCCACCCTCCTCGACGCGCGCACAGCGGCTTCGATGACGGACGGGGCGGGTACGAGATCGTGGGCGAAGCAGTTGTTGAGGCCACGCTGGACCTCGAAGATGTCCTCGGCCTTGCTGAAGAAGTCGACGTAGCGCTCCGTGAAGGACTCGAACGTTTCTTGGGGGTGATCGCTGTACGAGCGGGTGCGGACAATGGCGGGGAGAAAGCTGCGACCGACGGTGGGACGCGCAGCGGAGGCGCGGAGGACGCTGGAGACTATCTGCGAGCGCATCATGGCGAGAGGAAGAAACCGGAGACAGTTTTACCCTTGGATTAGTCAGCCCGGTTTCCGCCATCAATTTGGTTGCTCCTCAGCATCCGTCTTTAAAAATTTGTCAAAGAAAATGTGCAACAGAATATACGCCATACTCATCACCAGAGGGATTTTCAAGTTGTATTTGTGTTGAATTTCAAGTTTTCAAGTTTCAAGGCAACAAGAAGTTATACCTCTGTCGCACAAAACTATAATTATCTTGGTAATTTTTTACTTCCCGGCCGCGGAACTCCGACTTGCGCAAACGCTAAGAATGCAGGTGTAACTTGAAATCATCCCAACAAGACTTACGAAATCGATGGATTTTTTGTTACTTGCCGATCGGACACTGGCATCGCGCTACATCACGGAGAGCCGCGCGGATGAATGCGGACGACCTTCTGAGTCATTCGTCGTGGCCGCGCTTGAACGGCTCTCTCATCCCTCTGTCCCAAAACTTCAATGGATTTTGAACTACAAGATGTCCATGTTCTCGTCACCGGTATGGTTCTTCGAATTTCACTGCGCCCCTATCGCGCTGAGGATATTATCAGGCGCCAGCGGCGGAATCGGGCTTGAGACCGCGCGTTTGTTCCTGAGTGAGGCATCTACGAAGTCCTCACCCTCAGTAATTGAAGTTATACCACTCATAGAACAAGGCGCGAAAGTAACCGCGCACTACAACACCAACACGTCCACGCTGAACGCGCTGATCGCGGAATTCGGCGTGGAGCGTGTCATCGCGGCGCAGGCGGACCTGTCCGTCGAGGACGATGTCGTGCGATTGTTCGCGGGAAGCAAGACGTTTGGGCCGGTCCAAGTAGTCATCATTAACCACGGCATCTGGCCCACCGCGCACGAACCCGTGGTGATCATGTCCCTCGACCGATGGCGCACGACGCTGGACGCGAACCTCACCTCGTCCTTCCTGGTCTCGCGGGAGTATCTCAGGCAGCTCGAGCCCGCGTCCGACGCGGTGAAGGCGAAGGCGTCTATATTATTCATCGGGTCTACTGCCGGGAAATATGGCGAGGCTGGACACGCCGACTATGCTGCAAGTAAAAGCGGTAGGTCTTCCTTGGATTATTTAACGGAACATTGTCAAATTAATCAATCAGCCCTCATGTACGGCTTCACGCTCACGCTCAAGAACGAAATCGTAAAGATCGCGCCGCGGGGGAGGGTGAACGCCGTGGGCCCTGGATGGGTCCGTACCCCCCACAAAATAGAGACGCTGAAAGACCCCGCTTTCGTCTATCGGGCACTCGCAACGTATGCACTCAGCTCAGCTCTCGGCCCTTTGTTTGAAATCCTGACCGAACTGCAACCAGAACCCCGTTGAAGAAAGTCGCGGAGCCGTCAGACATCGCGGCACAGGTTGTTGTCCTCTCTTCGCCCAGTTTGTCTGGCCATGTAACGGGCCAGGTCGTGATGGTCGAGGGCGGGATGGAAGGTTCGTATCCGGCCTTCGAGTTGAATAGCCGGTGACACTGATAAATATTTCAAGGACGTCTGTTAAATCGGAATACTGAACAAGGGCTCGAGTCGCTTTGATGCCGATTCTCAAGTCAGAGTAACAATATAGCCGCGGTGGACTTGTTGGCAGTCCGAATTTAGGAGAAACACCCAAATGATAAAACCAATTCAACCGCGAGAAGTACATTTTGTGGTCCCGTCAAGAAATAGCCCCGAATATCACATCGATATAGACTTGTGAGTTGATAGCTTCGTATGTGCTTATCTGGATGTATGCGTATCAAAGAAACTGCCCGTCCGCGGGACCAACGTCCCTGCTCCAGTCTTGCCAACTACACATATGATCAATGGGGATTCAACGAGCAGAAAATGACCGCACTTGGATCCAACGGGTGGAGCGACGTGCGACTGGTCCGCCTCATCTTCATTTACAGTGTTCCAAACCTGGGGTCCCGAGTCTGTGCGACTGAATTCTTGGACGGCATATGCGGTAATGAACCCATCCTCCGCGCACCCGTCCAGGGGCGAATATCCAAGCACCGCCGAGCCCGTCGGCGCCGACTCGGATAATTGCGTTTGGTGCTGGAAGTCGTACTGAAAGTCGAAGGATTCGTAGATGGGCAGGGCCCCGAGTTCTTGGGTGTAGAATGGCAGAGAGAAGAGATGGTCGGTCTGCTGGATCGACAGCTCCAACTGCTCAAGTTGTTGGGCGGCCGTCGCTGCTGGAAATGTTGCACGACTGTCCTCGTCCCCCGGATGACGCGCCCATTTCATTGATGGCGGGGTGTGTGAGGAATTCCCGCTAGTGCGGTTGAGCATCTCTGTGATAATATCGCTGCGGCGGCTGTGAGCATTTTCAACCCATTAACATTAAATATATTTTCAGTACCATTTGCTGCCAGCAATGGGCCACCTTTGATAGGTCAGAATTATGGACGCGTCAGATTCGGTGAGTGGGCTTAACTTACCTCCTCTCGTACAAGTGAAGAACATCGACACATTTTTTGATATCCGCTACAGCCCGCGTAATGTCGGATGGCGACAGTTTCGCGCGCCTGCCGCCCCAGACGTTCAACAGCAATATCACCGCGGAATCGAACAGGGCGTTCTAGCTCTTGCATGAGCGCATCGATAGCACAGCGAGTGAAACAAATTACTATGGCCTGAGGCTGGTGCAGAAGTTCAGACCCACGCCTTGCCTGCACCTCCATGACATGACCCAACGATCGGGCCGAATTGGCGCAAATGGCGAGGGAGGGGAAATCCGACTAGGAGGAGATATATATGGTCGGTGAATAGTGTCGGTGTGCAGAGCAGCATACTAACAGTAACAGCAGTGGTCATCCCCGGGCTAGGAATAAACGGACGATGAATCAGCATCTGGACTGTGGGATGGAGTCAGGATAAACCACGGAACAGCAAGCGGTGAATCAAACTGTGATAGTAGGTAACGTATCTGCGTTCTGCATTCAGAAAGGGCCTGAATCTCAATATGCAACTTACAATGAAGTGGACTGGTCCAGGAAAATCCCTTCGCGATTGGGATCCCATCGCACTGGGTTGAATGAGTATTGGAACTTTGGGAAGACGGTTCCCATACGGTGACTTGGAATTGAGTCGATCCATTTGTTGAGAGCAGAACTGAGACAAATTAGCGAAAAATAATAATTGAGGGAACAAATGCTAAATGAGCGGACTCTAATTCTGCGACAATCTCTACTTCGTATTCTGTCTGTCGTTTAACTGGATGCTAGACAACAGGTGAGATCTTGTCAAGGCAAATAGAGCGCTTACGATGGCACGCTGCGCGCGATTGAAGATGCCAATCAACTTCAGATACGACGTCGCATAGGCGCTTAGCGGAGGTTTGTTGGGTGGTTGTTGAAAACAGTGAGGTTCATCCCAATATTCATCATCACACTCAACGGGCATGTCAATGTCGTAGTCTTCGCTCGCCGTGGCCGTAGGCCTCCCAAAAAGTGAGCTCATTATTGTGTCCTTGATCGTCAGGTTAGGGTGCGAAGTTTTGGACGATGGCGCAGGACGAACCGTCGCGATGAGCATCCAGAAAACACGTTTCAAAAGCTCCGCCTCTCGTCTGGATCCTGTTGTGTACCGAATCCGCCTGTGCGCACCCATTTCTTGCGCCACACGGATACCGACACCTGTGAGGATCCAGCATTCCCTAGGAGTGGAAGTCCCCGCGAGGAAGAATACCGACAACTGAGCATAGTCAGAGACTGAGGCCTGGGATAAAAAATGAGCCTTACACAAATGAGTTGCAGCTTGTGGAGGGACCGGGACGGAATATTCTTGGAAGATGTTGCTAATTGAAGAGACCGCGCCTGTCTGAACCATTTCCAGCCGGCACTTTGTTCTGGAGAATCACCGTCTATTAACACTTTTGGATGATTCGAAAACCTGCCGATTGCAGGGTAAAAAAAAGAGCTGAGAAGTCAGGGAAGCCTTCAATACCTTGCCGCAAGGGCGCAGACCACCAGGACCACCGCACCAAAGTAGTGGTCTCTCAAATGCTCCCCGTCTGCAACCGAGGCGCGGAAGCTTGGAGAGTGTAAAAGAAAATGAGTGAATTGATGTGGCGAAAGTAGATGTCGATGAAATTTTGCAGGAGTTCGTCGTTAGGAAAGAACTGTGGAGGTGGGCTTTCCGGAAGGGGTTGTTGCCACTTATGTGCGAGCAGTGTCAGAGGTTGAAAATCGAACAAGCACAAATTTTGAACTAACAGGTTGAATGATCCAGAACTCAGGTCTTTGGGCGTCAAATGTATATGCTCCACCTGGATTGTCAATGTATGCCATGGCCGCCTTCATGAAATTCATGTTACTGGATTTTCCATAATACCGGTAATTCTCGTCGGCCTCGGAAATAGGAAACGGCAGAGCAAGTCGTCTCAGCGGGTCCGTGATACCTATATCTACGAAAACGCCGTCGTTGGAATCTTCTTGTTTATTATCCACTGTGGTTGCGATGTTGTCCTGGGGAGGGAAGGAGAGCCGTGATTCAGATGACGAGAATAAATCCGTCGACGGAGATGCGGATAGTGCCAAGAGTTCCTCGAGGTTCCGCGCGTATCTTGCAATTTCGACCAAGATCTGGCATAGTACGGTAGGGTCGTTGGAAGGGACGTAGGCCGTTGTTTGAGAAAGGATCGCAGCAACATGTTCCCGAGAATTTTTATAGTTTAGCGATGAGCTGCTACCCTGCATCAAAAATTAAAGCGTCGCTGAAACTCTAAGCTTCGAGGCGTGCCTTAGAGATGTAAAGATGAGTGCAGTGGGTCCTGAAAGTAATGCAGTTGGTGCACTTATTCCCCGGCATTTCCGAGCTATCGCCTGAAAATTTTAGGTAATTCACAGGAGAAAATCCAGCAGTAATAAGAATACTTGCATCGAACTAGCAAACAAGTCAGCGACTCGGACTCTAGAGATGCTACTAATTGACGTGCTCTTCTTCTTCTTACATATATCGCACGCTCCTTGCAATTTGCGCCGCTTGACTGGTGTTGTCTCCGTTGACATGGGCCCGGGAGTTGGGTCAATGTCCGATCCTTTATCGAGCACCGTTAGACGTCGCGGTGGAAGAGTCGTGATCAGCCAAATCGGCCGAAGCCCGTCAATGATGCGGAAATGCGGCCCGGGATTTTTATTTATTTATGGAACAGCCATCAGATTCATGTGTCCTGCACCCTAGTCACTTTCCACGGCAAAGCAATCAACTGGAACCGTCATAGATTAATTCGTGGAATAGCTGCTCCAATCATCCCAACTAAAAACTCATAAGCAACGCATTTCGGTGATGAGCCCGAGGTACGCACTGGGCTTCAGATGGCTCATGGAATTTTTGAGAAGGTGGATCTAGAAGATGTCAGATAAGCAGATTATTCGTGCGCCAACTGACTATCTGAAATGGGAACATCCAGCAGTGCCAACTGACCTGCACCAACGGCACTCTCTGAAAATGCGTCGGAGTTGAAGATAGAATCGAAGTCGAACGATTCGTAGACGGGTAGCCGGCCCAAGTCCTCAGTGTGCAGCGGCAGAAAAAGGAGCCGTTCAAATTCCTGTTCAGAAAAACGGAGTTGTTCGATCTCCTCGGTCATCGCCGCAATCCGTTTTGAGCCCGCGATATTCCGCGGCTCCTCGAACACATCTTGAACATTCTCAGAGGTAGATGGCGGATAATCGTCCGAGCTTCGTGTCCGTTTCAAAGAAGGCGGCACTGTCGAAGCCTGGTCATGGCCTTCGAGCATTCCCGCAAGGATGTCCCTAGCTCGCGGTTAGAAATTGATGATTGAATGGAAAAATGCAAATTACGCATTTCGGCCAGCTATCTGCCAGCTATTCACGTTTCCATTAGCAACGACGCCAGAACATCAATTACATTCCAGACTAACCGGCGTTCATATACCCGTAAAACGTTCAAACATTTGTGGACACTTTGATCTGTGGCGGGGCTCGATCGGTGGAAAACATTCAGCAGCAATACCGTGGCAGAATCGAACACTGCCGACTAGAAATTGGTGAGTGCTGCGTGATGCCAGGAGGGCACTAATAGGTTTCTACAATGATCTGTGGGTTGTACAGTGGTCCAACGGCTCGCGTTGCCTGGACCTCCATGACATGCCCGCAGGAACGAGCCGCATTTGCGCATATAGCGAGCGACGGGAACGATATCTAGGGACCATAAAATGAGGAACTTTGGTGAGAAATTTCACGCACTGAGGATAACGAGGAATGGTTCCCTTTTGATGGAATAAAAGGTCGATGCAAATGGATCTGGACTAGATTGAAATAAGGGGGAGGTCAAGTGGAGGGAAATGGACAGATAACCATGCTGAAATCACTAATAAGAATAGGAATTGGCATGTAAGTTGAGGCGCACATAGTAGGTCACATATAGACAGGCGGATTGATTCAACCTAATCAAATTCTGCCGGTGTGGATCCCATCGTACTTTCGATGAAATTTAGCACTAGCAATCAGGAAGTTCGAGGCGACGTACATTGGTCAGGTACAGAGTCTACCCAGTGATTCAGGGCAGAGCTGAACTACAACGTAAATCCAGGCGCACGAAATCCACGGCTGACGCACTCCAGTTCTGCTACAATTTCCTGGTAAACTTCTTGTTCCTTGCGTTTAATTGGATGCTATGGCCGGGCATCAAAAAATGAAAGCCAGGAACACATGAACGCACGATAGCATCTTGTACACGCCTCCAAATTACCAGCAACTTTATAAGCAATGCACCGTAGATCGCGGCAATGGGGTCTTCTCCCTCAAGCGGCGCCGGCAACGCAATATCGAGCCTAATGTTCATTAATATCACAGACAATGATTATATAGGGAGACGCACTCCTCAATCGCAGTACCTCTCGGCCTTCCCATTAGCGAGCTCATTATTGTATCCGAGCAGAGAAGCATCCAAAAGGTTCTCCTGTAATTGGGATGAAATCAATATAGCTATTTAGCCCTCAGGCCATAATGTTGACTTGCCTGTACATCTCCGACTCTATAGTTTCTCCGCTGCGGGATCGGATGCGCCGATGGGCGCCGACGTCGTACGCCATGCGGACCCCAAGTCCCACCAAGGTCCAGCATTCCTCCGGGGACGATCCACCTGCAAGGTACAGGAGACTCAACTGCGAAAGTCAATACGTGTACACCCTTTAACCAAAGGATACTTGCACAGATGAGCTGCAAGTCGTACAACGAGGGAGCGACCAGAAATGAGGTCGGCACCGGCCGGACCTGCCGAAACCATCTCCATCCGGCACTGTGTTCGGAGTTGGTGCCCTCGAGGAATACCCGGGGGTCCTCCGAGAACTTTGCGCCAAGGGCACAGGCCGTGAGGACTACCGCGCCAAAATTTTGGTCGCGCGAATGTAACCCGGCGGCTACGGCGCTTCGGACGGTGGGAGCGTGAACCACGTAGATGAGCGAGTTAATTTGGTCGAAGAAAATCTCGAGGAGGGTCTTCAACAATTCCGGCTCGGGGAACAGTTGCGGGACAAAAATTTCTGGAGTTATTTCCCACTGGGGAGAGTAAGCACGTTAGTTGATTCCGAGTAGCTGTTATCCCACCGACCGGAAGAACGTTCCAGAATTCGGGTCTGTGGACCTGGGTTTGGTGCTCAATGTCGCCATTGGCCTCTCTCTTCATATCCATGACGACTTTCACGAAGTGTAGGTTTGATGACTTTCCGTAGAAGCGATTCGAGGAAACATCCCGGGTGATCTGCCGCAACGGCTCAGAAAGATTGGAGACAAGAACACCGTCGTCCGAGTCGGTGTCTGTGTCGTCAGATGTTTCGGTTGAGATGAGGGGCTGGGTGTCGATGGAGTGAGAAGGCCCTGTTGCCGTCATGGCCAACGCTTCTTCCAGTCGTCGCGCATACTGCGCGACCGCGAGGAGGACTTGATACAGTGCCGACGGGTCGAAGGATACATATTCCTTCGATCCTGACAAGATGGACGTGATATGCTCCGGCGCGGTTTGGAGGGGCTAAACCGTGAATGAGTGCGGGATTCGAAAAATTACCCGGAGAAATACATTGAAGGCACTGGTCGCGTTGGCGCTGAGTTGTTCTCGGTTAACAAAAAAATTAGTTGGAACCCGACACAGACCTAGGACTGCCGCCCTGAATATAAAATAAATAAATTTAACGCCTAGTTCACGTCGAAATAGGACGTACTTTAGCTCTGCCAGAATGGGTGCACTCGGATTGAAATGCGATGCAGTTAGAGCATCTGTTTCCGGGCATTTCTGCGCTGTCGCCTGGTATACATTCATGTAAGATAGATTCCGAGTCTTGATGCATTGATGACATACAGCGAGCTGAGCGTAGAGCATGAGATCAACGTTAAGCTTGTGATTCGAATAAACCTCACCTTTCTGTTTCTTACAAATGTCGCAGGCACCTGGATTCGACCACAGATGCGTGAGGTCAAGTCTACTTAGCGTTTAAAGAGCACCTTTGAGTCGCCTTCGTTTCGGCCGAGTGGGTTCTGCCATGTCGTTACTGTAAAAAAATTGAAGTTCTCGCCGTGGCCGCAGTGAACAGATTGCTTGAGTCGTTCGAGGTTTAGAGTGGTAATGGTAAGCTTTGAAGAGCCTGGCCAAATCGAATCCAGGCTGGAGAGGCTTTGAAAGGTTGCGAGACGCGTCCAAGTTGCGTCCAAGGTAGTGGCAAGACTCCGCAGGAGGTTCGGGTATCCGGATCAATCGGGATGAGTCGAGATGTTTTTTGACCTGAACTTTCCTGTCCACCATCCTCAACAATCTTCAGCCCAGAATGCATCGAAGAAAACTAAAGGGAAGCAGCCACAGCAGCAGATCGATGTTACATACTCGGCGGCGCAAATTGGCGCAATTGAAGCAAGGGTAGACTTGCTCGTTCATCGTCAGTGTGTTTCGTAGCTTTTCCTGCTGCACGTTTAAGATTGGACAGTGGGGTACACGGCAATTGCATTAAACCAAACCGTTCAAACTGCAGTAGTCCCCAAGACACATGCGAACATCCTGGAGACTCTCGTCGCGCAGCTGAAGCCGCGTCCTGGAATCGTTTTGCTCAAACGGTTGACTATCGTCCTCGACCAGGAGAGTGAGAAGGGATTCGGTCTGGTGAGTAGAATTTTATTCCTCGCTTCGAGGTGCTAACACTGGTTCAATTTTTTGGACGCCTGCAAACGTCGCAATTTTCAAACCCTACGATTTGATCGCCTTGGTGCCCACTACGCAGCCCACCTTCTCGCTCGCGTGCCTCACGCACAGCCAGCCGTCCGCGCTAACCGCCCACATTATCGCCCTCCCCCTGACTCTCCGTCTTGATTTTCGAATGAAGCACACCCTGGTGAGAACGGCCCTGAAAAACGGCGCCGTCTTCGAGATCAACTACGTCGGCGCTCTCGGGGGAGACCACGATGCTGTCCTTGTCGACGCCGGAGCCGCCGAAAGCGGCGCGGCCGCCAAACGGAATTGGTGGGCCACCGCAAAAGAGGTTACTCGCGTCACGAAGGGGAAGGGCTTGATCGTCAGTGGAGGGGTGGTAGCTGAAGCTGATCTCCGCGCGCCAAAGGATGTTGCAAACCTGTAAGCACGACCCGTCGTAATGCTCGCTTCCAGCTGAATTTCGTCGAAAGCATCACACTGCTGGGGCTGCCGCAGGAATCGTCTCATAGCGCATCGACGAAAATTCCCAAATCGCTCGTCTTGCGTGCTCGTTAGTAAAAATTTCGTCATGCTACCTCTCCTTTAATTTCACCCCCAGAAACGCGACAAACGTACCGTGCTGTATTTTCGGAGCCAGTGCTCGTCATCCCGGAGGGCGACCCAATTCCCAGCCAGAACACGTCGGGCGGCAGCGAAAAGAAACGCCCCCGAGAGGATGAAGACGCTGTAACCTCTCAGACCGGCTCCGTTCCTCAGCCTGATCCAGCAGCGGAAGGTTCCTCTCGCAAGAAGAAACGGAAAAAGAACAACCAGAACGAGAAAACAGTGTAACACTATCTTGAATATAATATTCACATTCTACATCTAACACCGCTATGAGCG
Organism: Mycena rosella; assembly: GCA_029378255.1. Lineage (NCBI taxonomy): Eukaryota > Fungi > Basidiomycota > Agaricomycetes > Agaricales > Mycenaceae > Mycena > Mycena rosella. Next base: position 276,169 of record JARKIE010000033.1, on the reverse strand, counting down.
TCATTTATTTGAGTTCCCGTAATAAACCTCCCCCGTCCAAGGTTTCCGTTTATCTTCAATCTTTCGAGGTTGCGTATCCTGTAAATGAATAGCAGCCGAACCGGTTCAATGCAATATCGCGAACTTGTCGCTAATCTCGCTCTACCCCGCGAATTTTATTTTGCGTGACGTGCCAAGAGGAGGCTGTGACTTCTCAGCTGACAAACTGTCGGAATGCTGATTTGCGGTTTCCATCTTCCACTCTCGAACGCGTAGCTCGTTACCTTGCTTTCTTCTTGCGCAACGTATCCTTGAAATACTGGAGAATTTCAGCCCCGAGCTTGGCTTCTGAATCCGCATTGTATTTGCGCAATCGTCCGACTCCGACACTATGGGTGTAGCTCCCAAGGACAAAGAGGAGAGAACGCGCAAAAAGCCCGGTCGTGTGTATGTTTGCGAGCTTGTGCGAAACAGACGGTCTCTCACCGTGTTACAGACCGACTTCATGTGCGGAATGTCGAAGGCTGAAACTGCGCTGCGATAAAAATGTCAGTGGACTTACAAACCAGATTCATTCGCTTACTCTGCCTACCAGGTTCCTTGCGGGAAATGCGTGTCGAGGTAAATCGCCTCCTTGCTGGGAAACAAACAATTTAAACGCGTTGCAGAGGCTGCGGAAGCATCTGCCCCGAAGGTATGCATTTTAGCACATATTTAGCTCAGTTCTAAACCCATGGCAGGCCAGCTTACTTCTGGTACGGTATTTAAGTTGTGTGTTAACCCTACTGAGCTCATTCGACCGTCTCAGGCAAAGGAAACCGGTGCGTCCACCTTCAGCTGCCCCGAATACCCTTTATTCATCTCGCCACAACAGTCTCGTTCTCGCCAATACAGAGGAGCTGCACGACCGCATAGAGCGCTTGTGCGGGCGTATCCGCGAGCTCGAGGACGCACTTCGGACGCTGCAGGAGACCATGACAGACCGCCCTCACCCGCTTCTCCGGCCCGACCTCCTGCATATGATAAAGACGTTCTCTCCCCAACCTCCGACGGACGATCCCTCCCCCTCCTCCAGTGGCTCTCACAACTCGTCGCCCCACGCGTCGAACGAAATCCCCGACCCTTCACAAGTACGGTCCGAGGAAGAAAATTTCGTCGATGCATTCGGTGCGCACTTCCCTCCCCGCACGATCGCCCCTCTGAGTGTACTCGCCAGGCACGCTGACAATCGGCCTGCACGGGGAATCGAGCTTCCTTGGCCAGACGGCGCGGTCCGAGGTGCGCGCTTCAGTTACGCTTGTAACCCATGTACTGATCTCGCATTCCAGTATCTGTTCCACGTAAGGCGATAGCGCCCCTCCCGATCCGTTTCCAGTGCTGATTGGATCTCCAGGCCCTGGCCAAAGTGCCGTCCACCCCCGTGGCCCTCCCACCGCGGCTCACCCGACGGGTCGTTGAATTGTCGTTCCCCGAGTCGGACGTGCAGGACGAAGACCTCGGGTACGAGATTTTCGAAATGCTTCCCACCCTCTCAGAGGCGATCCGGCTGTGCGACACGTACCTCGAGCACGGGGCATACCTGTACGTCCCGGCCCTTCCTCGGACTGCCTGCATCTCACGTTGTTTAGGCCGGCAACCCTTCAGCGCACAGAGTTGATCGACGAGGTTCTGGAGACCGTGTATCGCGCCGGGTACGAGGGCTCCTCTTTCCCTGTTTCTAGCCTCCTCATTCCCGCAGATCCTTCGAAACTCTGCGGAAACCCCATTTACTCTCGCTGCTGTTCGCTGTGTTTGCGACCGCAGCCATCCTCGATCCTGGGAGACCTCCGTACTCCATTGAGGCCCAAGAGTACTATTACCTGTCCCGCGCGGCCCTCAGTTTGGCGTCTCCGGTGCGCGAAACGACGCTTGCGGCCATCCAGGCCCTGGTACGTGTCGTAAATCCTTATTGGCCCTGCTTGCTCATGTGGCATAGATTCACCTGGCTCAGTATCTCGATATGAGCGATTGGGAGGGTATGGGCTCCAATGCTGCGTGGATATATATCGGGACGGCAGTACGATTAGCGCATGGGGTGAGTCTCAATGTTCCCAAAACTTTATCTAGGCTTCTGAACCGAATCTTTCTTCAGATCGGCCTTCGTACGTGTCGCTGCCCGTACCTGCGGCAACTTATATTCAGTGCCGCCGTTTCTAGATCTTAACAGCTGCCGGTGGAACCTCAGTGAGGAGGCGAGTGACCGACGCAGCCGGCTGTTCTGGCAACTATTCCAGGCCGACACTTGGTTGGTGGGTGTCTACGCATCTATCCATTGTACCTGCACGCTAAGTCTACATCACAGAGCTTCTGCGTCGGAAGACCGCCGAGCATGTCTACACATTACATTGACTGCGCATACCCGAAGGACGTCAACGAAGTGATTTGCCCCGATAACACCAAGGAGATGAGCTGTATGCTTTTCGAACAGATGTAGCCGTCCCCATCAGCTGATATCCCGTAGACTTCCTGTGGACATGCAATTACAGCGTGCTGATGCATACCGTCATGTCTTCCGCCTTCGGCGCCAAAGTCCCGGCGTACACCACTATCCTGGAGCTCGACCGCAAAATCCGCGACTTTCCCATGCCCCCGCATCTACGGCCCACTTGCGACCAGGATGAGACGCCAAGGCCATCGCCATATAGGCAGATGCAGCGCTTTTTGGCGATATCGGCGAAGGAGAGCAGTACGTGCCTGCGCAGTACCTCCACTCCGCGCAATTGATCTGTCCGTTTTGATGTAGCTTTGCTGAGTCTCCATCGCGCGTATTTCGCACAAGCACTGCAGGAAAAGCCGGACGATCTGGCAAACCATCGTTACATCCCGTCCGTCATGGCGGCGTACCGTTCGGCGTGGCGGCTGGCTCGGTTATTGGGGATTATTTGGCGAGATGCCCCGATGTTGCTTGCGCGCATGGGATCTGCGTGGTCCCCGGCGTTGTCTGGTGCGGTACGTCTTGTCCGGCCCTCGTTATTGTCGTCGACTGAAAAAAAATCAGATCGTTTTTTGCATCCTTATCACCCGAAATCCCAAGTCCCAAATGACCAAATCATCCTTGGAGGAGCTGGATTCGCTGGCTTGTCTATTCCAGGAGGCTGCCCCGACCTGTCGGTTTGCCGCACAGCTTGCTGTGGGCCTGCTCTCTTTATCGTTAAAGGGATGCTGATGTCACTCTGTTCTAGGTCCCTATATTAACTCTCACGCGCAGAGCGCACCAGGCCGTTGGCGATACTTTTTCGTGTGAAAACTCTTGCACTGTCACGCCCGCCGACCTCGACCGACTCGGGGGCAAGACACACCTCATCTCGGAGCTGCGAAACGTCACCGCGAACGGAGACTCGCCCAGCCTGCCCGCGGCGTATCAGCGGCCGCGGCCGTCTATGTTGTCCGACATCGCCGGGACGAACAGCGAGGCAATGCACCCGACGATTGCGCAGGACATGCGCAGCTTCGACCTCGGCGAGCCGTCGCAGTTCTACGACACCTTCCCGGAAGCGGACATGACGGGCATCCAGTTCACCACCGGGGATAGTGTTTTCAGCTCGCCGTCGGGCGGGGGGTACGGGTACAGTCCGCCCCCGACGTTCCAGAACCCTCCGGCGGGCTTTGCGAGCGGTCCGCCGCCCATGCTGGACGCCACGTGGCAGAGCTTCGTGGAGCAGCTCGGGTTTTAGCACTCGCCTATCTGATATGCGAAGTATTATATATGATGTTTAATTCCTGTCTACTTGGTGGGTCGTTATAGAACAAAACCAATACTGTAATTACATTCTAGTGCGGAGCAGTTCGTGTAGTTTTAGTATCATCCGGGAATTGTAACCACAGGCTCATCTGTTTAGCACCCGATCTAATGTAGGAATACCGGGTTGTCTGAACCAGATTAGGAAGAGAGCTAGGTGGTACAGAGAGGAAGGAAACGTCGCTGCGTAGACTCTAGAGGGGAAAAGTAGCGGAAACCTTGAAGGAACGCGACTCGCCCCCCTCAAGAGATTGTTTGAAAGACTCGCGGAAGTTCTCGACGAAGGCTTCAACAAACGCCGAGTCCACGCTTTCCTCCTCACATGTCAAGGCAATATTGAGTCCGCCAGCAGGATCTCCAAGAATGTTCATGGCCATCGCCGGACCAGCTAACGAGTCGCATTGAGAGAAAAACCTTTCGCGGATGGCCCACTTCCCATCGGGAATTGGGTCCTGAAAGCGACCGAGGTTGGATATGATGAGGCCGAGTAGGCGATTTTGACCAAGCTGGTCCTTCATCCAGGCGTCGTAGCGTGAAAAAATGAATTTCATGGGGTTGGTGGGACGATCAGCTGCAGAGAAATCAGGCCGAGTTTCTCCCGACACTTTTGCTTCTGTATCTGGAGGTCGGCGGCAACACGCGCGGCGAGTTTCCAGGAGAACTCGGCATGGACGGGTGGGAAGGTGGCGTGGCTTGAGACATAGTTACACATGGCATCGTCGTATTGGGGCCCGACGAGCGGGCGCAGCGAGATTGGCGTGTTTATGGAAATGGTTTTGTATTGCCCGAGTTCGCTGGCGAGCAAGCGCGAGATGATGCAAACGGCGAACTCGTAGATGGTCGATGTGATGCTGGCTTTGTGCGAACGGCAGATATCTGAGAACCTCTTGACGTCCACCGTCTCGAAAGACAGCAAGCGGACGTGGGTCTGAATAGGGATGAGCTTCGGTACAGGGTGGCCTGTCCATGCCTTTGGGATGAGGGTCGGGACAAGGATCTTGAAGATTGTGGACACTGAGGGGCGGATATCCGTGACGTGCTCTATGGGGGGTAACAGCGGAAGATCCGGGACAGCGACAGAGGATGAAGCAGTCGCGGGGTTTGCCTGGAGTGCTCGGACGAGCGAGCGATGAAAGACGGCGCTGCTGAGGCCATCGCCAATTGCGTGGTGGAGGGCAAATACAATTTGATTGTCAGCGAGGACCTCGAGGCGCCAGAGCGGCATGTCTTCTTGAATGTCCTCGAATCAACGCGACAGCTGCTTCTCCAACGCGTCCCGCAGATCACGATCTCCAGAAAAGTGGACGACGCGAGATAGGTCCACGGTCGCGAGCCGGAGAGTCGTGACGCATTCGTCTATGCCCTAAAACTTCGAGTGGCATGATATCGCTCGAGGAGTCCTGCAAATGTATCGATGAGAAGCTGCGATTCAGCGTAACATGAGACTGACCGAGCTCGCGTAGATGGTTGGGGGCAGGCATTTAGTGGGAGTACATCCGCGTTCCAGTTTGTATACATAGACTCGGGTTGTTCGAACGTTCATCCCGCGGGTAAGGGATCAAATTTTAAACGAGCGCGGTCTGAACAATACCTCATGTTCAAATCATATATCACCAATTCCGTGCCCGAGTTCACCGCAGGGTCGGGTTTGGCGCCAAGCAGCCCCGGGGATGTTGAGTGAGCAGTGGGCGCTGACATACCCTTGGCTGTACCTCTCTTGTTCTTAACCACCATCCCGTGTCCCATTGACACCGGACCAGACGAAGACGGCCTCGAGCAGGCAGCGGAAACATCCTGCTTGACCCCATTGATTGGGAAACGGCTGCGAGACGCAAAAGGCTGCTGAAGTTTCTCGGTGACTGGTCACTGACGCGTCATCAGAATGTGACCAAATGCCGCCCCGGTCCCGCCCGCCCTTTCTGGTCTCATACGGGCCGCTCGCATTGGCTCTACTCGAGCTGCGGACCATGGAACCTGCATAGCTCCAAGTGCGCAAGACATAAGAACGGCGTAGGGTTCATAAATAACATGTAATACATAGCGCACGCAACGTGCGGTACAAAGCTAAGAGGGCAGGTGCGGGTGCGGCGTCGCGTGGACTGGGGGCATCAACACAAGACCGCCTAAGACCGCTCGCCGCGCAGACGGCGGGCGAGGGCGAGGTCCTTAGGTTGGCTGTGCAGAGGGGGCGGGAGTCAGTATGGCGCGGGAGCGACGGCGGCGGAGACGACGTACATGGTTACACGCTTGGCGTGGATGGCGGCCAAGTTGGTGTCCTCGAAGAGGGAGACGAGGTACTGCGGGGGGTGTTAGCAAAAATGAAGGGAAAGACGGCGACGGCGGGACTAACAGCCTCGGCGGCCTCCTGCAGCGCCATCACGGCGGACGACTGGAAGCGCAGGTCGGTCTGTGCGAGCGTGTGAGAATGGATGGATATTTAAGAGGGTAATTAAATAATATTTACCTTGAAATCCTGGGCGATTTCACGGACGAGGCGCTGGAAGGGGAGCTTGCGAATGAGGAGCTCGGTGGACTTCTGGTACCGCCGAATCTCGCGCAGAGCGACGGTTCCAGGGCGGAACCTGTGGGGCTTCTTGACACCGCCGGTTGCGCCGGTCTACAGGAACACGTGTGAGTCAGGAGGCGGTGATGATGACACCGACGTCGACGGCGGCAAGCCGACGACGACGAGCAAAGGGCTCACCTGGGCAGTCTTACGGGCGGCCTTGGTCGCGAGCTGTTTACGAGGAGCCTTTCCTGGAGAGAAAGGGATAAAAAGTCAGAAAAAGGTGGTCGACGACGGCGGCGACGATGACGAGCCTCCGGTGGATTTGCGGGCGGTTTGCTGGCAGATAAGGGTCAGGAGAGTTGTCTGGAGGAGTTTCAGGGAAGAATACGGACCTTGGTACGAGCCATTGGGATTTCTGGGCGACTTGAGGCGCTGGAAGATGGGGGGAGAGGAAGAAAAGAGCGGGTTTCGGGTGGCGAAAAACCCCAGCGAACGGAAGATGTGCACGTGAGAACGCTCGAGCCACCTGGAAACACACATTTGACACCCGGAAGATTCAAACGCCTTTTGATGTCTTTCCCTTACCGTAAACCGCCGCTTTCTGCATTTTCTTTCAAAAATCGGTTATTATGCGCCTCATGTATCGATTACAGTAGCTCCCAATCCATCCCGTCCGCAGTGAAGGCCAAAAAGGCCGAAAGACCGCTCCACGCCTAAAAAGGAAATGTACAGCCACACAAATGATTCCATCTTCAAGTCGTATCCAGTCGTCTCCGGAGTACTCAGTGGAGCACCCCGACTAGAAAGCGGATAAAAATGTGTAATAATCTAAGCCGGAACTCAGTCTCGTCTTTTGTGAAGGTCTATCAACCACTGCATCCGCACTGCATGCTTCAGGCAAAACCGTAATATTCACCCGGGCCACCACCGCGACGGTTCTGAGCTGACCCCGCCACCAAGAACACTGAACATACACTAATACCTTCCTGTTCTCCGTATACTGGCCTGCTCCCACCGTTGTTGACCGAAGGACGACAAAGATGGAAAAGTTAGAAAGCCTACGATGGAACCGGGCGTGTCAGATACACAACGAGCCGCCGCAGCGAAGAAGATTTAGCCGCAGAATCAGGATGAAACACACCAGGAGACGTTAATGGATGTATGCGAGTTGGAGGGATAACAAGAAGTTCGGAGGTGGATGTATGGACGCTGTGAAGCAGCGGAGGTAGATATATGCGCTGTTGCAGGGCAGCATGTATATGAGGGAGGCGGATGTATGCGCGCTTTGAAGCGATGAAGGTGTATATATGCGCATTTTGAAGAGGGAGCGAGGGTGGATATACGCATGCCGCAGGCTTTTTATATGAGTTGAAGGTGGATGTATGCGCGTTTTGAAGCGGCAGAGGGAGAATATATGCATTGGAGGTAGATGTATGCGCGTTAGGGGTGAATATATCTGTCCGAAGTGGATATACATTTTGGAGCGTCGGAGGGAAATATGTGCACTGCAGGCCAGTATATCAGTCGGAGGATGCATGTGCATTTTGATTAATCATTATCCGCGTTATGAATATATGCTCGGTTTGAAGTGGGTATATGCGCGCCGGAGATGGATATATGCATGCTGAAGGTGAATATATGCATCAGAGGGATATATACGCCTCCGCGCCGAAGATGGGTATGGATGCAAGGGAATGTTAGAGAGTGGCCGATTTCCCCCGGAAGAATGCCGAGTAGCAAGTCAAAAGAAGGGGTCCAGGGGGGAACCAAGTTATTTTGTCGCAATTTATTCCCGAGGGCATTTATTTAGAATATCAAGTAGTATGGCCTTCCACCAAATTATTCGCGTCAAGCGGAAGACAATAGGGAATGTCAGTCATGGCAGTGCCGACCGGATTCCTACGAGACCGGTACACATGTAGATTATTTTTGTGAGATTTTGATTGTGACGAGCTGGAGGTTTTGCTGAAGTTGGGTGAGCTTCTCGAGAAAGGCGATGTTCCTCATTCGGATGCGATTGAGACCGAATTAGGCAACCGACAAATTGGCAAGGGCTTTGTGTTGCGAGGCAGCGAATGGACAGCTCAGATGCACAATGCTGGCAACATAATGATGGTCAGCGACGTATGTTGTCCGCACCGCACCGTGGCGCATCCCGGATACGGTACTGGCGGATAGCACCCGGAGCTGCTGGGACGAAAGTTCACAAGCGGGGAAGGAGTGTACCAGAGTCTATTCAGAGCTATTAGCGACGCGGAGGGCCTCTAGGGCAGGCCATGAGTGCAAAGAGCAAAGTGGAACGGAGACGTTTTGACGATGGAATCATTCGGTGGCTGTGACATTCGGCAGTTGCCGGCATGTGGCGCGGAGGACTCATTTGAGCTTTCTCTGGCTTTCAGAACGGCAGAGGAGCCGGGCAATATTCCAGGCGATAGATAGCATCCTTTACAATGGCCCAAGCCACAAAAATCAGCGAAAAAGAGGGTGATTCGAGCAGGAGAAAGAGATCAAAGGGCCTTTGAATCTTCTGCATGTCCAATCGACGTTTCCGCTTGGCTCGAGCGTTCTCGAGCTCACGTGCACACCTTCCGTTTGTTTTGGGGGTCTCGCCACCTCGAACCTTCGCTTTTCTCATCCTCCCACTACAAGCAAACGTATCTTCCAGTCCTCCAAATCACCAATGGCTCGCACCAAGGTCCGTATTCCTCCCTTAAACTCCCCCAGACAACTCTCCTGACCCTTATCTGCCAGCAAACCGCCCGCAAATCCACCGGAGGCTCGTCATCATCGTCGCCGTCGTCGACCACCTTTTTCTGACTTTTTATCCCTTTTTCTCCAGGAAAGGCTCCTCGTAAACAGCTCGCGACCAAGGCCGCCCGCAAGACTGCCCAGGTGAGCCCTTTGCTCGTCGTCGTCGGCTTGCCGCCGTCGACGTCGATGTCATCACCGCCTTCTGACTCACACGTGTTCCTGTAGACCGGCGCAACCGGCGGTGTCAAGAAGCCCCACAGGTTCCGCCCTGGAACCGTCGCTCTGCGCGAGATTCGGCGGTACCAGAAGTCCACCGAGCTCCTCATCCGCAAGCTCCCCTTCCAGCGCCTCGTCCGTGAAATCGCCCAGGATTTCAAGGTAAATATTATTCAATTACCCTCTTAAATATCCATCCATTCTCACACGCTCGCACAGACCGACCTGCGCTTCCAGTCGTCCGCCGTGATGGCGCTGCAGGAGGCCGCCGAGGCTGTTAGTCCCGCCGTCGCCGTCTTTCCCTTCATTTTTGCTAACACCCCCCGCAGTACCTCGTCTCCCTCTTCGAGGACACCAACTTGGCCGCCATCCACGCCAAGCGTGTCACCATGTACGTCGTCCCCGCCGCCGTCGGTCCCGCCCCCATACTGACTCCCGCCCCTCTGCACAGCCAACCCAAGGACCTCGCTCTCGCCCGCCGTCTGCGCGGCGAGCGCTCTTAAATCGCTTGCGAAGCGGCCTTGCGGATGCCTGTGTATTCCTTATTAGTATACGTGGTGCGGCGACCTTTCCGATCCTCGCTTTATATGAATCAGCATCCCGCACATGCTATGTATTCTGTCGGACACTATTGTATGAATCCTTATGTAATTTACTCGCCTCCCCGGTGCTGCACTGGCGGTGTCGCCCCTCACAGCGCCTGATGGCGCATCAATTCTTTCTTGTGTAACAAGCCTACAACCCCGCCTTCGTCCTGACGAACGGCCCGTCCCAACACTTGAATCCAACATCGTTCGTCACCTGCGCGCCTCAATTAATTGCCCAAAAGCATCCCACACGAAACCACTCACAGTCGTCGCATTACACATCACATCCACCGGCCGCAACGTCTCCGTCGTCGCGAAGATATCCTTCGCGACGATATTGCTCGCCGTCCCGGGGTAGAGGTCGAAGATCGCGACTTCACGCCCCGTCGCGTTCGCCACCGCATACCAGCACGGGTCCGACACGCACGAGCCCTCGACGTACGGTTTGCTGCGCGCGGCTCGTCAGGGTACAGAGGAAGGAGCTAATGGAAATAACGCACTCGCGGATGACGCCGGCGAAGTTCTGAAACAGGAAGTCCTGGACGTGCGTGTTGTTCAGCGCGTCCGTGACGTTGGGCCGCGGGCCGACCTGCGGGGGGCGTCAGTGCGTCCGGTGGAAGCGGGCAACGCAGTGCGTACGCCTTGGTCCCAGTAGCTTGCGGGGGAAGATCGTCAGCGGGATAAAGAGTCGCAAAGGCGGGAACGTACTTCTGTGTCACGTATATCTGCGGGAGGGTAGTAAGTCGCTGCCGGAGGGGGAGGGTGGGGACGTACGGGGAAGGGAACGTCGATGAAGGTGATGTCTTTCCAGGTGATGCTGCCGCAGCGTCAGTCGGAGGAACACATTGCTATAAAACCCCCAAACGCACTTGCGCGCGAGGCCGTTCCCGCCCGTCCAGCTCTTGAACCGGGCCCCGTAGAGGGTGCTTTTCTGTGTCAAAGGTGAAAATCTTTTGGCGGTGCAGACGCGACAACGCGTACCATGACGGTCTTCTCGATGCTGGACGCCTACATTAGTAGGAACTCCGGAGGAGAAGTGGAGACATACAAGACATTCTGAACGTCCGCGACCTGGCCGCCGCTGCCGAGCGACCCGATAGACAGGCCGTGGCCGCCCTCGCAGTACGAGTTTCTGCGCACCCACGTCAGCCGGGATGAGCGAAGAGGCGCGAGGGACATACCGCCAGGTGATGTTACGTGCCCCGTTCCCGACGGTGAGGCAGTCGTCGCCGTTGACGACGTGGTTGTTCTCGAAGAGCAGGTTGGTGCCGCCCGCGGAAAAGCCTGCGACGGGTAAGTAATGCCAATGAAGGATGAAGCGGGGGCGTGCCGTCACTGTGTCATTTCGTGAGGGCGTAGTCCGGGGTCTGGATAAGAAACTTACGTGTTAAATGGAAAAGACTGATGCGTGTGTGGTTCAGCATGGCAAGGAACGAAAGCGAGGGACGTGATGTTACCGATGTATCCGACACGGCCAAGATGAGGTTGTTGTATGCGTGGACGTTAACCGCGCCGCTGGTAGCGAAATTCCAGGCGACGGGCTGAAGCGCGTCAATTAGTAGACAGAAAGAACAAACGAATCTCACCTTCCACAGCTTCATGTCACGAATGACCCCATTGGTAATTTTGCTGAAAGCCCACCCGTGCGGACGATTCACTTGTTGGACGGCGTCCCACCACTGTAAGAATTAATGAGGGAAAGAAAATGAGTGAAGAGCGTCGACGGACAGCCTGGCCGTGGCCGTCGACCCAGCCCCACTTGGGGTCGGTGCTGCCGCGGAGGGTGACGTTTTTGCCGCCTGTGAATGTGAACCACGACCCAGGGAAACTCTGAAAGTCAGGTAAACACAAATCAGAGTCTGAGTCTCGGAGTATGCGCACCGATGCCCCAACAACAGCTGCACCGAGAGTGAGCATCGTACGCGCGGAATAGATCAAATTTCCGCACCTTGAACCTCTGAAATATCAGACGGGTACGTCAAGTTGCCCTCGATGCGTATCTCCACGTTCGACAACACGGGAAACTTGATAGCTGTGAAGATGTTGTATGTTACGCCCTTGCTGAACATAATTGTCGCGTTGGTGGAGTGGTTCGTCACCAGCGCGAGCAAACCCGGCGTGTCATTCTCGTTTGGTGTATGCGGGACGACGAATGTGTCCCATGCAAGCGCGGCAGACGCTTGGAGAAGAAGACCGAGCAACATGGCTGTCTGTCTGGAGACTAGGAGAGCCGAGTGGAGAGGACGGAGCCACTGGGTAGTGGAGAGAACACTGTCATGCCGTTGAGCGCCTTTATTTTGAAGATCCCCGCTCCGGCCCCCGCTTTCTTGGCGCGTCCTGGCCACAGGTGATCACAATATTTCCGGCTGCTTCAACGTGAGCGCCCTAGTCCTCCGGTCCGCCAAAGGTCAGACGACTGTCTTTGCACGACGATGACACATATCTCCGGGACAAAATATGATAGAGACCACATTTATTGGAGGGCGTGAGGCAGCAATCTGAACTGGTAGATGACTTTACATCGTCGAAAAGATTGGTGAAGATTGAGCGAAACCAACTAGAAAACAGTCGGAGCGAAGGAAAAAAGCACCGATTGATGTATTGATGCGCTACTGAGCGGGCCGGAAGTTTCCGAGAATTCGCCGAATGTTGAATTTCTCATGCCTCCGAACAATCCTCCGAAGTCCAAATTATGGCTGCTGCCGGCCGGGTTTTTTTTTTCAAGTTCAAGCTGAAATTTTCAAAAGAAATGCAGATTACGTGGATAACCAGAGAGCTTTGTCGTCATACTTAGCTATCGGAATTTCCCTGGCTTGCGTGTTGTTATAGTGAACAGTAACCAGGTGGAAAAGCAACCCCTCCATGAGAGACACAGGTAAACCACTGTTGTACAAAATCTTAAATGCTACAAGTTCTAGCTCCAAAGTGCATACTTCCACAAGCAGTATGGGTTTTTACACGGTTCCCGTCACTCAGAGAGTCCTTTCTATCTCTGAATCTTTGAATATCTGGTGGAAAAAATGTGCCGGAGTGCAGCAGATTTTTGGAGAAAAAAGTAACAATTGATATGGTTGATTTGGAAGAAATTCTCGAGAGATCGGACTCGAAGAGTTCTCGAAATCCTTGAATCTTTCCTTTTCCCCCCTTTTCCTCTTTCCTTTTCGGGCGTATTTTTTGTAATTGTTTTGGGCAACCACAAACACCGTGACCGAGCCTGAATTTCTTGGTTCGATCTCTGGGTCGGATTTTTTTTCCGCATGGGGAAGTTGAGTAGGAACCAGTATTGGCATACAAAAGTGTTAGCTACCACTCGGATTCGACTCGCGATGTTTGTCGTCCCAACTTGGAGACAAGTTCAACAAAAGACCCTCTAAGCTTTATCAAGCGAGGTACGAGCTAGAATTTATAGTTTCAAGAAGGCTACCTCTAAGCGTAATTAATCAACCCAAATTGGTTGAGTTGTCGGCTTCAGCTTCGCCTTTGGATGGTATCCAATCGCCTCCATGCGCATCTTTACTGTGCGATGCATCTTCACCCCATGTGTTGACTGACGCGGAATATGTCTGCCGTGGCCCTTGTGCACCCTATGAAAATAATGTAAGTCTTACTAGCGCGCCGCGGCAGCGCTGAAACGCACTTGAGTTTGTGTGTCCATGAATCATTGTTTCCTTGATAGCGAAGTTTTTGCGGAATAATTTCAAGGATCCACCATAGTTTCACGCGTTTCAACTCGTCGTGGATGGGCGTTAGCGCGTCCGCCAAATCCTCCTCCTCCTCGCTCCTGAAGTCGATCAGCGAGCTCATGGCCGTCGCTGCACTGCGCTGGGATTCTTTCGGGGTCTTCAGTAGAGGCGGGGGTCGAGGGAGGACATCCGGGGAGAGAGTGGAAGGGTCGATGCCGACCAGGCGCAGCATATCGCGGTGGAAGAGGATGCCTGTTTCGAGGAGGAAGCACTGTCGAATCATCCACCGAATGGGAATACGGGCTAGACTGTTGCGAGCCCCGTTCGGAAGCGCGCCACCGCCTACATCTGGAGGCGCTCATCAGTCTGATGGGCCGCAGAATAGAAGGAATCGGAGGGCCGAACCACCTGTGGATACATAGTGTCACAATCAAAGACGATGGGAGAAAAAGGTGGACGAACAATGGCATCCCGAAAACCAAACCTCCTCCACGTCCGTCGTATACTGACCCCCATCTATCTACGTTAGCCGACACCGCAAACTAGTTAAACAAGCCCACCGGAATACTGCTTCTCAAGATCATTCAACGATTTGCCAGTCTTGGATGACTTTCGACCTGACTTTGGCATTTCGCCTGCCTGAACACCAAGCTGCAAATCCTCCTGTGTTGAGCGATGCCAAAAGTTTGGCTGGAAACGTGCACGGTGCTCGTCCAAGGCCAGCGCCTGACGAAAATAGCGGACATGTTTATTCGAGCGGGTGAATGGGAGCTGCGTAGGAATTAATCCGACTGAGCTGACGGTGTCCCTGCATCCAATTTAGCTGGGGATTTCATAAAATTAGAAGGTCAAAAACTGTACCAAACTCCCACGAGCTCGACGGAAACATCGATGCAGAATGCTCTCTTGAATGCGGTGCTCTGTAGAGTCCTGTTAGAGTTCCTACTTATTGGACGCCGGGAACGAACGTGCCTGCTTCCAGCCAATCTCGTCTTCACGGGAATACATTTTATAAGCAAAGGGAACCTTTATTGTAACGCTTGAACCAATGAGGGTCTCTCTATGGAAAAGACAGACCTGCTGATGATTGCATTTCGGTAAGAGTCCAACCTAAAAAGTTCCATAACGCAGGGTAACTTGAAGGAGTTCTGTGGACCGACTTTATGTAGCCTGCAATCAATCCGATTAGCAAGGAACCACGCAATACAATTGACGGCTTACATCCCGGAAAGTGCGCGAGCAGTCTGTTAGAATAGCATGTTGAGGCGAGCACGAACACGATCAGGGTTCGGTAACCTACATATGCTCCACGAGAAAACCTGCATCATGAATAAGTGCGGAGAGGCATGTTGGGCTCGAATTTACTCACCCAAACAAGCAGATCTTGTCCCCGAATTGATAGTTTTGCATCAAGAATTCGTAACCACCTCGAATACAGTTAGTTGAGTGACTCGTCAGATCTCGAAACAGCTGCGGAAATTTCACCCATAACATGCGCGTTCAAATGAGACCCAAGCATGGCATCCATCATTCTATGAAACTTTGCTACTTTCGGGTGAGCGATCTCGGGGATGCTGTAGGTGCCGATGCCAGCCTGATAGTACACCAGCTGTTGGCTCTTGTCGTCTTTCTTCAGCATCGTGAAGAAGTTTATCACGTTGGAGTTCTATGAATGTAATGAATGTCGCGTCGATACTGTGAAAAAGACGCGAACCTCGTCGTCGAATTGGTCTCCCGTTCCGTCAAAGCAAAGAACCAAAGTTCGATGGTCATTGGCGGGCGGGATAGTCTTCTCCAGATTAAACTCCAGAATATTTGGCCCAAGACGGGTTGGCGAAGAACACTTAGGAAATGTGGGATATTGTTCGAGGGCTGGAGCGGTTGCATGCGAGTCGTCTCCTGGGGATTCAAGTACGGATGCCATTGGGCGCCGCACAACGGAGTGTTGACGGTGAAGCTTTTATTGTTCGGCCGAGGTGGGCACGTACGTATTCGAAGTTGATTCAAAGAGCGACTGACGCCTTCTTACCCGCTCCTTTCGTACTTGCTTGCGTGTTTAAGCTGTAAGCTGCGGAGTCCTTGTCACGACAGGGCTCCCAAATTTGGGATGTCGTGGTAGGCTGGCACTGAGACTAGCGGAGTCCATAGTGCAATACGCCAACTCGAAATGGGATTTTTGGCAGGTGTCAAGTGTATGATGGGTTCTAATGGGTTCTAATACATATTTTATAATTAAGCTTGTTATCCTCGTGTGCTTTCAGCAAGGGGTGTCGGGTTTCAGGTCGAAAAGTTTTTTTCAGCCCCCCTCCCTCCGTACTCTTGCCATATAAGGAAGGAGGTTTCCACCCCTAGCTCCGGGCCGCGCCTCCGAGTCATGTGCAGCCACGTTCCGAATGCAGCTGATGCTACATATCAAGACCGTGTTTCGCAAGTGTTTCCACAGCGGTTCTTGTTGGTTTTGCGAACTAACGAACTAGGTAAAACAATTGTGTGGTAATTTCCAGGTGATATCACCTGTTGCACATTATAAACACTCAGGTTTATGACCTTCTGCGCTCGGAGTTGCCTCGGAGGGCAATCAGAGGACCTTGTACGACTCATTTTTGACCGTTACACTTTCCCCCACCCCTGGATAATGTTTTTGAAGGTCCTAGACCCCATTCAAAATGTGGGGTAAAAGGTTTTTTTCAGCCCTCCGTGGGACCCTTCCCCCCTAACCCGATATCCGAAATTTTAATCCCGACACGCCCTTGACTTTCAGCCTATACCGTTTAAATATTAGCTCCGTTAAACCAGAATGCACTCGGTCGCTTACGCAAGAGGAGTAATACTTTTAGTCGGATCAGGTCGAGATCCCTAGCAGATGCTAAACCGAGTAGTGAACCCAAATGTCAGGAGGGGCGAGTGCAATACGAGGCACCGTGAAGCTCCACCAGAGGGTTGTCCCAAAAAGTGGCTTTTTGAGGGCAAAATTTCTTGATTTCCTTGTCCCGAAAGTGGTTTTTCGAGGCCGAAAATTGAAGAGCCCTTTCCCAGAAGTGGATTTTTGAGGGGGGATTTGGTCGCTTTCTCTAGCCCTTCTCTCAAGGAAAATTTCAAACAAGGGAGGTCCGAGGAGCGAACCCACGACGGACCATAACTCGAGGAATGAGGCGGGAGGACTGCGCGGCGGAGGCGAAAAATCAAATTTTCGCCCGTATAGTGGCTTTTTGAGGCTAGATTTGGGGATATTTTGGGACAATCCTTTGGTGGACCTTCACGGGGCCTGCAATACGCCAACTCGATCCCATCACAGAACCTCTACACCCGCCATTTGCACCTATGTAATAATATTACACGGCCAATATTTGACTAATAGCACACGGCGCTGCTGTTGGCCCACTACCCGGCATCGACGTTGATGCGCTTGCGTGATGGCGCATTATTGATGGACCTCCGGATCAATCGGCATTATTCGGCGCGAATCGGTACGCACCCCCGACGATACCCACACTTCTGTATCTCCATACCATACTACATGGTAGAAGTACTGTAGCAGCTATTTTTAGCCAGGTTACCGACAACCAATAGAGCTCAAGTCAAGTCAAGCCCGTCCCCTATGTTAGGTCCCCGATATATGTACTGCAAATAATTTAAACTCAACACCTTTCACACCTAATGGCAAGACATCGCCCTCTGCCAATTCACTTTATGCAAACTGCCGGACTCTGTTCGCCACGCGATCGGTGTTCGAACGGTGTTGTGGAGGAAAAAGAAACCGCGGAAAATTATGGTCGAGATTACCGTTGATCGCCGCCACGGCCTTGATGCGACTACGTGGTCGGTCACTTACCTCTTACTGTACGTATAAAATATATTAGAACCCATTAGAACCCATCATTCACTTGACACCTGCCAAAAACCCCATTTCGAGTTGGCGTATTGCACTATGGACTCCTAGTCTCGTTTCCAGACGTTATAGGGCCCCAACGCTCGCGCGCTCGCGGGAGCCACAGAATCTATCCGGAGATATCGGAACCTCGGAAGATGATCCGAGGCAGTTTTGATGAAAATGTGATGGCGATTCACTGCCCCTTTATGGGGTGATGGCTGGCCGCTGCTGGTGGATTTTTTGATTGATGTGCCCCAAATTTCAGACTCCGCAGCCGAGCCCCGTAAAGATCTGGAATCGAGATTATATGGACTCCAAGTGTGGAGTCAAGTGTGAGCTAAAACCAGCCCATTCTTCCCGCGACAGATCAGATGGAACTTCAATTCAATCGGGTCAAGCTTGCTTTTCAATGAAAATGTGCGCTCCCATTGGGTCGAGAATGCCGCATAGGCCCCGTCGTCCGCGTTGAAAGGGAACAGCACAACCAGCTCTGGGTCGTCCGATAGAGGGGGTGTAAGGTATTTGGCCAGGGGGCCGTCGTGCCGGCCCGCCTGAATTTCGTCGGGAAGAGCATCAATGGCAGCCATCAAGTCAAGTCCTGCTGGGGGACTGTTCTTGGCATACTTAGAAATACTTAGCCGCGCAAGCCGTGGATCAATGGAAGAAGGAAGAGGAAATGATTGGCAGTTATGTATTGACGTTCCTCAGCAGGACCGGCCGTGTAATACTCAAGGGGAGCCCGGCATTTGAAAAAGCGCACTGGGGTCGGTTTTGCTTTTTCGCCCAGGGCTGGCGAACTAACTAACTACGTAAGCATTCCCACGGTCTATATATGGTAATATTCCGCGTGACTTCTTCACGTAGTTTGCGCCGTGGCCGTACGGCTCACCGTACTTCCCAACCTGCCCTGCGAGGGTTCGTATACTGAATGCATGAATATGTGATTGCCTCTAGGTACGATTTAATATTCAGTTCCTCTATATACATTCAACCAGCTTCAATGCCGACCACGTTTGATAGCCCGCGAAGAACCGGCTGAGGAACCACAGGATTCACAGGTCCACCCAACGATAGCCACCTGCAAATTGACACCAGATAGATGGCACTACATCCCTATCAGTTGTCAAGCATCTTTCGACAAATATGAGTACATACCCATTTTGCTTCGCATCCAGCCCTGTTGAATTGAATCGGCGCTGATGGGATCAATGTTACTGCCAAACAGGGGACGGCCGACTGCCGCATTGGGACTCAGACACTGATCTCACAATGGAAAAGCCCCGGCAACGCCCCAGAAACACGGAAAACATCGGCAACATCGTCTGGGATCTCCATAGGCTCGTGAAATCAAAAATATCCAGTAGACTTTTTTTTTTTTCCTGGTCCTCGGTTGGACTAACTAACCGGCCTTAGGTCACCGGTTTGAATGCCGGGCTCCCCTTGGTAATACTACCTACCTACCTTCCCAGCCGCAGTTGCGAGGTTCATCAATATGTGTAGCGGTATTTGAAATGAACTGAGAGAAAAATGACTTACCGGAAAATCGGACCGTGTTACGTGTGATGTTACTAGGGACAGAAATTGGGGATGAACCGCCGTGGAGAGGTTCACCCCAACTTTCGTCACTTATAACATCACGGTCACATATCGAATCATCAAATCATGCTTACTTCACCCCATCTCTGTTTTAAATTGTAATAACGCTACACATATTGTGAACCTTGAAACCGCAGCTGGGAAGGAACCTAGTGATGTGTAGGCGCTGATGAATGCATACATGATCTTCCCCACGAGTTTGATAGAATCACCGGTCTGCGTGCCATGCCCAACTTCAAGGACTGGGTTGAAGATAATCCGCCTCCAGCATCGATTCGAGGGTGGACTGAAACAGACAAGGATGGACAGGAAAGGAAGCTGATCAGGGTTGAGTGAGATCCTGAAAGACCAAGGTCATTCAGAATGGTGCACAGAGCAGATGAGGTGCTTACCCCGCTTGCTCGGTTACAGCTTCCTGACGAAAATGCTCCAGAAGAAAGGAGTATTTAAATGTGCCAGATACTATATCACAGCGGTAAAAGAGGGAGGGGAGGGAGGGTGAGCGAAGATAGTATGTGAGGGTGAGAAAGGGACGGAGTATGCGAGGAATGTGGTACGATGAAGTAGCGGTACAGAAGAGAGATTCTTTCTGAGGCTATGCTCTCGCTCGGCTGGATGCGTGCCATCAGCCTACTCCTGGCAAGCGAGGGATTGGCCGACACCTGCACACATGAGATATGGTGCTAGCTTTGCCCGTAGTTTGCCATAATACGGGGGCCGCTATATCACAGTATATCGGTATCATATCATATTATATCAGCTCGTATTAATATCATCTGGGCCCTCTCGAGCCATATTAGGGTTGTTCACAGTAGCCCTTTTTCTTTCCTTTTTACCTCCTTTTGTCTTCCTTTTCAAAGAGGGAACCAAAAATGAGAAGAAAAAGAACAGAAAAATGCCCTTTTTGAAAAATGGGCACCACCCCTTCATTTTTGAAAAAGGATTATTTTCCTATTCCTTTTTCAGACTGCTTCCCCTCCTGGACTTCCCTTTCCCTGTGCAAATATTCTAGCTCATTTATCAGGTTCCCTTTTTCTCTCCTTTTTTCTGGATCTTGTTGCTTACCTGTTCACAGTAACTCATTTTTCATTCACTTTTCTGTCCCTTTTTCTTTGTTTTCAGTCAGTTTGCACCCAGAAACTTGTACTTTTGGATTTTAGACCCTCTCGAATGTCTGAATGGAAAAGGGGGAAAAAAACTGGATGAAAACGACGGGAACATCAAAAAGGAGAGAAAAAGAGTAACAAAAAGGAGCTAAAAAGGGTTACTGTGAACAGCTCTATTGTATCTGTATTATTAAGGATATTAACTAGCAGAACCCTGTGAATAAAATTCACGGCAAGAGCGTGAAAGCTGAAAATACATTCCGTGTGAAAAATGGAAGCCGTCTCCATCCGTCACCTGTGTCTGGGTTTGTCTTCTTGCGCTACCCATGTCCCCGTCCCCTTGTGCAAACCTCTTCTCCTGCCCTGTCTTCGTTCGCAACCCCCATGCCTTCTCCGCTCTGTAACCCTCTGTTCCCACTATTGCGCCTGATCCCGGGCAACTGCATGTATCACTTGCTCTTTGTCCCAGTTCTCGCACCATGTCTCTCCACCCTGTTCCTGTTATTCCTGCTGTTATTGCACTCGAGCCTGAGGGACTGCATGTATCACTTCTAACTTGCCCTTGTATGCCACTGTTCTTGTGCATGTCCCAGGTCTACTTGTTTGTGCCTGTGTCCGAGGCTGTGAGAGTGCATGTATAACTTACCAGCGCATGTGGGCCTGTGTTCTTGTGCATTTTGAGCCTCCCTTCCTGTGTCCGAGGCCATGTGATGGCATGTTCAACTTGTGCGCACTGAGATTGTAGAAAGTTCTTTATCCATACCCCCTCGTGTTATAGTATAGAAGATATCCTATTATCTTATATTGTATTACATGTAATGGACAGTACTAATCCCGGATCTTATCCTGCAGCAATAGAGAACTTTGAAGGAAAACTGGTAGGAGAAGGCTCGGAAACTTCATCCCGCCATGATCCGTGCTTGGGTTAAACCGGTAGTCAAGGGTTTGAACTTGGTTTGAACCACATCAAAACAGAAAACTCAATTAAAACTCTTGGTTTTTTTCGGACAGATGACGATTCCGACTGGCCTCGGCTCAGGACCATATAAGAAAGGGCTCGCCATACTTCATTGTCATTTGTCGCTGATGATTTAGATGAGTCTACTCTCAAAATGATGAAAACCTTAGTACATAGAGGCTGGCTTTATTTACATGTAATGAGTGAATTCAGGATTGATTTTCCCCACAACTTTCAATTCTCAGTTTCAAGTGTTCTCTCGCAGAGAGGGCAACTTTTGTCATGGACCGTTCTTTTTGTTGTGCAAATAGGCCTTTTGATCCAGTTTTTTACTTCTTCACAACACCTTTGTTGGAATATCCAACTAGGGGTGCTCGCACCTTCACTAAAACCTTCACATACCTGCGGGCTCTCCATTTACCGTGCCATCTCCTGCTCGGACGTCCGTCCATTGTCACCAATACTTTACCACTCCTGATTCGGCATCTTCTCTTCCCGACCCCCTGTACCTGCTCCTTTCGTACCTGCTTACATGTTTAAGCTTTGTCATGATTCAGCTTTTCAAATCCCAAAGCCGGATCAGACCGCGATCACGGGAACCTGCTAACCTGCGATCACATCCCTATGCGTTTCATTTTAACTCCTTTCTGGTTTCAACTAAACCCCTTTACGTTGCACATAGGGTATATTGAAACATCACACATAGGGTATATTACGATCGGACTCCTGGATACCATAGTATATAAACCCTAGGTAGAATCCCTGTACTTTAGATTCTACCTCATCTATTCACTGGCCTTGCTTTGGCCTGTTCTTGACCTGTGTTCAGCCTAAGCTTGCTCTGCTTTTGCTATCTTTTTGACTCGGGTTTCCCTATCCACTTCATTCTGTGGGCAAACCCTTGTCTCCTATTTTGACTCCTGTCTCGGACCTATCTCAAATTCCATCGGCGGAGCCTGGTGGTGGGTTGTAGGGTTGTGAAGGATGATAACACTGGTATCAAGACTCTCAGTGGCATGGACACAGAGTCTTGATCACGTGCAGGGTCAGAGGGAGACAACCACCACCACCACAACTATTCCTTTGTCTCTTGGCATTAGAGCGTAAAGTCCGAAGGAGCCTCTGTCGGATATCCCTGGATCTTCCCTCCTGTTTGCCAGTCTATAATCAACCTATGTGTGTCATCTCATAATCCTGCCGGTAATCCTGTCGGGATATGCCCCACATCGGTTTGATTATCCCAGGCCTGTCAGGACTACTTCAACCACAGTCTAGACTCTGGTTGAAGTACTCCTGGAAGCGATCCTCGGTCATTGGCCGTTCGTATGTTCATCATGAATGGTCAGTTCCTCTCAACACCTGGGCTAGGACTTGTGGTTCTGTTGTGCTTGGTCGCAGACAGGTTGACCCAAGGGCCATTGTTGACAAGCTTAAGCTGTACCTTGTTGAATCCAGTTACACAGTAGACATTACAAGGCCATACAAAAATCTCGGGTATCTAGGGAAATTTCCACAATTACTTTCATTTTAAGCTATCAATTGACCCTCCATTATTATTGTACTGCACATTTGTCTGAGTATGGATGTTGATTTGGAGATCCTGAAAATAAATGAGGATCAGTACAAATCTTGGAGGTGAACGAAATAACCAATAACCATTGGGATTTTGTTTGATGGGCTGGCCTGATTATTTCGTCAATTTACAGACTGAAATGTGGGGAGGGACATGCCAAATATGGTCCAACCATCTGGTGAGGGCGTGGTTCTAGGAAAAGAACTGGGCTTCTCTGCTCGCACAAACAGGTGTTGCCAATCCATCGGACATTTTTCCAGGTATTGAGACTGAAAACAGGGTGGCGGCCGGTTAGTCAGGAAATGGTTGGAAATTGTTAAATCTGTTCAAGGAGAATCATGTCACAAGTAGTGAATTCACACAGACTTTGGACCAGTGTTGAGATATGTTTCTCAAAGAAAAGAAAAAGGTGCCCAAATTTTGAACATACGTTTCCCGATGACAACATGCAAGTCTAAGAAGACCAGATTTTGGGGTATGATCACCCACTAAGCGATAAGATTAGCAGGATTTTTATTCCAAGGAGAAAATTGTTTACACATATCATAGTAACGACCGTGCCAAGGCTGGTCACTTAAGTTAGCAGTGTCTTGAAATTCAACTTTGAGTTATGTACCAGGTCAATGAGCCTAGGAACAAGTCAAAGATCATCTGTGAAAATTGTGATCTTACCAGTTTCCAAACCATACAATATCAATTTGCCGAGGATGTAGTTGAACCTTTGGGTGAATATAAATCCTGAGTGGGGGAAAGCCTTGGCATATTCAATGGAATTACCTTCCAGTCTCGGTTCAATTTGATTGAAATAGGTACACGAGAAGGCCGGTGATTAGGATATCGACAGCAGAGGATACCCCCAATCCAATGGTGAAAATCCACTTTGGAATACAACAATCAGTTGAAGGTATAAATGAAATAATCATATCCACTGACATGAGCATGCAGCTGGAAGAGGTTATAGCTGCGATAATGGAGCCTGGAGGGATGCCTTCGATAATAATAAAAAGTACCAACACCGAACAACGTGCATTTCCCATGTCGACACTGTCTGTGATAAGGTTTCGGGTTCAAGAAGGGGAGGAAAAGACTTACCCAAGCTGCAACTAGAAAATAACGGGTTTATGCTTAGTGACAACACAATGTATGTGGGCAATAGTTACCCAGGCAGATGAGGGTGAGAGCAAGCTGCCACAACACATGGTCTCATAAGTGTATAATTTTGGGACAAGAAGATTCACATACCATGGGTAAGGTCATGAGCCATTGTTTCTTGCTCATCAAGAATATTCGGTGTGCGAAAAAGCTGTGCAGAAGGTGACTCGGCATGTGGTGATCAGAGGAAGACAACTTGACAACACACCAGTGTACAAGGAATGTTACAAGCACCTTTGAAAATGAAGGACAGCTCAGTAGGAGTTCCCAGTACTACACCCCAGAACAAGAGAATACGAACGGTTAGGATAACCATAAGCTAAATTTGTGTTTAAAGATTGTGAACGAAACAGTGTTTTTTCGACAGTGCACCGAAATTCACCTATACAACCATCAGCCCCCGAGAATCCCGATGATAAACTGCGAACAATGGAATGGCGTCTACCATGCCATGTTCTCCATAGTTTTGGATTGAGCCAAACCACAGTCCACCCCAGATGAAGCCTGTGTGAAGATTATCCAACAACCTTCCCAGCACACACATTATTCATCACCGGAACATGATTTGTGGGAACTTACCAGACACTGAAGATCTTGAACAATGGTGATGACAGTCCAGGAGATATCTCAAAGCAGCCGCTCACCAGGGATTTGATTTGTGCAGGATCTTGTTTGTGTCTGAATATCAGTGATACCACTAAAACATGGTTTGAAATTTGCCATTACCCATAGTAAAGCATTGTTTGAAGGTTCACCATCCCCCCAAGTCTAAAGCCATTAGACAGGACCAGATTTACCACAAAGGAGAGAAGGCACAAACAATAAAGCAAAGAGACCACCGATAAGCAATGCACCCAGTGTTGTAGGAATATCTTGCACAGGCATGGTGGAATTGAACTCAGACGGGATGCATGGCCCATATAAATGAAGATTGAGGGAATCCGAGTCAGTGCTTCCTCAATTGATAGACACAAAAATGACCAAAAAAGGATCAATCGCGGAATGCAGCCACGTTAAGGGCGCAGAATATCAGATTTGGATAATGATACTCCAGCAACTTGAGGATAGAGTGGACCCAAGGCTTGCTGCAATCCAGTAACTGTTTGGGGCCTAGCCACTCGAGTCCAGCAGAGTTTGCGCTGCAGTTTTGAAGGCCGAGCCATCTACATGAGTCAGGCCAGTGGCTGTTATCCGCTGCAAGCCTGCAATGTTGTTGGGACAAACTTGGGACAAACATAGAATTCGGAACTCCCCGGATTCAATGATGATCTGATCACCCCTTGACCCCCTATCCTGGTCCACGATTTCCATCCGTCTGGGGCACCCTGTGTAGCATCTGGTAACCTGTACTTCCACATCAGAAACTCCCAATCACTGCCAACCATCCATGCCGAGTTACTTATCTCCCAGGGGTTTTTCAGCCACTGCGGCCACCTTCTCGCAACGAAAAGTTGCACCAATTGCTGTGAAGAGTCTTGTTCCCAGGCCGGGGCCATCCCAGTGCTGAACCTCACACAGGACCTCTTATTTGAAACTAGAACTGTCGTTCCGCTGGGCTGAAGTGCCAACACTCAATCATCCCGCCTGCAAGATGCTCTCTCACATTTCGCCATGCTGGGCGTTGTTGTGCTTCTTGGATGGCTCTGTTCTTGCTCTGTTCACTACGTAAACCATTCCGCTTCAATATGATCTTGCACGCGATCTCAACAAGAGAGCTCTTTGATGTATTCTAGGCTATGAAGCTGTGTGTGATATCCCGCTTTTTCAGGATTAGGTCGGTTCAAGACTTCTAACTTGGTACATCAGAGAGTAACTTGGGCCTTTGTAGAGCTCAGCTTCCTGATTCCATGCAGAATGTATATTTGTTGGTCTGAATCGTTGTCAACTTGCTCTGTAATAAATGCCGACACCCGAATTCCTTACCAAGAGCCTGAGGCGCTCCGGCTGAGACGAGGAATTGCTCATGAGATACAAGTTCATCCATGCATGCCAGTCCTCCTGATCATGGATTGACGGCTTAGCCTACTTCCCGTGTTATTTGGTAACCATGGGGATTGGGGGGAATTTCAGCCCAAGCATGGGCTCATGACACCAACTTTAGGATGTCAAAAGACTTGCATTCCGTAAATCCGATGTCAAAATTTCCACAACTTGTGCATTAATTTCCCGGTCAAACCCTTCCTTTACTGGCCATCTTCAGATGGTCACCAACTTGCAGAAAAATGATCTTCATGTTGGTTTCCATCATCAAAACCTGGGTCAGTTACACAGCACTACGTAGTGGCTCATAGTAGCCTATAGCTTGTATAGTACCCATAGCGGCTGTAGCAAAGGTCTTTAGATGTGTAGCACTGTATAATTGGGTCGGAACTATATAGCAGTCTGTAGTTGGCCTCTAGCCTTCTGTAGTACAAGGTCCACAGTATTATAAAGAAATGTCAATGGCTTTCAAATATTGAGTAAGCAATTGAAGTGGACTAGTCAGTAGGTAGGTAAGGAAGTAAGTCAGTAGTTGTGTTAAGCATGTCCTAAGGAATATTTAATTAATTATTTGTCACCAGTGAGAATTGAACCGGGGATCTTCGCACAAGCCTAGAATTTAAATGCAAACAAAATAACCATTATACCATAGACCTGATATGAGATATGGTACTCTATACTCTTTATTAGGTCCTGCCCACTGTGCTTCTGAACACAAGGTTGTTTTCGACACCAGTTCTCCTCAACTCCGCCTGTACGACAGGACTCCCAAATTTGGGATGTCATGGTAGGCTGGCACTGAGACTACTCCACCTGACTTCGTTCTGACACTTATTTCCCAAAACAATGGGATGTAGAATTTGATAATATATATAGAATTTGACCTCAGTCATGTGACAGACTGTAAACCGAGGTTGAATTAGACTTTCGAGGGCATTTCGGCAATTAGGGTACAACATTTCCAAAGTATCTTGATTAATGGTGTGAGTGGGATATAATTTAGTCCTGTGGTTACCATGCCCTGACAGTAGGTGATTGACCTTATTATTATGTAAGCATCCATTTTGGGAAATCATGTGGGCCTTCCTTTCGACGCGACTTGGCATGCCGGATGCGACGAAACTCCATCAACCCAGGTTATGTGGGGCAAAACAACTTCAAACATCAGAAATAATAATGTAAACACACTCCTTCCCCTAATTTCCGCAGGAAATGTGGATAAGAGCCCAAGTCAGTGGTTGTAGCTCATGAATGCTTGCGAGATGTCAAATGAGTGAAGAAAAAATCAGAGAATGATTGAAATCATCTAGGGAACTGTTCAAGGTCTAAAAACCTCAAAATATCACCTTGCTTTGTCAAGGTCTCCCACCCTCCATATTATTTCATCTGATTCTGATATCTGATGGCCCATCAATCTGCCACTTTACATCTGATTCTTTCTTCGTCTTCTGCACTTAACAACACCAAAGCCCACTTAGAGGGACTCCTTGGGTTCTGCCCTGATCTGCCAGAACATGTACAAAACCCTGGTTACACCCGACCTAACTCAGACCACACTTTTTTGTTTTTTGCCTTGCTTTTGCTCTTCGCTTGCTTTAATGGAGGGTTGGATGCCACTGAAAGCAGTGATTTACTGGACACCACTGACAGTGATGATTCACAGCAACCTTAACACCTCCGATTCACTGAAAACCCTTATAATCACCATTAATGCATGAAAATCTGCAGGATGCTCAACTTTGAAGGCAACACCAACCTACCAGCTACATATTCCGATTTCATTGTAGCCACATAAGTGTCCTGCCTGCCTCTCAGTGCCAGTCAGTTCAGCAACTCATCAAGCTCGCTCGCTGCCCTTGACAACTCAATGTGTTCTGTATGTTGCTGAACCTAACCTTGCTGCCTCTGACAGTCACCCTCCTCCAGTGCCTTTGCTGCTGGCCATGGAAAACACCCTCCTTCAGCACCTTCACATCTGGATGCAGCAACTAGTCTCTCATAGACAGACACTACAACAGAGGAAGCTCATACCTCACATGTTGTAATGCAGCAACATACTGCCAGCACTTCTGTTTTCGAATACCCTCGACCATATGGCACTAAAAGTGTGTGCACAGCTGCCACAGCATGACACTTACATTTTTAGGGTGTGTCTCCCCCTCCCACTCTGGTTCTGTCGCCTTTGTATGATCCAATCTCATGTTCTGTCCCAGTTTGAGTGACTCACTTGTTATTTCAGCAGGGACATTAAAATTCTAGTCCCTGAAAACCCCGCAGAACTGGTTGGAGTAAAAGCGGGTTCCAGGGGTAACGGGCTTTTCTGGAGGCCTCTACGCTCAGTGAACCTACTCCATTCAGACTTTGGCTTCGCCAATCCGCACTTTGAGCTCTGCTCTCCATCTGCCCTTGGAGTGATGCTCCCCATCGCCTGCCGCTGCATGGTCAGCTCGGCATCAAGCTCCTGACTCCATGCTACAGTTGTGCTGAGCCAGGAGAGGAACAACTCGGTGCTGGATTGCTTGGTGCCTGAGCTTTGCTCTTCTGCCCACTACAAGCCCCACTCGCCACCTCATCATCCTTGAGCTCTGCTCGCATTTCCCTTGTCACCCACCCACCACTCCCTGTTTTCTTTTGGGACAGTTATTTAGTTCAATACATCTACTTACAGTAATTAGCCCATGCGCTTATTGCCACAAATATACTGGGGGCCTCTTTTGCCTTGTCGGCCATAGGCATAGGGATCTCCCATGTGACATATAGTGGTATGGTACATTGCGGCCCAGCTGGATCGTGATGGTTCAGGCGAGAATCTATTTATTTATTTATTACCACGTGCCCTGGATATTCTTAGTTTTTAAACAAAGCCAAAGCAAGGTTATAGATGGCACACTAGCCGTCACCTAGTATTTTAATGGCACAGAACAAGCCAAAGACACGTGAAATAAATGAGTTGTTTGGTCATGCATTGTCCATCATTACATAATACGATTGGATGCCGCTTATTTGATGTGGTAACTAACAGACTACAACGAGTGAGGAACGAGTGTATTTATGTTGTGGTTCCTGGATCCGGAGGTTTCCAGGTCCAAATCATTAATTGTCTGTCTTACCACCGATCATCAGCTTTTTTCCCATGATTTGTTTGTTCCTGCATCTACTCACTCTTTAACTTCTCAACTTGCTCTCGACTGCTATTGAACTTTGAAGAATCTTTCCACCCATGGACGGACCTTTCCAATTCACACTGGAATCATCTGGTTACAACCCATCACAAACCCGAGTCCCCTCCGACTCTTGGCCCTTTCCAACCCGTCTCTTGTTCATAGGGCTGTTTGCCATGCCCATCATGCCGGTTCGACGGGTTCCGGCGACCGGTGGTCGACCTGTTCTGTCGAGGCCTCGAGGAAACTTTCAACAGGACAGCAACAGAACAGATTTCTGCGCTGAGGGCCGTCAAAATCACGGCTGTTGACCGTCACTTGACGGGTGACGGTGAAACGGTGCACCTAAGTATGGCCGTGCCGAGGACTGACTGTGATGCTGCTATGAAACAGACACCAAAACCAACCAACACACACACACCAACAACACAACCAATACGAAGTGCTAACAAGTAAGTTTGGGTCGTCCTGAAGTATACAGGTAAGATTGAACTCCTCGAGGGGCGTTGGGACAGAGATCAACTCAAAGACGTTCAAATAGAACTGTCCTAGGAGCTTCCAGTAGTTGCAAACTACCAAACTTGGGGTTCCCGGGCCACGGAATGTGGGGGTGGGAGAGGGATAAAGTGTCCTAGGACTGCCAACAATGGGGCCTAGGGGTCTGGGAACTCCGACCAACCTGCTAAACGGGGTTGATTCCAAGAGTTATCTACGACCAGCCAGCTAAACGGGGCTGATTCCAATAGATGACCAACCAGCCTGCTAAACGGGGCTGATTCCAATGGCTCGTTTGATACACGACCAACCTGCTAAACGGTGTTGATTCCAATGCCTGACCTTGCCACTTAACAAGGGACCTTTGAATACAAACTGGTGCAGCAGGACCACAACACAGTAGGGGGCTTAGATGACCTTAAAGCACTAAAGCAGCCAACAATCGAACTTCCTCGGACCACCAACAAAGGTGTCCTAGGGGGGTCTGTGAATTCCGACCAACCTGCTAAACGGGGTTGATTCCAAGAACAATCTACGACCAGCCTGCTAAACGGGGCTGATTCCAATAGATGACCTTGCCACTTAACAAGGAACCTTTGATATAAACTGCTGCAGCAAGGCCACGGACAGTAGGGGCTTAGATGACCTTAAAGCACAAATGTAGCCAACACTCAAACTTCGCCTGCTGTGATCGATCATCCACCGATCACTTTGGTCTAGTTTGGTTCCTTGGGACGCGTCGCGCCTGTCACATGTTCTGATCACTCTGGAATCCACCGGAATTGTGCCCATGGAACGACTTAGAGTGGTCCCGGGACATCTGCGATGGACTCCTAGGACATCTAAGTGTTCTTGTTGTAAGCATGTGAGCGGTCAGTGGACACCCGCAAGGGCTCCTCAGACGTCAACAATGTCTCCTATTGCTCGTATGAGCGGTCCGGGGGCACCTGCAAGGGTCCTCGGGACATCATAAGTATTATATTCAACATAGTCCTTGGACTGTAGTAAGTCCTCGAACATGATCATGTCCGGTCAAAGCCCTTGTCCTTGGATGATGACTTATAGTTCCTCGGACTGGTTCCATCCAGCCGTCTGTGTCTAACTTGGTACTTAATCTTCGTCTAGGCTTTTGGTTTAACCTCCTTGGTAATACCTAGCTCTTTGTAGTGTAACCTGCCCCTAGGTATAGGTTGTGGACTACATCTAACGAACTTCCTGATACCCCTCGGACTACTATGCTGACCCCCATGGAATGGGACCAAGCCGTAGTATGCCCAGGATAACATTACGGTTCTCTCAGCATCATTGATATATGACCAGCAGCTTCGGAGCTCAGCTCTGATCCTAATTGTATAGCACCGGGCAAGGTAGCCCTAGGACTCGGAATAGTCCTAGGACTCGCAAAATAGCGGGATTTCACGGTTAGCGCCAGACGCGCCGTATCAACGGTTCTGAATATGTTGAACATCTGAATCTTTGCATATTCCGACCACTTTGGTGTGGAAATGGTCACTCTAACTCCCTGGGTATTGGGACGTTGGCTGATAGGCATCATACTGCTCTCTTAATAATGGCCTCAGTCTTTTCCAGTTTAGCGTTGATCGCAAGATCATCGCTTATCTTTTTGGGTCATCTTCAAAATCCAGTCTTCAACTTGGTTCAGTCCTTCCTCAAACCATTTTGATGTGTTGCAAACATGCGGAAAAATGCAAAGGGTCCCATTTCACTTGTTTTCTTGCTTTTTGAGATAAGGAAACATTGTGTTCAGCTCCATTTGATGGTATATTTCGACTTACTGAAAAGCTCGAACTCAACTTCAACATGCAGGTAAATTTAGAGTATGTCTCCATGTATTTCCTGTCTCGTAACTTGCATTCACAACTCTCTGGTAGCCGACCCTGTCGCGTCAGCCGTGATGGCCGTCCCGTCATTTGTCCCATTCCGTGGAGCCTTTGGTTTGCCTCGCAATGGGACGGCAATGGGATGGATTTGGCCGTTGTAATCCCGTCGAAACGATGGCCATGCCAGTGACGGGCACGGCGAACAGCCCTACTCGTTCATTCAGTCTTCAACTGTGACTGTTCTTGTCCTAAAATAGACAGATACACTGCATATTATTTTTTCCCAATGACTTTGCCCACACATTAGATCACATCTCGTACCATGTTCCACTTGCTCTATTCCTGCTATGTACCTCGCATTTTTTGTTCCGAGCCTATTGAACACTGCTATAGTATACAGCCTATCCACCTGCCAATATAAGTATCATCATTAGTGGACTCCTTGCCCGGGATGAGTGTTCTCGAGCTGAGCACACCTTCCAGCCAAATTGATTCCTTAATGCTTTTCCGTAGTCTGGCTGGAGGCGGAAAGCCACAATTCGAGATGTAGTGTACCATCTTGACATTTATTCCTTTATGTATAGTAGTCTACTCCAAAACTACATTCCGGCCAGAGGCGGGTTAACAACAAGCCTATCACGTTGCCCTAAAGCCATAATCCAGGGTATTAATATCGTGTGCCATGGCCCATCTCCACTCTTGATTTCTTCATTTAATGCCACAGTACGCTCGGAGGTAGAAAACCAGAGCCTGCGACATGGTGGGGCACCATCTTCACTCATGATCCATTTAATTCATTCCAAAGGCTTGCTCAAGGCCTCACTGGCAGTCTGAACATTGGTCAGCATACCACATGTGTGGAGGATCCAGGTGTGCCCGGAGGGTGTTAGTATGTCTGTCTAGACAGACTAGATGTAATTGAGCCCAAGGTAAAATCAAACTCCAAAAATCCTATGTGATCACCAAAAATTTCAGAGCACTACAGAGATCCACAATACTACAGAGGACTACATGGAGGCTGAAGCCCCTATCCAACTACAGAGCACTATGTAGTTCTACCTGAGCTATGTAGCACTATATAGTTACCCCAAATCTATAGAGCACTACGGAACACCACAGCCTGCTAGGGTGAAAATCAGGGTTTGCTGATGTCATCCTGGAAGTGTTTTCTGTCATCCACCTGCTGCCTTATGAGAATCCACTGGAGATTGGTGGGTGTTTAGAACACAGCTGGAACTCTGCTCACCTGAGAGTTCACAGACCATAAAAAAGGAGGAGAAAAGGAAAGGGACCAAGACAGAACAATAAGACCCGTTCCAGGGGTTGTGTCTAGCTAGTAGCGAGGGTACAAGAAAAGCAGATAGTCATATGATGTCAAGAAGGGAAGGTGGCTGTGTGATGTGTGTGTGCATGTGTGAGTGTGTAGGTAAGCCAGCAGGATTACACCCCTCCTGTCTCCAGAAAAGCCCATGCCTTGTCAACAACCAGAGAAGGGAAAGTAAGTAGGTGTAAGTAAAAATGCCAAAGCGGGTGCATCCAAAACCCCGTGGGGAAAAGCTACCATTGGCCAGAACCATTAGAAGAAGAAGAAGAGCCCGTTCCAGCTTCCTTCCCAGTGAGCCACCTGTTGAGGGCTTGCGCTTCTGCAAGTTTGTGGCCAGCGAGCCAGTGTTCGTCTTCGGTGCTGTGCCCGGCCCAGCGTACCAAGCATTGTTTGCCACGTCTGCAGACACATTCATCAATAATATCTGCGATGACCCACTCTTCTTTGCTGTTGTTCGTGACAATGGGACCAGGTCAAGGAAGTTCTCAGTTCGGGAAGAGAGCCGGGTTGTTCTTGACGTAAGGTTTGACCTGTGAAGTGTGAACACGGGAAAGAGCTCGGGTTTTGCTGCATTGTCGATGGTAACCGTGGAAGCATCTTTGTCAACATTGATAATTTTGAAGGGGCTGTCGAAACGGTGCATGAACTTGGCGACGCGCAGTTTGCCTTTCTCGCCAGCTCGGAGGTAAGCGCCACAGTGGTTCTCTGTGCAAAGTTTGATGTGTTGGCCAACCTGGTAGTCGGGATCATCACCACGGGTTTTGTTGGCTTGTTCAGCTTGGTGGAATTTGGCCATCATGAGGTTATCCTGGGCGTCGGCGACGTTGAGCTTCAGTTGTGCGATAATCTCAGCAGCAGAAGTTTCTTCCAGAGTCGGCTTGTGTGCAGGGTCGGTGATGAGCGGAGGTATGATGTGCAGTGATCGGCCCATGCACAGTTCAAAGCCGGAATATCCAGTAGATTTATTAACGGTGTTCATCATGTTGAAGCAAACACGAGGGAGGGCACAAACCCAGCCCTTTTGGTTGCGTGCGACGTGGTAGTGGAGGCTTTGGTTAACAGTCTTGTTGGTACGCTCGCTGGCGCCATCTGTTTCCGGATGGAATGCCGTGGACATTTTGATTTTTGTTCCTGTCAGTTTTTCCAGTGCTTTCCAGAATTTTGAGATGAAGAGTTTGTCGCGGTCGGAGATGATTTCGAGGGGAAGACCATTTTCGTAGTACCATTTGTCAAAGAAGATGGTCGCAAAGTCCTCGGCACTGATGTCCGTGCGTGTCGGTGCTATTTGGAGGTCAGACCCTAGGCAGTCAGTGAAAGTGATGATGCAGTTGTGTCCCTCATCTGGGGGCAAGGGGCCAATGAAGTCTATTGCCACGGAATCACCATGTTCATCTGGGATCAGGAGTGGGTGAAGGGGTCCTGCCCTTCGCTTGGTACGTGATTTGTTGCGTTGGCAGTCAGCGCAGGAGGGGATGCAACCTTCTTCAAGGTCCTTCCGCATGTGGGGCCAGTAGTAAGCATCATGGAGCAACTTGTACGATTTATCAAATCCGAAGTGGCTGAGCACGTCGTGCGCCAGGCACAACAGTGTTTCACAAACGTCGCCAGAGCATGGTATGATCAAACGGTCTGTGATTTACCAGAGCCCATTCTCTTTGTGGAGCCCAGGCATCTCCTTGTCAACAGACATAAACTTGTTGCACCATGGGTCAGCAGTGTAACTGTCGCGGATCTTCTCCAGCAACGTATCATCTGTCGCAATGTTCATCATGGTGCTGATAGCACCTGGATCCAGGGTGGCGGGGTTGTGTACTTGTGTGCATGCAAGGCAGCGTGCCATGTACAGCACTAAGGAGTCTGAGGTGCACCTGAGGGTTGCTACCGCATCCATGTCCAGGTCGCCTGGGTATGGGACCGTGGCAGTGGCTTCGGCACTCGGGCTGTCTTCAAAGTCGGTGCGTGAGAGGACCTCAGCAACATTGTTGTCCTCGCCCTTGATGTAGATGATCTTGGCCTCAAACTGGGCCATGAATTCCATCCAGTGAGCCTGATGCTGGGAGAGATCTTTTTGAGTGTGCAATGGTCAGTGTAGATAAATATAGGAGAGCCAATAAGATCCGCTCGCCAGCACCAGAGAGCTCTGATTATGGCAAGCAGCTCTTTCTCATGCACAGGGTAGTTAAGTTCTGCACCCTTGAAAGTCATGGAGTCAAATGCAACTGGCAGCACGGTTTCCCAAGTCAGACCATAAGAGAGTACGGCACCTGAGTGCTTGTTGCTTGCGTCAGATGTTATGAATATTTTATTATCTCCCATGTTCTCATGGTCAATTGTTGTGAGGCAGTCTACGCTCATGATGATCTCTTTTATTTTGTCAAATGCAGCTTGGTGAATAGGTTCCCACTCTGGGAAGCAGCAGTCCGCCGCTTTCGTAATCAGGTGATGCAGGATTTCTGTGTGGTCGGCTAGATTGGGGAAGAATTGTGAGACATAGTGAACTATCCCGAGGAATGTGCAGACATTTTTTGAGGATTTCGGGACCGGCCAGTGGAGTATGTGTTCCACCTTATTTTTGTCTGGCTCAATGCCGCGCTGCGAGATGCGGTGGCTGAGAAAGTCGACCTCAAGCATGAAAAGCTTTGTCTTTTTTTTCGTTGCAATACAGAGAGTTCGCTTTTAGTGCATCAAATATTATCTTAACATGTTTTTCATGCTCCTCTACAGAGTCAGACCAGATAATAATGTCGTCTAGGTATATGTAGCATATTTTGCCAATGTGCTCACATAGGGCAGCCGTCACCTGATGTTGCTGGATGGACGGCGCATTGTGGAGGCTTTGAGGCATAACGAGCCATTCATAAAGGCCGAGTAGTGTACTAACCACAGTATATTTAATTGAGTCAGGGTGCAGCCGAGTCTGGAAAAAGCTGTCTGTAAAGTCAATGGTGGACCAGATGCGGCCCTTTGTGCAGTCTGCTAGAATGTTGTTGACTCATGGGAGAGGAAAGACATCATGCACAGTATTCGCATTCAGAACGCGGAAGTTGTTGACCCAGCGCAGTAGGACAACCTTGTCCGCCTTTGGGATTAGTAGTGCAGGGGAAGAGAATTCTGAGTTTGAGGGGTGTATACGCCCTGTGTCCAGGTGTTTTTGGATCAGGACTTGCCAAGTGTCCTTGTATTTCCGAGGGCTGTGGTAGCTCGTCGTGGCCAGCGTCCGGGACACATCCTTGATTTTAATTTCGCAGACGACATCCGTGGGTAGGTCATCAGCGTGGGGTATTGGTTCGAATAGACAACAGTATTTTGCTTTGAGATTGTCACCAAGGAGTTGGTAGCGCTCCCATTTGGTAAGGACTTTGACGTGTTTGCAAACAGCTGCGATGACGTCCACTTCCTTGACTGGCTCGAACAGGTTTTGCTCTGTCACACATTTCTGGTGTTCCTCGCAAATGGTCTTGAGTTCTGCAGCCAGCAGAATGTGGTCCACCTTTGTCCTTTTCATGCATTCGCAAAGCTTAATTTTAGGCAGAGGGGGGGTGGAGGAGGCACCAGATCAAGAAGATTATAATTTGAGTGTTTATCAATGGCGGTACGTAGAGCATGATCTACGACTATACAGTGACGGGTAAGTCACGGTAGGCCGAGAATTACGGGTGTGCAAAGTCCAGGTGCGATGAGCGCGCATACAACATTTGATTTGTAGCAAGAGTCTTTAGAAAGAGCTTTAAATTTATGTATTCAGACAGTTCAGTGTGCTGCCATTTGGGGGAGTTGTTAAGTGCGACTTCGACAGTTTTAGTAACATGCAGACGGCGGTGGCGGAGTCCGAGGCTGTCAACCAAGGCCAGGTCGATCAAGACTAGATGTGCACCATTGTCAATTAGTCCGCACACGTCAACGGGGAGAGAGGTGTTGGGGCCTTCCATTTGGAAGTCCCAGAACAGGTGGGGCATGTGGTGGGAAGGACTTATGCGGTGTCCCATGTTCGCGTCATCGTCGGAGCTGTCATCCTCATCCTCGATAGCCGTGTTGCAGTTCGGGAAGACAGCGGCAATTGGGTGAGCATCCACAATGGAGGCAGTGGCCTTGGGGCGCGAGAGTCCGAAGCGAGTGAGGAGGTCAGGCAAGAGGGTCTTGAGCGTGGTGTCAATGACAGCCTGGGTGACCAGCTTGTATTTATCGGGGACGGGGAACGCGCAGACCAAGTCTTTCGCAATGTGGGTGATGAATGGCTTGCAGCACTTCCGGCAGCTATGGTTGGCGTTGAGGAGGGCGCGTTCTGCCTCTGTGAGCACAGGCAGTGGGAGCAGGAGGAAGAGGCAGAGGACAATGCGCCTGAGGCGCCGTTGGGGTTGCAGTTCCCTGGTTGCCGTTGTACGGCTTCTTGGGGGGACAGTCATTGTTGTCATGTGTGCTGGCCCTCTTCTTTGACCCAGCATCAAAGAGGGCCTTGGCGGCGACATGGCGGCAGTGGCAACACTCATCAACATGCTTGACGGCTTCAACCCAGGGGCCGAGGTCCACCACGTCCTTCGCGAGGGGGTCGTCCTCGTAGTCAGCGATGAGCTCAGGGAGCATTGCTGCCTCGAAGTGGCCGCGCAGCCTCTCGTCAGAGTAGTGGGATGGTGTGTTGATGAGAATGGTGTTGCGGGTGTGGAGAGCTTGTTGGAAGTCAAAGAAGGACTGGGTAGCAGGCTGGCAGGCCGTAAGGATGGAGAGGTGGATGCCGCTCCCAGTCAGAGGGGAGGAGGTGCTTGCAGACATCAACCATGAACTCCTTGAAGGTCATAGCCTTTGCGGCATTGTAGTTGGTGTCGACGGACAACCAGTCCATGATACAGTGATCATGGAGGTGGCCCATGACCATGGCTAGGTGCTTGTCTGCGGCAATGGACTTGACACTGAAATAGGTGTTGGCAGCGAGCTCCCATTCACGGATGACAGTGGGCATGGCATCACCACGTTGCCAGCAGAGAGGATAGGGGCCTTGCCCGCAGAGGCGTCAATTGAAGCGGTCTTGGACATGGGGGTCGTGGGGAGAGGGATGGAGGTGTATTTGTCCGAGTCCGAATCCGACGCTGTAGACAGCAATGAGGGCAGAGACAGCATGCCGGACGGAGAATGCGAGGACATGGGCGCCGTCAACTTGTTCGTGCTGCGACTGTGAGTCGTCAGTGGTGTGGGTTGAGAGAGAATGCGCACCAGCCTGATGACATAGCATGAGTGATGGGTGCAGAGATCGCACGGTGGCAACATGGGAGGCCACAGTGAGCTCTCGTGAAGCTTGACGGTGCGAGCATGGGTGTTATGGAATATTGTATCATTTATTATCTCATTGAATTATCCATATATTCCCAACAATAATATCCTCTTGTTGGCTTGATAGTGAAGACACACTTCTAAAGCATTATCTGAGGCTGAGACCTTTACCCAAACTGAGCCTCAGGCCTCTAAACAGCTTATACTCAAGTACCTTCACATCCATCAATATTGATCAGAACCATCCGAGTTTGATTTGAATTTGTACCCATGCGGAAACCATGTGCCACAATGTTTCCATATTGATCAAGTACTAGCCCCTATGGTTTAGTGCATGGCCAATTTATGTAGATACTTCTTCACTTACACAGCACCTGTGAGATCCTCGGAGTATTATCCTGTTCTCACCAGAATATTCTAGAACATTCACATAACACATTCCTTGATCATTTGAAGGAACATTCTAGTGCACCAC
Organism: Mycena rosella; assembly: GCA_029378255.1. NCBI lineage: Eukaryota > Fungi > Basidiomycota > Agaricomycetes > Agaricales > Mycenaceae > Mycena > Mycena rosella. The sequence continues at coordinate 237,872 of JARKIE010000033.1, read as the reverse complement.
AAGAATGTTCCAATGCTATGTAGAATGTTCTAGCAACCACACTCCTTAGCTATATAATGAGAGCCTGTCCTCATGTGATGGCACCACGGTGTTGGAACAAACTCAGCGCCCAATGGGAACACCTCCAGCCTAGGGACTGGCATTGCACCTGCCCCAAACCCTTTCTTGATTGCAGGCGACGACACGGCTGCTCAGAACTCCCTTGACCTCAGTGAGGCAATCATTCCCAAGGCCATTTTCACCTTAGCCAAGTCAGGTATTACTCCTCCCCTCACACTGGTTACTCCCGTTGCTTTGCAGCGCATCCGATCCGGTCTGGGCACAAAATTGGTCAAAGTTACCACGGAGTTAAAGGATTCGGTGCACCTCCTCGACATTTCACTCTTCCCGGATGAACGCACCTTGGACCAAGCCGACTGGACGACTTCTTACAATTCGTTCCTCAAATTTATTGAGCTCGGATACAGGCCGACACAGTACATGGGTTTTGTGCTGCACTTCAAGGCGATGATCTCGAACTCCGAGTTCAAGACATGGTTCACTGCCTTTTGGGACTTTGACTGCAGGATATGCTCCCAATTCTTCACCAGACCCTTCATTATTGATGCCACAGGCGAAGCGTATGGGAAACTCCTCCAGGCTGCGAGGAATCGCTCCCTATTGGAGACAATGGCTTCCCCCAGACTATCAGCCCCATCGTCCAGTACCTCGTCTGTAGGGCCTAGTCGTTCAGACAAGCCATGCCCCCGCATCCAGCCGTATGCAGGGCAGCAGAAGAAGAATTCGTTTCAGGGCAACCTGCTCTGCCTTCACTGCGGGGGGTCGACGGCCACCAGGCCGCTCGGCGCTGACTGCACCGAAGCTCGCCCCAATCGCCATGGTCGCCAGTTCATCATCTACGCAAACAAGGACGGTCTTTTCCGAATTGGCTCCGACACCCCTGTCTGTTTTACCTACAACCTTGGCAGCGAATGCAAGTACACGGATGGTACTGTTAGGGTTTAGCGTATTTCGGGCGTAAGTCAGTAATAGATTACTGATGTCGTGAGTGATGTTTTGGAATAGGCTTAGTTTGTCGTAAGTCGTTAGCGCGTATCTGGATATATCAGATAGCAAGATTCGTTAATTCTCAATACGAGTGACTCAAACTCAAATCAGTCAAACAGCTGCACTACAATCGTGGCCTTGGATCCGGGTCTAGATACAAGGCGTGGATAACGTCCTTCAGGGGAGGATGCTATTTGAAATGGCTATAGGCACTATGGCTAGCTTATTCGGAGGTTGAGAGTAGATGCTACGTGGTAGATTGAAGTAAAGATGTGGTGGTCCTGTCACATGAGGACAGGCTCTCATTATATAGCTAAGGAGTGTGGTTTCTAGAACATTCTACATAGTATTGGAACATTCTTGTGGTGCACTAGAATGTTCCTTCAAATGATTAAGGCATGTGCTGTGTGAATGTTCTAGAATATTCTGGTGAGAACAGGATAATACTCCAAGGATCTCACAGGTTCTGTGTAAGTAAAGAAGCATCTATATAGATTGGCCATGCACCAAACCATAAGGGTTTGGCACTTAATGAATATGGAAACATGTGGCACATGGTTTCCATGTGGGTACGAGTTCAAATCAAACTCGGATGGTTCTCATCAATATTGATGGAGATCAACATACTTGGGGTTTAAGTCTCTTGAATATCATTTTGGGCAGAGCTCTTGAAGTCTGAATGATGTTTAGAAGTGTGTCTTCACTCTAGAACCAAAGAGAGAATGTGTGAACTGGAAGGGATAGGAATTAATTCAAATACACTGTGAATTGTAATATTCCATAACAGGTACCCACGCTATCCACATTTGCTCCCTGTGCGGCGGTGAGCATCCCGCGATTCGTTGCACTCGCAACTGAGCACGAACGGATCGTCATGCCGTACCATGCGGAGGCATGGGAAACGGCTTTTCGTGACTGCAATCTCCTCCATTGATACCCAAATCTTGTTCACGACATTCTTTATGGCTCCCCCATCGGCAACCCTCCCGATCCTACTTTCACTTTCACCCCACCGAATATGACTTCTACTAATCTTAATCCCTCCTTTATCAACGACTACCTTGTCCAGGAGGTTGTGGCTGGCCGCATGTCCGGCCCTCTTACGATGGAAGAAGCTGCCAGTTTTTTCGGTGGCCACTTTCGGACGGCACCGCTTGGCCTGGTTGAGAAGTCTCCGGCTTCCGGCAAATGGCGCATGGTCCAAAACAACTTCGTCCTTGACAAGAACGGGTTCTCCACGAATTCCTGGCTTGACACCAAGGAGATCGCTATTGGTTGGCACACATGTGCAATAATGGCGGACATGGTGAGTAATTTTTCATATGATGATGTCCATGTCGGCCATGTTTGTGCCTTGATATATGCTCGTGGTCATGTTTGTACCCACCTATGTATGCTATCGGTCATGTTTGTACTGTGGATATAATGCATGGCCATGTTTGTGCTGTGATGTGGACTGCGGTTCCGTAAACTGCCGAGCGAGGTGGTAACCCGGACTAGTTTAGAATTGTACGTCCTCTAGGGGGAATATTTTCTGTCGCTGTGAACAGTGCACCTCGGTGCTAGGTTTATTTAAATCAGAGTGTGGTTTTTATGTAGGAGTGTGTGTTTCTTCAGTAAAGAAGGTGTAATTTACAACTGGTTACCACGTTTTAATGCAGATAGAACAGTCTTCTCAGCATGCGCCGTCGAACCGAGCTCTACAGCTTGTCAAGAAGGGACGATTGAGCGCGATGCTGGCTCCGAATCGAGGACGCCGAGGTGAATATATGTGTTTTAGCGGGCCTCCTCAGTCGTATAGTCCGACTCCAAAGGTGTTTTGATGTGCAGGTCATTTGGCTGGGGCAGAGATTGTTTTAACAAGCTCGGTTCCTTGGTGATACGGCGCGTCTGGCGCTAACCATGAAATCCCACTATTTTGCGAGTCCTAGGGCTACCTTGCCCAGTGCTATACAATTAGGATCAGAGCTGAGCTCCGAAGCTGCTGGTCATATATCAATGATGCTGAGAGAACCATAATGTTATCCTGGGTATACTACGGCTTGGTCCCATTCCATGGGGGTCAGCATAGTAGTCCGAGGGGTATCAGGAAGTTCGTTAGATGTAGTCCACAACCTATACCTAGGGGCAGGTTACACTACAAAGAGCTAGGTATTACCAAGGAGGTTAAACCAAAAGCCTAGACGAAGATTAAGTACCAAGTTAGACACAGACGGCTGGATGGAACCAGTCCGAGGAACAATAAGTCACTGTCCAAGGACAAGGCCTGTGACCGGACATGATCATGTTCGAGGGCTTACCACAGTCTGAGGACTATGTTGAATAGGATACTTATGATGTCCTGAGGACCTTTGCGGGTGCCCCCGGACCGCTCATATGGGCAATAGGAGACATTGTTGAGGTCCGAGGAGCCCTTGCAGGTGTCCGCTGACCGCTCTAAGTCGTTCCATGAACACACTTCCGGTGGATCCCAGGAATGATCAGAACATGTGATGGATGCGACGCATCCCAAGGAACCAAACTAGACCAAAGTGATCGGTGGATGATCGATCACAGCAGGCTGAGCCGTCGAGGACGTAGACAACCGGCAGAGGTACTCCGTGGCTTACTCACTAAGCTGGACAAATGAGATGGTTTAGCAACCATGCCGGGGCAGGACGCAAGTGTCTGAGGAGCCGGGACAAACACGAATAGGTTCGGCCAGTCCGAGGGCATTTGAAATATACCCAATATAGGCCCTAGGAGTCAAAGGATATGACTACTAGGTGCCGAGGACACCCAAAACTAGAGCGGCTCGCCGCGTATACCCTTCCTATCCCGCCCGGACTGTCTGTTTCTCTTATCTCATCATATTTCTCATTACTCAGTTCCACTCTGTCATGTACCTCTCTATTTACTATAAAAGACCACGTAGAACACGCCCTACAGCAGTTCATTCGTGCCCCAGTTCTTGCCTAGGCGGTTGCCAACAGCATTTGCTTGTCCAAGGGCCTTGTGTTCTCTGTATCAGCACAGAGATTTGTTTATAAAACCTATCCTCTTGTGTAGATTCATTAACAGGAAGTTCGATTGTTGGCTACTTTGTGCTTTAAGGTCATCTAAGCCCCTACTGTGTTGTGGTCCTGCTGCACCAGTTTGTATTCAAAGGTCCCTTATTAAGTGGCAAGGTCAGGCATTGGAATCAACCCCGTTTAGCAGGTTGGTCGTGTATCAAACGAGCCATTGGATCAGCCCCGTTCAGCAGGCTGGTCGTGGTCATCTATTGGAATCAGCCCCGTTTAGCAGGCTGGTCGTAGATAGCTCTTGGAATCAACCCCGTTTAGCAGGTTGGTCAGAGCTCCCAGACCCCTAGGCCCCATTGTTGGCAGTCCTAGGACACTTTATCTCTCTCCCACCCCCACATTCCGTGGCCCGGGAACCCCAAGTTTGGTAGTTTGCAACTACTGGAAGCTCCTAGGACAGTTCTATTTGAACGTCTTTGAGTTGATCTCTGTCCCAATGCCCCTCGAGGAGTTCAATCTTACCTGTATACTTCAGGACGACCCGAACTTACTTGTTAGCACTTCGTATTGGTTGTGTTATTGGTGTGTGTGTGTTGGTTGGTTTTGGTGTCTGTTTCATAGCAGCATCTCAGTCAGTCCTAGGCACGGCCATACTTAGGTGCACCGTTTCATCGGGCAAGTGTTCCCTTCTTTCAACCTCTCTGTAATAATGCCCCGACCAATTGTTTCCTTCTCTTCTTCTCCTATCTGCTCGCCAAGGGCAAAATAATCTGATCTAAGCTAGCGGCTACACGTCGAACTTGGCTGCATCGCTTTGTGTGAGGGTTTTTCAACTACCCTCTTTTGGTGAGGAAGAGAGTTGGATCGGATAGGGAAGTGTAGAGCTGGGTTTCGATAATAACCTGACTTTGACGACAGACGGCTCGGTGTAGGAAGGAAAGTGTCTCTGAGGAGCAAGAGAGTATTTTCCAGTGATAACAGTTTGTTTTGGGTGAGACCGAGTGGTACTTTAGAGCTTTTTACAGCTTTAGAGGATGTGGGTCCAAAACCAAGATGATTTTCTATCAGCGTACAGGCTGTATTTATACTCCCCATTTTTGCAGCCGGCTCCCCTCTCCCGCCTGCCCGGATAACGCCACCCATCCTCGCACTACTCCTTCCCTACACCCTTCCGCAGCCCTCCTTGCTCGGCTCTTTCTCGGCTCAGTGCCTACTCATCCAACCTTCGTAATATCTGGTCGGTCTTCCGCAAATGCTCCTTCTTCCCGCTCAGTGATCTGTTCCCTATGCTCGGTACACGTTTCCCCCCCTCGGTGTCCGGATTTGTGCGCTCGGACGGTCTTCCCATTGCTCGGTGCCTCAATAACTCGGTTCAGTAAATGTCCTCCTTACTCGGTGTCTCTTTTCCTCGTCCCAGCGTGTTTTAATCTCCTTTGATAGGTCAGCGCAGCCTCAGTGTTGAGTGAAGGGTGCTCGGTCCACTTGTAAGTTCAACTCATTCGTGCTCGGAACACACCTCGTTTTGTCCTCTCGAGACCTCTCGTCGCCTGCATGGCATAACTGGTATGTCGTCCCACGGATATATTATATAACCGAGGCTCGCGTGCTCGATTCAAGCCGTGGGTTTGCGATGTGTCTTCTTCATCTTTTATTTTTCCTGCCGAGCTCGGTCGTCCTCGTTTGCATGGCAGAATTTCTGAGTCGCATTGTCGTAGTTGTTTAGCACTTTCGCCATTTTCCTTTTCGGCGTGTAATTAGCATTGTTGTCTGATTTCTCCTTGAAGTGATATCCACGGCCACGGTGCTCGGTATGCGCATTGGTGCTCGATATGCGCCTTTCATGCTTCTTTTACCGTATTCCAGAGCAATCACATCATGATAGCTCACAGCACTTTTAATGTCTCACCCATGTCTCGATATGTTAGCATGTTCTGATGCCATGATGTCTTCGCAGGTCGCGCGCACTCCGCCCGGAGCCCAAGTGGCCGGCCTTGACCAGAAACATGCCTTCTGTTGCTCTGCTGTAGCTCCGCATCACAAATGGGCTTTGCTGATCCTTTGGCAGGGCCACATCTGGCTGAATCATGTTTTCCTTTTCGGCCTGCAAACATCCGGCAATGTGCAGGGAACCATTGCGGATGCCTTTCTTGATATCCTGGTGGCCCGCGGCCATCAGGACAATGCAAAATGAGTGGACGGTTACGTCTTTCTACAATTCCCGGTTTCATGTTCGACTCTGCAGGATGGATCGTTCCTTTATTCCTTTTCCTTTACCCTCGCCGACATCCTTACTATTTCTGAGCCTCTCGGGATTGTATGGAACGACCTATCAGACAAAGGCCATGACTTCGCGTACTCCACTGAATACGGCGGGTTTGTTTGGTATCTACCTAGCAAGCATGTCTACTTATCCAAGAAGAAGCGGCTTAAATATTGTGCCAAGATCACTCACTTCCTCGGCCTTTCCAAAGTCAAACTGGCTGATGTTCAGTCCATTCATGGCACCCTCCAACACACCTGTTTTGTTTACCGTGATGGTCATGCCTTCTTGCCCTCGCTTGTGCACCTTATGTCCGGTTTCCGTAACCAGTTCGTAGCTCACTATGTTTCGAGTGCAGTCAAAAATGACCTCCAGGGGTGGCTTAACATTCTGGATGTCCCCAGGTTTTCACGCTCGCTTTGCCCTCGTAATAGGCTGGACCTTGATATTTGGGTTGATGCCTCAACCAACTGGGGCATCGTGCTCTTCTTCGCTGGCAGATGGGCGGCATGGGAGCTGATCCTGGGTTGGAAGATTGACAGCCTTGACATCGGCTGGCTCGAGTCGCTAGCCATCGAGCTCGCAGCCTCCTGGGTCGCCTCACAGGGCATTCAGGATGCTGATTTGCTCGTGCACTGGGACAACACGTCCGTCATTGATGCCTATGAAAAAGGCCGCTCATGGAACGAGTCTCGCAACGATTCGATTTGCCGAATCTCATCCATTCTGATGCCTAATAACCTAACGATCAATCCCGTTTATGTCCCGTCTGCTATGAATCTTGCCAACCCCTTTTCCCGTGGCGTCTTGGGGTCCCGGGATGACTTCTTGCCTGTGCAAGTGCTCTCCGATGAGCTTCGCGCTTTTCTGGTTGAATGCACAGGTCAGTGATATGATGTTGTCTCCCCGCTTCGGCAAGGTCGTCTGATTATGATGTTAGGCTAGCTCGACCCAGTCCCCCGTTCTCCGTCGCAGCCCCGACGTGGCCACCAAGGACCTCGAAACTCAAAAAACCCTAAAAATATCATTGCTCCTTCCTTTCTTCGACCGAAGGTGCTTGCACGCAACCGTATTTCGGAGTGGTGAATACCTTACTCTTCATATTCCTTATCTTCTCTGTTGGCCCAATTCCCAGCGGAGGTGGTGCAAAAATGGTGGGACGTTGTCCTTGCTTCCATGGAGTCTGACACCCGAGGCAATTACGGTGCCGGTTTGCTCCGTTTTAATCAATTCTGCAACCAGCACGATGTACCGGAGGAATCGTGCATACCCGCAAGCGAAACCCTCCCATCTCTTTTCATTGCTAACTCTGGCACGGGTCAGGTTTCCGCGGGCACGGTGGCATCCTGGCTTGCCGGCTTGCAGTTATGGCATCAGCTCAATGGGGCTCCATGGTACGGCGACACCATTTTGACACGCACAAAGAAAGGAGTCTCTAAACTAGCACCTCCCTCATCCCGCCGCCTACCCCGCGATCCTGTTTCCTTAAATCACATGCTTATTCTCCGCAACCACCTCGATCTTTCTAACACCTTCGACTCGGCCATTTGGGCGGCTGTGACATCTGCTTGGAGAGGTTGCACAAGGCTGGGGGAACTTTTGATTGACTCTGCCACGTTGTTTACACCTGCTTGCAACGTCACGAAAGGGTGCGAGACAACACAGGGCAGTGCTCTAAATGCACACAAATTTGTCCGTTACAAACTTCCATGGACAAAGACTAAGCTCGCAGCCGGTGACTGGATGGTCTTGACGGAATCATTTGATATTGTCGATGCCATGGCAGCTTTAGAGCACCACCGGGTCATCAATGCCGGTGTTCCCAACAACGCACCACTTTTCGCTTACAAGACTGTATCTGGGTGGGCCCTGTTAACCCGCGACGTTTTTATGGCACAGTGCAATTCCATTTGGACCGACGCCGGCATGGGGGCTTTGTACGGACATGGCTTTCACATCAGAGGCACGACCGACCTCTTACTTCACGGGGTCGACCTGTGGGTGGTGATGAAGCAGGGTCTTTGGTCGTCCAAGGTGTTCCTCCTCTACTGGCGCAATATTGAGGACATTTTACTGTTGTTCATCGGAGATGCTATGGACAAGTTGCAATCTATGAAGGATTCTGTTGCTCGTTTAGCTAACATTTAATTTATTTGCATGCCATTTTCAGGGGGAGACACCTCCTTAGAAGATGCCTGTTCATTTGCAGATGCTCTCTCATTTGTGGGGAAGTGTCCTCTTCTGGAGTCTCACTCACCGAGAAGCAAAGTTCGGAGCACATGTATGTGTCCGACCTTTCTCTCTCCTTCCCAGACCAAAGTTACATGCAAGCCAACGACTTAGTTAGCTTGCAGTTGAGCACGTCGGGAGCCTGCGAGGGACTGAGCTCAACAAGTGCTGACTAAGCGAGTGTACAGCTTTGAATTCTTATCACTCGCAGTCAGCACACAGATTTCGGCCCACCCACCACACCCTTTATTTGAGTCTTGACCTCAGCTAGGGGAAGCGTCCTCTTCTGGGGTCTCACTCACCGAGAAGCAAAGTTCGGAGCGCGTGTATGCATCCGGCCTTTCTCTTTCATTCCCAGACTAAAGTTACATGCAAGCCAACGACTTACACGGCTATCCCGGGAGTCATCAGAATTTGACGGGTTTGATGATCGTTGGATTCCAATGGGCGGCCATATGAAATCCATTGAATTAGTACCCCATTGGATTCCAACGTTTGCCATTTTTCTGGGAAAATGGTGTCACTTTTACCAGCTAAAGGGACAATTTTAAGCAAATTTTTTCCCAACAAGGGGGATCGATCTGGTGATCTTCAATCTTTGAAGACAGCACAATTTACAACACAAGTAACCTCTCCTGCATAGTTTCGACGCAAACCGGCCCCATATATTGAATCCATCCGATTGGTGTTAATCGACTATGCCCGTCCCTGATGACTGGCCCCCTCCCGTCCCTCAATCAACACAGGGACGAACCTCATTAATAATCACTGAAATAATAAATGTAAAGGGAGACTTGATAGAGGGCACCTGCTTCCGAATCCCCGCAGTTGCATTGCACAGACATTACTGATTGGTATGTGTAATCATCAGTGTATGCCGTTGCGGGTTGGTTGCGGGGTCTCTATTTATTAGCAAGCAGAAGAACTCATCAAGAATTATAACTGGCTACCGTTGTGGGGATAAAGTTGGAGAAGGAATGATGTCACAGTCAAGGCTTGCGTCCAACTCTACAAGAGAGTGGATTGGGAGGTGCAAGTGATCTCGAAAAGATGATCGAATAAAAGACTAAAGAACTACAAGTGAATAGCTACTCTACTTATACTGTTTGTCGAACCGTGTGAACTTAAGTAGCTAAGTATATAATACAATGAGGTTACCAGGCAAATCGTGATCGGAGACGTCAAGTGTCAAGTGTCAATACTAAATATAGTTCATGGAAACGACTATTGTGTTCCGACTATTGTGTTCCGTTGCCGTGTGATCTTTAGCCAGCAAAGTCCTCCCACGTTATGCCATCGGCGTGAAGCGCTCGTGCAACAAGCGCTGGGGTCACGTGCTCATCGATCGGTGTTGGAGCGATTAGATTGGGGTCAAATCGTGACATTACCCCCCCTCTAGACTCAACGTCCTCGTTGATTTCGATGAAGACATTGGTTTCGGGAATAAATAGTTTTTTCGTCAAGTATTGTTGCGACTCCTCGCGGTGTTTGTATCTTTTGATTAGATAGTCCCAATGTCCGGCCGGCAGGACTGGGACTGCGCGAATATCGATCCCATGATCCTTGTTGTATTTCTCAAGGATCTTTTTGGCGTTCGTCAAGTGACGCCGTGGTTCCCACGTCCTCTCCCCAAGAGGGTAATTTTTCCACTTTATTAAATACTGGAAGCCTTTCCCACGCTTGCGGTGCTTCAAAATCTCCTCCACCTCGTACTCCTCGTGACCCTGCACGATCTGCGGCGCTGGCCGCTCCTCTCTCCGATGTGTGGTGGCTCGACATAAGGCGTCAGCAGTGCCTCGTTGAAAACCGGATGTGACTTGTCCGTTTCAGGCAATCTGAGCCGGTATGCCGAGGCTCCGACTTTTCCTAGAATCTCGTAAGGCCCCAGCCTTCTATCGTCGAGCTTCTTAGTCGGACGATCCGTGGTGATGTCTTTGGCCTCCAGCCACACCTTATCGCCGACTTTGAAATCAGGCGCCTGGCGCCTATGAATATCATAATATTTTTTATTTGTTTTCTGGGTTTTTTCCAGCGCAGCTGCCGCCTCGTCGCGGATCTTTTTCATTTTCTCGGCAAAGTCGTTCGCGGCCTCATTGCGCGACTCGACTGCGTTTTCGATCCCCTTCCAGGGGTGGTATCCGGTGTTCACGAAGAACGGCGACATGCTCGTTGACGAGCTCTGTTTGTCGTTGTGAGTGAACTCGGCCAGTGCGAGCCACTCCGCCCAGTCCGACTGGCGATAATTTACAAATACGCGGAGATATTTTTCGATCTCCTGGTTCATGCGTTCCGTCTGTCCATCAGTGATCGGATGGAAGGCGGTGCTCGGGTTCATTTCAACCCCAAGGAGCCGGTTGAGCTCCCTCATGAAACCGGATACGTATCTCGGATCCCGGTCCGAGATAATCTTCCGCGGCACGCCGTGATATCTAATCACTCGATCCCGGGTCAACCGGGCAACTCCCTCGGAGTTTAATTCCATGTTCACGGCCTCGACGTGAATCATTTTGGTGAATGTGTCCACCCAGACTTGTATGGCGTTAAAGCCGTTGCTGATCGGAAGCGGACCGATTAGGTCCATGGATATGATCTGCCATGGTCCTTCGGCGATCTTGTGCGGGTTCAGCTTTCCCTGCTGGTACCGATGCACACGTGTCCTCTGGCACGCTTCGCATTCCTTGATATAAATAGAAACCTGGTTGCCGAGCCTCGGCCACCAGTAGTTTCGTTCTATTAACTCCTGCGTTCGGTTCTCCCCTGGATGGCCGAGTAGCGCCGAGTCGTGGTGTAAACCAATAATTCTATTGCGGAGTTCCTCGTCCCGAGGAACATAAATTAGACCGTTAAAATAGATAAGGTCGTCGATCTTCTCCCATCCAGGGAGATTTTTCTCAAGCGCCAGCTTGACGCTTTTGTCCACGCGCTTCGTGGCCTTGATCTGTGACATGATCGTAGCCTCCGGTCCTTCCATCGTGATCTCCTGGGATCGGAAATATTCCGGCTTGAGAAGGATGACGTTCTCGTTGTCATTCTTCCCTTGATCATGGTCCGCCCGGCGAGATAATAAATCGGCTTTCTTATTCAGGGCCCCGGCCCGATGAGAAAGTGTGAAGTCGTATTCAGATAGTTCTACTATCCAGCGTGCTTGCCTCCGATTAACTTTCTGAGGACTTTTAAAATACTGGAGATTCTGATGATCTGTCAGAATCTCGAACGTCTCCCGTGCTCCCATCAAGAGCGATCTCCACTCCTCCAACGCGAGCATGATTGCGAGCATCTCTTTATCGTAGATCTCGTAGTTTCGCTCCGTTTCGTTGAGGCCGTGGGACTGGAACGCCACCGGGCGCCACCCCCCCTCTTGCTCCTGACTGAGCACTGCTCCAGTCGCTCCCTCTGACGCGTCGGCCTCTAGCCGGAACTTCCCTGATCCGTGGGAAGCGCCAAGACAGCATCTTCGGCGATCCGGTCCTTCAGCTTCTGGAATGCGGATCTTTGCTCTTCTCCCCAGGAGAAGCCCTCCTTCCCGGTTAACCGTGTAAGTGGCCTTGCCACCTCACTGTAACCTCTCACAAATCTTCTATAGAAGTTCGTGAATCCCAAAAACGCCTGCACCTGCTTAAGGTTCTTGGGCTCGGGCCACTCGGTGATACCACGGATCTTAACGGGATCCATGCGCATCGAATTGTGTCCAATAATAACTCCGAGATACTCGATCTCGGACCGTTCGAACTCGCATTTTTGCGGTTTTAAGAATAATTGATTTTTCGCAAGTATATCTAATACTCGTTTGACGATTGCTCGGTGTTCCGCCAGGGTGTCCGTGAAAATAAGAATATCGTCGAGGTAGACGATGACTTTTCCCTCGTTTATGAGCTCACGAAGGATATCGTTCATCATTGTTTGGAAAGTGGCGGGTGAATTGGTAAGCCCGAAGAACATAACCAAAGGCTCGAACAGGCCTCGGTTCGTTCGGAAAGCCGCCTTCCACTCATCTCCCTCTTTGATCCGAATATTATTATATCCCCACCGGATATCCAATTTGGTGAAGATCTTCGCGCCTCGGAGTTTATGTACTAGCTCCGAGATTAGCGGCAAGGGATAACGATTCTTGATCGTCATCTCGTTGAGTTTTCGGTAATCCTGTACCGGTCGAAGGCTTCCGTCCTTCTTTTTAATAAAAAAGAATGCCGATGCCATCGGCGACTTTGACGGCCTGATGCGTCCGCTCTGCAAGTTCTCCTCTAGGAACTTGGTCAACTCCCCCTGCTCGTTCTGTGATAACGGGTATATCTTGCAATCTACAGCCTTCGATCCGGGCTTAAGTTCGATCGCGTGGTCCCAGGGTCGTTTCTCCGGTAATTTATCAAACGACTCTTTCGCGAACACCTTGATGTATTCGCAGTATTGTTCCGGGACGGAACCCTCCGTCATCTTCTCCTTCTCTCCCATGGCCGCTTCGGCCATCTGCTGGGCCTGCGTGCCCTTCATGCGGAGATCCACGTGCTCTGCAAAGTCGACCATCAAGATCGATTCATCCGCCTCGAGGGATTCTTTCTCACACCCCTCGGCTGCCTCGGTGCCATTCATATTGCACTCCGGCGGGCATCGACTAAATTTGATCTTCTGGCCCTGCCAGTCAATCTCTGGGTTGTGTTTAAACAACCAGTCGTAGCCGATAAATATTCTGGCCTTCCCAAGGCCCGTGACGAGGAATCGTTGCCGCTCTTGGTGAATTCCGATTCCCATGATCAACTCAACGTAATGAGTGATCTGTCCGCCCACATTCTCGGAACCGTCTGCGTTCCGAGCAATGATCTTCTGATCGAGCTCCCTGAGCTCAAAGCCTTCGGCCTCTGCGTAGGCCCGGTCTATGCACGTGGTAGTGCACCCGTTGTCTAACAACGCCCTAACGCGGCGTGTCTTGCCCGTGTCCGGGGACATAAGTTCGACCGGAATCAGCATTTCGTGCTGATTTCTCTGCGTCTGGAACTCCCTGAGTTCCTGCGCCAATCGGGATTTGGTTATCCCCATTGCACGTCGGGCCAGCCACCGGGCTGCCTCCTGCTTCTTGAGTCCAAACGGGACTCGGGTGTGCTTCGGCACTGTTTTTGGTGCTTCCTCCTCTTTCGAGGATTGAGCCATCGCGACATTGTCGCCCTTTTTCTCCGCACTATTTTTCTCACTGGTTTGGGTTCCAGGGGCCTTTTTGAATGCGCTCCAGCGCTTGTTCTCTTCATCCATGCGACGATTTTTAATATTACGAATGCGGTTCTGATTCTCCATGATACGTATTTGTTTTTGGTCTTTTTCTACATTATCTACTACTATTTTGTCCTGGGTACGTAAACTAATGCGTTCTTTTATATAATTTACAAAATTGTTCTCGAGGGTCTGGGGGGTCTGCATGGGAGACTCTGCATCTAGCAGAGTATATTTATTGTTCGGGGAAGGGGGCACCGGGTCGGCCATGACCGGGGCCCTCTTTAAAAATCCTGGCCGTATTTGGCCCGTGCTTGTTCGAAAAGGAATTTAAAGTCCTCCTTGGACATATCGTCAGTCCGCAACGAGCGGACATTGATCTTTCCACGCTCCCGGCGCGGTTTTGGGCACTCCCGTGCCATGTGGCCCTCCTGACCACAGTTGTAACACTTGAAGGCCGAGGCCTTTGTCTTGGACGCATCAACGTCCATCGGCACTGGCGCCCTGGGTGCCGGTTTGTGCGCCAAGTACGGTGCGCTCCCCTTGGTATTACCGGCAGGGGCAGCCGGGATCTTTGCCGGGACCCAAAAGTGGGTGCCGGTCTTCTGCTGCGCCTGGCGCAGCTTGTTCCGCTCGAGGATGCGATTGATGGTCATCATCCTCTTTTTCAACCCAGAGTAATTCTCCGGGATTTCGATTCCGCCGGCGTAAAGCTGGTCTCGGACTTCCTGGCTGACCAGGTTCTCCAGGTTCTCGCACAGGAACCGGTCGTGGTCCCCATACTGGTTCTGCGGGCTGTATCCCGCTTCCTCGGCATTCAATTCGAATGCCTGGATGAAGTCGCCTAAGGACGACTTCCCTTGCCTCGTGGTGGTGAGGCGAATGTAGGCCAGCTGGCTCACATTCTGGTCCTTGAAGGTCCCCGCTAGGGCCTCCAAAAACATCTTGAGCGTGTAGCCTTTCGGCAACACCTCATCTCCGAACTGGTCCTCCCTGAGGACTGTCCTGCGCCAGTTGCGCGCCCAAATGGATGCAGGGCAGGTGCTGCCATCGCTGCTGCCAAGCAGCGAGATTGTGAAGGCGATCTTCGCCTTCTGGGATCTTCGCCTTCTGGGAGGGGAACTCCTCGCCGTAGGCCCACATGTAATTCTTGAGGGCCTCAATCCAAGTGTTCCACTTGGATTTGTCGTTGCCGTCAAAGATGAACGGTGTCTTGGCGAGGGTGATTTTTGAGGAACCAGTCCTCGGGGCGGGAGGCGTGAAGTGGATGGGGGCGGTGGGTCTCGAGGGTATCCCGTAGACAGGGGAGCCTCGTTCAGGGGTTTGCGGCAATGGCCGCGGCGGTGATGCCGGGTAATCGGCTGGTTGGTCCGTCATCGGGACCGGCCGCCCTGTGGGATACACAAGGCGGGGTGATGGGGATCCGGCATGGCTGGACATGGCGGCAGGATCCGGGGAGCCGTGGAACGGCTGGGATGCGGGGGATGTGGTTGGGGGTGCGAGCGACTGCTCAACTTCGGGTTCGGACGGGGTGAGGGATGGTAGTGGCGCAGGAAGTGCGCGAGGGATGACAATGGGATTTAGGGGAGCGGGGTGTCTGGGGTTGCGATAAAATCGCGGCGAGTCAATGTGTAACGGCGTCGAGTGGAACGGGTTGGGTGAGCGGAGCGAAGGCGGGGGTCGGGGTAGGTCGTATAGCGAAGTAGTCGCTGGTGGTGGTGGGGATGGGCTGGGTGAGCCCGAGGGTGCGCGAAACGTCGCGGCTTGGTCGATTCCGCACGAGGCGGGTGGTGGGGTTCGAAGCGGTCTCTTGCGAATAGAACTATCCCGGGTCTTCTACGACACCCCCGGTGATAGCGAGGTAGTCCTCCCCGAAGGTTGAACTAGCACTCCTGCGACTGTCTTAGTGCTGGGACGGACTCAACGTTTCCCGTAGCACGACGTCTGTCTATTTTAAATGGACCGCGCACGAGGGGTGCTGCAATTGTTTTACGTCGGTGTGGACGACGTGAATGGTGGGGAGGGGAGTGTGGAACTTCAGATACGAGAGAACCAAGTAGAGGTAAGAAATGACGACTGCGAAATGCAGTGTCGAGTGGGTAGAGGTTTTTGCGCAAGGAGTGCACGGGGATGGTGAGGAAAGGAGGTCGGGGTGGGGCGGTACGAGGGTAAGAAGGTGAGTCTTTTATTATGTCACAGTCAAGGCTTGCGTCCAACTCTACAAGAGAGTGGATTGGGAGGTGCAAGTGATCTCGAAAAGATGATCGAATAAAAGACTAAAGAACTACAAGTGAATAGCTACTCTACTTATACTGTTTGTCGAACCGTGTGAACTTAAGTAGCTAAGTATATAATACAATGAGGTTACCAGGCAAATCGTGATCGGAGACGTCAAGTGTCAAGTGTCAATACTAAATATAGTTCATGGAAACGACTATTGTGTTCCGACTATTGTGTTCCGTTGCCGTGTGATCTTTAGCCAGCAAAGTCCTCCCAGTTATGCCATCGGCGTGAAGCGCTCGTGCAACAAGCGCTGGGGTCACGTGCTCATCGATCGGTGTTGGAGCGATTAGATTGGGGTCAAATCGTGACAAATGAAGTTTTGTACCCAGTCAAGGTAAGCCATTGAGATTCTGACGATTGATTCGTCGAAATCCATCGGGAAAATCATTGGATTCCATTGATCTGCTTATTCAGTGGCAGCCCATGAATCACCTGTCAAAATCTTCAGAATAAATCATTGGATTTCAATGGGCATCAAATCCTATCAAATTCGGATGACGACCGGGATTGCCGTGTAGTTAGCCAAGAAGGGAAGGTGGCTGTGTGACGTGTGTGTGCGTGTGTGAGTGTGTAGGTAAGCCGGCAGGATTACAACAGCTTGATCGCGGCATGTCCTCTTGTTCCTCTGCTGGCTTGAGTTGCGTCGGAAATTCAAAGCACCAATGTATGCAAAACGGACTCGCATGCAAACCCACTGAAGGCTCTGAGGCTTTTTGGAGTCGCTCGACTTGCTTGTGGACCCAGCAGGCGCCTATGCAAACCAGCACCACGGATTCTTGAATTGGATCTTGGCGCTACAGATGCATTATGTACTCTAGAGCTGTCTAGCTTTTTTTTTAACTTTCGGGAGAAGCAATGTCGGTAGTATTTCGCGGCCACGTCGGGGCAATGATTTGATTATGGCTCAAATTGAACATGAGAATCGAGATTATTGCACTATTTTTCTCGAAGACGAAACGGTAGAACTATTACACTTGGTAGCACTTGTGTGTCTTGAGCTCAGAGGTCATGAAACAAGTGCCCAGAATCAATCGACAAGTTCTGAAAAACAGAAACCGCTGTGAGAAACAATCCTCCGATCGAGACAGAGTGAATTTGAGCGAGAAATACTCAACGCACCTCGTCTACGAAGGACAGAAAACATGCAGCCCGCGTCAAAGAAATACATTACATCGCAAGAGGTTCTGTCCATCCGTGACATTATTGGTACGTTTAAATATTCCACAATCGTATACCGAGGGAAAGACGAAAAATCTAGTCGTCCTCAGAGCCGGAGCCGGAGCCGGAGCCTGCGTCACCCTCGTCGTCTGTAGTTTCAAGTCAGTGGCAAGACATCGAGGGAAGAGTCAAGGCGCACCGCTGGCTACGTCGTCTTGCGAGACGCTCGCCTGAGCTTGCGCCTTGCGGATGAGGGTGCGGATTTCGGTATCATCCGCGGACTCGGATAGAAAGTCTAGTACGATATTACCATTCTTGTCCTTTATCCTAGGTTTCGCAGTGTCAGTCCCACAATCCATGAGGGTTTGGAACCGGATGCACCTCGTATCGGCCCCGGCATCTAACAGGCTCTCTACAATGTGTTTCCGCAGCTCTAGATCTTCGAGACGTACTGCGAGGTGCAAGGGTGTAGCTTTCTCGGTGCGGTTTATTGGGTCAACGTCGCATTCCTCATGCGACAGAATGTGCTCCAAGACATCGGTGGATCCGTGCGACACTCTGCCCAAGAATTAGAATCCATTTGAAAGCACCGTGGACCTACTCACGCGTTGTGGAGAGCTGAGATGGTCGGTTAACCGAGCGCGCTAAGGACAACCTGTAACACACCTGTATTGCCTAAACTGAAGTCGGCGTTATTTCCCTCGTTTAAAGCATATTGAGGTCTGCACTGACCCATCTTGAAAGTTGATGTCGAACCCGCCCTGTTCGAAGACTTCTAGGAGCATTTCTTCGTTGTCTGCTCGTGCCGCAGCAAGTAATCGTTCATCTGTTCAGAGTAAATCTTTGGAAATAGTCCCCGATACATCGACGAGGACACACTGTTGCTCGCGCCCCGGTCGGATTCCATCGAGAGTGCTATAAGACGAGAGGACGTGGTCGAAGGATATAAGGCAGTGATGGTTGTTTACCTGCTTGTCCTGTGACCATCTCCGAGCGTAATCCCTCAATGAAGTCCGATGGCACTGTGCACGACTTGGTGAATATACGGTCCTTAACAGGCACCCAGCAGCTCTGAATGTGGCCTTAGACGGACGATCGCTACCAACTCATGGAGGAAGGGCCTGCGTCGACCGTTTCGCGGACTTGGACTGCTTTCGAAGGGCGCGAGGCGCAATGGATTGTTGCAAAATCTGCCACAGTGCGGAAAAAGTTCTCCAAAGAGCCTCATGATATCCTCAAGGAGCTCAGAATACTCTCAAAACTTTCGCATATAAATGTGAGTCGCGTTTCTTTCGTGGACGCCCAGTGACGGGAAACAATGCACGTATGGAACCGGGATACGGGCGTTGTGGTATCCCGTCCTTGAGCCGTAATTATTGTGCATACAGTGTCAATATTACAGGCTCGGATCGCACTTCCGATCCTTCAGCACAAAGAGCGCAATGGACTCCCTTATTGGCCCACTTGGCCGCCGCTGTGCGGCCTTGACCGTGTTCTTTCAAGAGCCGTACAGGCTCAGGTTGCACTTGCGGATTGCGCAAGGGGCGCAATCGACTCGCCCACTTGGCCACTGCGTCTTTGACCGTGTTCTTTCTACCATTGGGACCGCTGCGACCTTAAACGTGTTCCTTCAAGAGCCGTAATTATTGTGCATACAATGCCAGCCTTTCAGGTTCGGATCGCACTTGCGGGCCTTCTGTGCAACCGGCGCAATGGACTTTCCAGTTGGCCCATTTGGCACCGCTGCGGCCTTGACTGTGTGTTCTTTCAAGAGCCGTAATTATTGTGCATCCAGTGCCGATGTTACAGGCTCGGGTCGCACTTGCGGTCCGAATGGACTCGCCCACTTGACCATTGCGGTCTTGACCGTGTTCTTTCAAGAGCCGCAATTATTGTGCATCCAGCGCGGCTCGGATCGCACTTGCAGTCCGCGCAAAGGGCGCACTGGACTCTCCCTTTGGCCCACTTGGCCACCGCTGCAGCCTTGACCGTGTTATGTCAAGAGCTCGTCGCCCTGTCTCTCCTTAATCATCTTGTCCTGACCGCGCATACTCAATATTGACCACTGTGAAAAGATAATTTCTGTTCTTTCACATTTCAAGGATGCGACTGCTTCCATGTTAACAATCTACCTCCCATACATCCCCTGCTCCCTCGCGCAACTTCTGTCGTCCCCCTCCTTCTCCCCGTTCCCTTCTACCTCATTCTCATCGCCGCCCGTCTCCGACTCTGTCCAAACAACCGAGATGACTGTCCTCGCCAAATCAATCGCCTTCCAGGTCCTCCGCGCTCTGGAATACCTCCACGACCCTGCCCGCGGGATCGCCCATCGCGACATTAAACCCGCCAACATCCTCCTCACGCCGCAGGGGCGCGTCATGCTCATCGACTTTGGCATCGCATGGGACAGCTCGGGCGACACCCACGGCGACTTGTGGCCAGAGGACCCCGGGAATATGTACTTCGAAATATCCACAGGGTAGCCGGTCATCCGCCCCCTTCGTGTCCCGCGCTGACTGTGCGCAACAGCGCATATCGTGCACCGGAGCTCCTATTTGGGACGCGCGCATACGACGCCGCGGCGATTGACATGTGGAGCGTCGGAACCGTGCTGGCGGAGATGTTTTCTGCGCTGCGGCTTTGCTGCGAGGAGGACGACGGCGAGGAGGAGCCTGTGTACAGTGCACGGGCTGGAGACGCCCCATTTGTCGTCCCGCCCAGGCTGAGGGTGGACGATCCCGAGACCGAGTGGTGCAGAGACACGCTGTTCAACGGCCGCCGGGGCGAGATCGGGCTCGCGTGGAGCATCTTCAAGATTCGTGGCACGCCGACGGAAGAGACCTGGCCTGTAAGTCTTTCCGAGCACCTGCACGAATCGTTTTGACGCTCGTGCCAGACGTTCCGCGACCTTCCGGGCGCGTCAAGCGTCGAGTTCACCGTCGTCCCGCCGGTGCTGTTGGCATCGTTCCTGCCAAATCTCCCTTCAGATTCTGCCACGGTGCTTGATCTTATTGAGGCTTTCCTAGCATATCCACCGTATCAGCGCCTCCGGGCCTGTGATGCACTAAATCATGCGTGGTTCAGACATGTACTGCTGCCGCGTGGGTATTCCGACGATGACGAGCGAATAGTGTTTGAGCTCGATGGCCAAGAGCTGGGGGACTTGATGGGTCGGCTGCTATAGGACGAATCTTCGTCAATAATCTGGCGAGTTCCACGTTCGCAGTCTGAATTTGAAACACGCGAGGTACGAGTTTCAAACTGGTGTCTGTCTAGGAGAGACTAGTCTGAAATCTGGCTGTTTAGTGTGTCACGAACAATTTTATTCGTTTCCTGCGTCCATCCGAATGAATTTCCTTGATTTGCTTCCACAACGACATACGAAAATAACCGATCAGGAGCTCCTCCCCAAGACTAAACCCGACCTCATTTCCATTGCCGCCAACAGGCATGCGGTGGTCCGTTAGACTCGTCCCCACTCGGTTGACGCGGCTGACAATCCGATCGCGAGGAGGAAGTGGACAAATGCGGACAGAAACCAAACACATGCAACATCAAATTTCACAAGTTAGCACGCGGTGAGAAGAGGATTTCGAAGGAGGGAACGAGTAAGGGAATTAAATAGGACCGCTGCGCGGTCGATTTAATTCAGATGGTCTATGCAGAACGTACGACAAGCGGTCTATGAGTTTCGAGGTGTTTGGGGGGGGGGGGGGGGGCTCGCTCGTCCCGATTTGTAGGTTTCCGGAGGCCGCGCGGGGCATCGGGGAAAGCCGAGTCGGATAGCGGCGTCCGGGTACGACCGAACCCGTACACAAGGGCAACTCATTGTTACTCAAGGGCGATGAACGAACCCAAGAGTTACCCAACTGAGCGCAGCTCCAAGAGCCGCAGGCTCGTGCGAGGGGAAGTGAAACGGGCCGAGGGCCCAAATAGAACGCAGCGAAGATCAAATTAAAATTGTCTCGATTAAAGATGAACGAGTGAACAAATTACAAGTCAAAAACCAGGTCGCCGCCCGAAGAATAACCGTGCGCGGCAGCAAACTCCGCGATGCGCGCGTCCCACGCGCGGGTAATCGCCAACGGGAGAACCTTCTCCAAACGACGCCAATAAACAAGAAAACACAACGAAGACCAACCCCCAAGCTTCATAATGATCTCAGGTGCGCCACCCGCCGCGAGCAGCGCCAGGGAGCCGCCAATGCGGTAGCTGTGCCCGAAGATGAGCTCGAGGGCACCCGTCTTGAAAACCGCCGTCGAATAGCGAATGAAAACTTCCTTGGTGAGCACGTCCCAACCCGACGGTGAGCGGTACGCAAAGAGCGGCGTGTTGGCGGGGGGGCGAGCGGTTAACGCGGAGGTGGTTGGCGAACGCAAACACAGGACAGAGGTCGGCGTCAGGCCCGACGATCTCGGTGAGTAGGCACTCGCCGCCCGCGATGGTGGTCGTCTTCGTCCACACCAAGTGAATAGCGCACACCTCGCGCCCGTTCGCGCGCGAATGCGAAACACGTGTGCTGCGGCAAGTATCGTGCAGTACCGAGAACTTGGACTTGCTGCAGATAAGGAGTTCACCCAAGCGACGGCAGCCGCGGTACGCAGAAGACGCCGCGGCCCAAACCGCAGCGCCGAACGGAGAGTGGAGGTCGAGCGAGGAACGGAGCGCGCGCATGTGCTCATCGGTGACTGGGCTGCGCGGAGGACGTTTGAATGAGACGCCGCCCTTGTCGGTGGTTCTAGAGCGCAGGCAGCCATCCCTCGTCGCCGTGCCACGGCGCGTCATTGAATTGGTGCCAGAGACGCAGGCCTTTGAGCCAATTTCGGATGGTGCCGCCGCTGCACGAGCCGATGGCGTCGGCGACGAAGGCGGAGAGAAGGTAGCGATCCGCGGGCATGCGCGCGGACTCGGGAATGCCCTCGCGATCACAGACCTGGAGGAATCAGAGGAGGCCCGAGCCGTACGACTCGCGCGTCTCCGCGACCTGCGTCTGGAGGAGGCCTTCGAAAATACGGCGCTGCAACTTCAAGCTGATGCCAGCCGCCTCCAGCACCTTGTGGGACGCCAAAGAATATGGCGACGTCCACAGGAGCACGCGCCGATCCGCGGGTACGTGGGGGCGGAAAGGTGAAGGTGCGAGCTCCCTCCCCTTCGCAGCGCGGCGGGCGCGTTTCGCAGGCAACGATGCGGCAGCGACAACGCGGACGTCGTAGAGCGCCACTTGTGGGTCTGCGGCTCGCGAGGAGAATGAGACGCGGTCGGGGTTAGCGTCGCCGGCGACAGCGAGCGCGCGGCGGCGCGGTGGGGACGCGGAGCGCGCACGCGACGATCGCGGGGGTTGGCGAGGAGGCGCGGGGCGGAGAATGGCCTCAGCCAGCGCGCTGAAGGGGTCAAGTAGGGCCGAAATATCAGAAAGACAAAAGCTAGAAGGAAATCTTGGTCAGTACAAACCCCATCCCCGAGCGCGAACACGCACGGAACGGGGACACAACAATGATGGCCAGAAGGCAACGAGGACGGAACGTGTAACGAGTCAGCTAAAGAGCTGCACGGCGCGTCAGCAAAAGCGACGCGCAGAGTCGACGGTAACGCACAAATTTCCCAAGAAATCGTGCAACGGTCCCACGGCGGGCTGAGTAGACGAAACGAGTGTGGGCGAGGATAGAGTGGATGAAAAAGGTTGAATGTCGAACAGATGTCTAAACACCGTGCCAGGTAATAGAGCGGGCCGATAACGCGGCCACGTACGCATTTCCCAAAAACTCGTGCGGTGAGAACGGGACGGAGCGGGTAACCAGCGGGGCGGGAACGAGCGTAGACGGAACGGCAGAACGATAGAGAGCGCGGACGAGCGCGGACGACGGGGGGGGCGGCGAGAAACCGTCGAGCGTGCGCAGGTGCGCCCCATCAAATGAAAACATTTTCGAGCTCGGCGGGCAGCTCGAAATTGCAGGAGAGGCGGTCGGCGAGGCGCAGGTGGGAGGGTAAGCCGCGGGAAGGTTTGTCGGCGAGGTTGTCGGCAGAGGGAACGTAAACAATGTTAGGGGTGATCAACAAACCCGCCGCGATCACAAAGGTCCGACGCGCGCATAGGTTGATGTCGTCGTTTGGGGAGCGACCCTTCTTGTGCGCGCCAATCGCGCCCTTGTTGTCCGACCGGATAAGCAGATGAATTTCCCGGAAATTCAGTTGGTCCAAAAACATGGATAACAGCTCAATCGCGACCGACTCGAGCCAGCAGATATCCACGCCCGGGCGCTTCCAGTCCGGCGTCAGCTGCCATGCGTACCAACGCGTCCCAATGACAATCGCGACGCCCCAGGACGTGCTCGCGTCGACGTAAATGTCGAAGTCGCGCAGCTCCCCGAGCGGACGCAGTTGGCGGTAGATTGAAGTGTCAGCGAGCTTGGTTTCCTACCACCGCAGAGTCTTCAGGGCGGTGCGCGAGATCTTGCGCTTCGAGAAGCGGTTGCCGTCGAAACCCGCCATCGCGTTCGAGAAGACGGCGAGGCGCGAAGAACCCTCCGTGATCACGAATACCAAGTGGCACAACGATCCGTCGAGTTCCTCCAACTCAACGAGCGAGAAACCGCGCGATGACTTGATAGATTGGATTGCTTCGCGGACGCGCGCCAGGAACTTGCGGCGTTTGGCGTCCGGGAGCGAAACGCGGCGGACGACAAAGTCCCAGGTGAAACCCAAATAAACCACCACCTCGAGGAAGCGATTTCCCGTCTTGACAGGGTGCCACGGCGAGCCTACGCTGTCAATGGGAGCGACGACGGAAGCGCGGTCGAAACGGTAACGATACTGGGCCTCGACGAACGGCCCTAACGTGTTCGGCTTGCGGATGACGCACGAGTCGTCCTCGTACAGGACCCCGTCGCTATCTTTGCCCATCTCCGCGCGCCAAATCTCCATGATCGCACGGGAAATCTGTCCCGCGTTGCTGCTGGCGAACGCGGCGCCGAACGGGAAACAGTGGTCGAGGTAGGATTTTCCGTCGAAATGGGCACCCAGGAACGGTTTGTGGGCTGGGAGAACTGGACAGGTGCGGTGAAATGATTTGACATCAAAGGCGCATCCTTGCATCCTCGCGATCCGGGAGGTAACGTCGCGACCTGGGTAACAAGACGGTAAGTCATTGCAGATCGAATAGCGCAATGACCCGGTGAACGGAGAGATCTCAACGAAAAGCGGGTGTACGGTGCGCGGAGACCCAAACGCGTGGTGCGCTGCGTGCTGTGTGGAAAGCGTGGAACGGCTGACGCGCGGGGCGTAGCATAAAACGGACGACGCCCGTGCGGAACGGCAAACGCACGGTGCGCTGCGTGGAACGACCGGCGCACGGTGCGCGGTATGGAACGGCGGACACGTGAAACGCCGCAATAACGGCCAAAGCACGAGCGTGGCAAAAGAACGGCTAACGCACGGCGCGCAGCGGGAACGACCGGCGCGCGGTGCGCGGTATGGAACGGCAGACGCGTGAAGCGCAGCAAGAACGGCTAACGCACAGCGCGCAGCGGGGAACGACCGACGCGCGATGCGTGGTAAAGAACGGCAAGTGCAGATGCATTGCCTGAGCGACTAGCGAACAGCGCCTGGTAAAGAACGACCAGCGCACGGTGCGCGGTATGAAACGAACGGCCGCCGCCGGAGCTTTGGCATAAAAGAGGAAGGACCACGTAGCCCGATAGAAAGGGAAAAGAGATAGGTAAAGGAGCGCTCACCAATTCAGCCATCTTTGAAGGCATATCGAACGCGGTCGGGAAATCCTCTTTGAGAATGAACTCGTTCACCGCGGGAGTCTTCGTGCGTTGATCGCCTTTCGACAAATTCCTGCACACCCTCTTCTTCGGGTCCTCGTCTGGGCCCATATCCTGCGTAGCGACAATCAACGGCGAGGCGAAAAATGGGCCGCGGCAAATCCGCTCCATTTCTTCGCGCAAAAACGGACCCCGCTTGAGCTCGGTGTCGATGTACTCCAAGGTTGCGGAGCGCTCCTCGGCCGCGGCGGGATGGTTAGCGATGACGATAGTGGATGTGAGGGCCAGCGCGCAACCATTACAGAGGAAAAAGGGGTAGCGTGTGGTTAGATTGTGTTTGGCGAGCAAAATCTCGAGCGCGCCCGCGGTCCAATAGGCCGGACAAATCGTCGGGCGGGCCAGGCAGGGCGCGGCTGCACAAAAGGAGAGGCGCGCTGACACGGCGCCCTGATGGGATCTCCATCGGACGACTTCTATCTTCAACATGTCCGTTTGGATGTCGCTCCCCGTCGAAACCTGGCTCGAAATCTCGCATCTCGTTCGGTCTTCGAGCCTCCAGGATCTCGCAGACCTTTGCCTCACTTGCTCTCAGCTCATGTGCATCGCCCGTCCAATCCTGTACTGCGATGTGACGCTCATGTCAACGGCCGAAGTTGAGCCTAACCTCGCCGCCGCAGCCACCTTTTCTCTGCTCGCTCGAGATGAGGATTTAGCGCGCAGTGTTAGAAAGTTGACTCTGGATGCAGCGGAGGACCAAGAGTTGGACATCAACCAGACTCCTATCCTGGTGCACATTGCGTCGCTCAAGAACATGACGCAATTGAAGAGCTTGACTGCCACCGGGGCGATATTTCGCTATGCGGACGAAGATCTGAAGGCGGAGTTCATTGAAACATTGAGTGGTTTGCCCCTTGAGGAGATTAATTTTCCTTGCCCAGGCGACTGCTTCTACCACTTCTCGGAAGATCAGTTCGCGAAAATTGCCAACCTGAAGAGCATTGCATGTTATTCCGAGAACGATGAACATGGCGAGTCTTCCGGTCGTTGCATTGCCCCTGCCACCTAACTCTCCTCTAGAGTATTTCGGACCCCGATGCTTGCGTTTACTCTCCATGTCTACATCCTCCCTCACTTCCCTGTCGCTCTGGGTTACGTACATCGGAGACTGGTCGGATGAGGTTTTCGCCATGCGTTTCCCCCTCCTTCGATCCCTGACCATCGATATATGGGACGAGGGGATGCATACGCCCTCGGGGTTCGACGACTTTTTATTGGCGCACCACGAAAATCTGGAACATCTGGACATGGGACACACACCCTGTGCGGCAGTACTTCCTGCCGCCCTGATATTCGGTGCCGACCTTCTCCGGCCAAACCTCCTACCCAACCTACGGTCGTTCAAAGGTCACTGCCAAAACGTGGAAATGATGGCCCAGGCGGGAATGCGCTGTCTCACCGACACCCTAACGAAGCTCGGCGTGGGCCTGATCGAAGATCCGCAGCGCGCAGTTAATCAGATGTTCGATGCGCTACAGGCCCGGGGATGCATGGGCGCGCTCAAAGAACTGGATTTCGACTTGTTCCAGTGGCAGGACGATGAGCGCGAGGCGATCCCCGTCTTCATCTTCCGCTGCGGCGAGATCTGCGGTCCGTCGCTCGAGACCTGGAAAGGGCTGATTCCCTTTATATGGACGTGGACCCCAGAGGAGCTCGCCGGATTCTTCAGCGCCTTTCCCAAGCTGCGCGTTATTTGGTTCGCCAACGATCCGCTTGTCTTCGGGCCGCCTCAGATGCGAGGAGATGAGGAGGGGGAGGAAGGGGAAGGGGAAGAGGATGAGAGCGAGGAGCCTCGGGACTTCGAGGACTATTTTCGCGTCCTGGCCGAAAAATGCGGCTCCTTGGAGGAGGTGTGGGTCACCTGGGGCCATAAAAAGTCTTACTGGATGATTGAGAGAGGTCCTGGGTCCAGAATTGTGATACGAGGTGGCGACGAGGATTGACTAGATTGACTAGATTCGATTTTCTGGAGTAAATATTTTGGGTTTTTTTTTGGGGCCCTTCGATTCATATACCTACCTACCTATACCTACCCTTTTAACGATCAACTGAGATTTTTTTTCTCCTTTTTTTCTCCTGCATCCTCGAGGCTCGTCATTTATTTGGGCACGCACGTTCTCAGTCTGTGCCAAGCCTTGTTGGGAGCCTTAACACGACCAAAGACTACGCCATTTCTTGGACATTTCCTCCACCATCGCGCAGGATGGGCTACATCTCCGCCACCGCCCTCGATAACCTTAAAAAGTATTCATATAAAGGGGTAGACAAGTTTGTGTCCATACTGCGCGTCACTCGCAGTAATCCAATTATCTCGCGTCGTGCAGATCTCCGCTCTCCAAATATGTTCTGAACCCTTTCTGGACATGGTTCGTGACGCTCTGGCCTCTCTCTGTCGCCCCCAACACGGTAAGTGTAGCCTCGTTCGTTTATTTCGCGATTAAGCTGCTTTTCAGATAACTTTATCAGGGTTATCCATCGTGTTTTTGAATTTCGCGACGATGCTCCTGTATGACCCCACCTATCTGGCAGAAAAGGGCGGCGTTATCTCGCCTCGCTGGTTATACTTCTCGTACGCGTTTTACTCCGAGATTTAAACCGACCCCGCTCATTTTTACGCGCAGGTGGTCGATCGGCTTGTTTTTGTACCAGAGCTTTGATGCTATAGACGGGTCAGTCTTGTCAGTTGAAACATTACTTATTGTCTAATTCCTTATTCCAGGAAACAAGCGCGAAGGACGGGGATGGCCGGTCCTCTGGGGGAGATGTTTGACCATGGTGCGCGAATTTCGTCCCCCCAGACTCCTTTCCTAATTCCCGCCAGGCTGTGATGCGATGAACACGACGGTGAGAGATCAATGGCGCGTTCGCCTCTCCATCTAACACTCTGTTCAGCTCGAAGTTATTCTTGCCTCCCAAGCTCTCAATCTTGGACGTTCGTGGTGGACCGTCGCGTCTCAGATGGCGACGCTGGCCGCGTTCTATCTCACCACCTGGGAAGAGTACCACACTGGTTCGTTTGGCCCGATAGTCTCCCGCCGCGGCGGCTTAAGTTATCGCTTCAGGCCAATTATACCTCGGCGTGTTTTCTGGTCCCGTAGAGGGTATTCTTTTGATCGTCGGAATCTACGCAGTCACCGGCTTTTACGGTGCGTCTGCTCCTTCTGATCCCCCGCAGGCGCTGACCGCGTCATCAGGGCCCTCCTTCTGGGACACGGGAATCCTCACGTTTCTCCGCCTCACCGACGTCCCCCTCGTCAACCAGTTGCCAGACATGCCGCTCAACGATTCATTCATGACTTTCTCCGCCTTCGCCGTCCTCTTCAACCTCCAAGCTAGGTGAGTTAAGTCCTGGTCAGCATTATACCTGCACCTCACACCCCCACAGCTACCGAAACGTCCGCCGGGCTATGCTTGCTGCGGGAAAGTCTACCACACAGCCGCTGCTGCTCCTCCTGCCCTTCATCGTGTCCGCGAGCATCCAGGTGTTCTGGCTGATGCACCCACGGTACGACAACTCCGTACTCATCAACTCGGCACTCTTCGTCCCGTTCCTTTGCGCGTGGGGCCTCCAGTTCGCGCACCAGGTCGGGCGCATGATCCTCGCGCACGTCACGAGCTCGCCCTTTCCCTGGTGGGACTGGATGTGGGTCTGGAGCCTCGTCGCCGCCGTCGACGCGAACCTCCCGCTGCTTGCCGGCCGGTCAGTCGCTGCCCCCTTTTCTCGCGTTCTGTGTTGCTGACTGCGCCGCTGCCGCAGCCCCCCGGTCATTCAGACGTGCGAGACGAACCGCGCGGCCGTGGTGTACCTGACGCTCGCGATCTCGCTGGTCGCGTACGGGCGGTTCTGCACGCTTGTCATCCAGGACATCACGAACTTCATGGGCATCGCGTGCTTCACGGTGCGCAAGCGGGACAAGGACGGAGTGTGGCAGGATACTGCGCCCACGAGCGACGGGAAGAAAAAATTATGATATGCACGGATGATATAATGCTCTCAATACCGAAACATGCGAGCCGGTTCCTTCTTACCAACTTCTTACATCGTTTTTGTGTTCTCCCAGTGCTTTATTTTTCGAAATTGTACGGCTTCTGTAGAATAAATGGATCATTATTCGACGTTATTCTCTGAAGGTCCATGTATAGCGTCTATCGCTACCGAATATTGGAGTCTCCGTCCTCGCCAAGACAGAGAGAGCGCTCGCCAGGCCGCCGGCCGTGATCCTATCAGGAGGCTCAAAGGGCGCCCTGTCGGTGCAGCGCCCCATGTTACCGAGTTTTGAGCGCAGCAGAACAGATCGTGGTGCCGCGGTGATAAATTTCATTCTCCGTGGCCGACCCTTCGCATTATTTACAGCTCGCGGCAGAGTCCATCCAACAATGAATCAAATAAAAATAGACGCGTCCAGCGATAAAATACATTGACGGAGGAAGGACAGTGTGGGGCCATGGCCATAGCCAATGCCTAAACCGGACAAGATTCCAAGAGCACAGAGAGCGAGCTGGCGCGTCCTTCATAATGTCCACATAGCGTGCTCCTGTGTAACGGTCAGGTTTTGTGTCCGGTAAAATTCCAGGAGTACACGTACCTGGGTGGGTGGGGGGGGTATATATCCTGTTCCAGCCGTGTTCCTACGAATGCGGCTGGAATTGGACAGTGCCGTCTTTCTCGATGACCAGTTTCGCCCGGGCTTGGAGCCACGGCGGCGGTGACTCCCCATGTCAGGCGATGCAGGTTCCAGCTTCGCCTGCTTTGCCTGCTTGGACTTTTGGCCTTTGACTGCAGCATGCGGTCGGCATCTTCGCTCAGGACTTTGCTTTGCTCGGTACGCAGCCCATATTATATCTGCGTCGCCCGGCGCCGTTAGGGCGCAATTCAGCAAGATCAAGGTCAAGACGCACCACGTAGGGAGAGGAGAGTGGGGGTGGGAGGGTGGCTCGTCAGATCGACGCTCTGCACCCATTCCTGAAGTACCGCTACGTTGCGATGGAGTATGTAAACCCTCAATCAGATGTTTGATATCCTCGAGGTCCGCCAATGGTCCTTATAGTAACAGCGTCCTTCATGCTGAAGAGAGACTGAGGTTGGAAGCCGGTCTTGGTAGGTAGGTAGGTACGATTAAATGGACCGGGGAGCGTTGGCGAGCGGTCTGGACTCCAGCAGACTCCGGCCAACTCCAGGCCAGGAATGGGCGGCTAAATTCGGCTGGACAGGCTAGGCTCTGGGGCTGGGCTCTGGGCCCATAGTTGCTTCGCATCGAGTTGATGGGCAGCAATTGGCAGCAACGCTTGAATTTCAGAAGGCAGACAAAGGCAGACTGAGGTAGAGCAGTAGATTCGCAGTACGAGGGAGTGCCCTTCCTATTAACGGGAGCCCAATTTGCGGAGAGCATTGTGGTAGCAGCAAGGAACGTTTTTGCCGAACAGATCAGAATTAAAATTCAACACAGCCGATTGGATGAACGCGGTCACCTGATGCATCTGAAAGTAGACTAAGTTTAGACGAAATAATTTCGATCGCATGATTAAATGGATGAATTATTTGAATACGGGGAGGTAATAGAAGTTAGATACGCATATTGCGCGCTTATACGGTGTTGTAAGTCTGCTCTATTTTCGCGAAATGACATTCTGCGAACGATGAATAAAAATTTAGATCGCAGCTAGAACGACACAACACGCACTCATCAAGGGCGAACTTTCGAACCGGCGCATGGCCTCGACCGCACGAGCAAACAGCCCAGCAAGCGCTGCTTTAGCGGCGGTCGGAACGCCTGCAGGTCGCGAACGCGAAGCTCGCAATACGGTGATTTCATCGACGGCAACTTCGCAGGCAGCAACCCAAATTGTGCCCATGACGGGATTTATAAACACGGAATCGCGCAAGTCTGTGCCATCGATGAGCACGAGAATCGACTTAGCTGCGGCCAGACACTTTTGTTTTGACTTTGGAGTGGCCTGCGCGAATGTTCCGTGCAGCTGGATCACCGCTGCGTGCGCGATGCTGTGACCGACGACGAGAGCGCGAGAGTTTGGGGCAGGCGCGATGGTGAGCTTGTCTTGGAAATCGTGAATGCGGAGATCGAGGGTGTCGAACGCGATAGAAAATCGACTCGACTCTTCTGAATCCACGTCTGTAATCGTATATATTCGCATGCGAATTGATTTGGTGGATGGATGGCGCACCTGGTTTCCAGCCGACAATAAGATTATTGACTCGTTGCCATAATATCGTCGCTTTTGCGAGCAGCGTCTTTGCGGACGCTGCGCCAATAGAAATCTCCGTCCCTTCGAGGAATCGAGCCACAGTGGAATGCGACTGCGGAGTTGACAACTGATGGATGGGGTCGAATCGAAGATGATATGGACAATCATATCTCTATGTACCAGCATACCGTCCACCGGCCATGGCAACTCGATCATCCCGCTACAGCCATCAGCATCCAGATTGGGGTGCATAGCCAGCGCAATCGACCAGGACTTGTCAAGAATGATGGTCATCCAGCAGGCATCTAAACTCTCCGTCGTATGTGCGTCAGGCCAAAGTGTAGCTGTCACTGCCTCATTTTTGAGTTGCGGACGGCTGACCGCAAGAGACACCGCGGCAGTGGTATGATATCGTCCCTCTAATAATCTGCCAGAGGCGTACAAGTAGTTGGAGAGGAGAATCTCCGTCTGCAATGCGTGTACTGTCTTCAAGGGATCCAGCCCAGAGAGTGATCCGGAAAGAGACGAGAGAGCGCGTAAAAGAAAAATATTTTCGTGCATCCTGAAGGTAGGCGAGTCGGACAGAACAATGCCAATAAGGTAAACCGCTGTCAAGAGAGCCGGAGTTGGTCTTGAGTGATGACCTATGGGGAGTGGAAGCAATGCATCCTGGCGGAAACGAGCCGGGTCGAGAAAAAAGCCCCAATCAGAGGTATAGGGAAGAAAGGCATCAATGCTGAAATATATTCATCAGGCTTTTAAATGGGCGCAATGAAACGGGGCACACAATATTTCAACCATAGTGATTGGCGGCTCAGGAGCGTTCCACCAACCATCGGCCGCGGGTAGAGGGGCTAATTTTGTAAGAAAGAAAGCCGTCCGAGAGTAAAAAATATACACACAGGCAAGTTCTGGTAAATCAACTATTTTTATGCGGGGCATGTTGGCCCGACGCCGGGGTTGCTTATATAGGTGGTGAAGAAGAACAGATTCGCCAGTAGCCTCAGCTGGGTGCTCCAGCTCGTAGATGCGGCTTTCGATTCGACTAATATCTTCTTCCAGCATTTCTGCTCTGGAACGGGTATGCTTATCCATATATTCACAGTCGTCAGTCCGGCGACCCCTCAAGCACTGACCGCACACATGTCGCCTGTGGAATATTAAAGCAGAGAATCAATCATTATTGTTACTAGAGTAGCAGACGGACCGTCCGTTGCATCGCTGTAATTGGGCTGTCAAACGCGAATATTGCACTAATAATCTCTGGGAACACTCGCCATTTTGCGTTTTCGACAATACGGCCCCTTTGAAGATTTGTATCACTTTTTGAATTCGGTTGAGCCTGATCCTGTACGCGAGGTTTGAATCATGGAGAGAAGCTTTTAGCAGTCCGCGTAGGGTATCAAAGAAAATGCGTCCAGAGGCGTCCAGATTATATATAAATATCGAGTGCCGTTGTGAGACCGCCGTACGGACACACACCGGCCAGATATCCGCTTACGGACCGTAACTCGGCGGAGTTTAATTGCTGTTCTTTGTATATTTGAATGGTCAATTACTAGTAATGAACAGTTGCTGGGATGACGGTTTTGTGACGGTTCCGCGATTGCAGGCCATAGCAACGCAAGCTAAAAAGTTCAGAAAAAGAGGGACGGACGATCACACGCAGCGCGAAGCTGTGCAGTTTTGCGCGCCTATACAGTCTTGGGCACTTAGCGCTCAGCCTCATTGGCAGTGGGCAGTAGTCAGATTTCTTCAAAGAAGCGACCAAGACGTACCTCGGAGAACCACCAAGCAAACCAGAAAGGGAGTCAGTTTACAAACACCATTTACTATACGTAGTACTACAATAAGGTGCACGTCGTCGTCGACTTTCTTTATTTCTGCGCCACCCACTCTTGGAACGTAGGCGTGCCCTTGATCCACTCCACCAAACCCGCGCGCTTCACCGACGTCCCCTTGTCCCCCTTCTCCGCTTGAATCTTCGCCTTCTTCCCCCCGACAATCTCCCACTTTTGCTCCTTGACCGTGACGTCCCCCGCCTTGAGCTCGTCCGTGCCGAGGATGACCGCAAATGGCACTTCGTCCTCCTCCCCGGCGGCAAACTGGACACCGAGGTTCTTCGGCTTCTTCTTCGCCAAAAAGTCGGTCTGATTGAGTCGCGTCGTCAGTTAAGCAGAACAAAACAGCGCAACGAACAACTCGCCTTTATCCCAGCCTCCCTCAGCTCGCGCACGAGCCCGATGCGCTCCTCGAGCAGTCCATCCCCCGCAGCCATCACATACACCATCGTCTCCTTGCACCGCCCACCCTTCTCGACCCACTTCGGCCACACGAGCGCGAAGATCCGGTCCAGCCCGATGCTCACGCCGATACACGGCAGCGACGCGCCCTTCTTCCCGTCCGCCGACGCCGCCGCCGTGAACATCCCCACCAGCCCGTCATACCGTCCGCCCGCGGCGATCGACCCCACGCCTACCTGCGACTCGTCGATTTCCTCCTCCTCGTCATCCGCCTTGGGCTTGGACTTTTTCTTCGGGGGGGCGGCGGCCGGCGCAGCCGCGGCCGCGTCCGAAGCCTTGAAGCCTGGCGGTGCGGAGGCCTCGACGACGGCTTCGTAGATTATGCCGGTGTAGTAGTCCAGTCCGCGCGCGAGGGAGAGGTCGAATGAGATCTTGGCTTGGGGTCAATGTTTTGCGCGGTGGCGGTATCTTATTAGCACACCTTGTCGAGGACGCCATAGACACGAAGGTACGTGAAAAGCAGGCCCATCTCCGTTAACCCCTGCTTGGCATTAGCGTTGGCCATCAAGGCTTCGTCGGCCAGGAGCTTTTCGAGCAGATCGGGTCCTCCTGCGAAACGTCAGTGGCCGCAAAAGACGATACAACACGGGACGTACCTTTGTGCTTGACGTATTCCCCGATCTTGTCCGCGATGGACTCGTCCAGACCCTTCTCCGCGGTCATCTCCTTCTTGACTTCGAGCCACGGCATCTGCAAGTGAGCTTAGCGGACACGCATCATTAAGAGCAGTAAAATACCTTGTCAAGCTTGTCGACGGCGGAGGATATTGGCCGGATCTTGTCCGCAGGGACGCCGCACACCTCGAAAATGCCGTCTAATATTTTTCGGTGATTTATCTAATCTGGCTCAAAAGCAGATCAAGACGGGGAGAGCGGTCACGCACCTTGATGGTGAACTCGCCAACATCGAGTTTGGTGAGGATCGAGCAAAGCAGGCTGACGATCTCGCCGTCTGGGATCATCGGATCCCACGTCCCAGATATGTCAAAGTCCTGTGCGCTCAGCGTACGGCGCAGAGATATACAGATTAAAACTCACCGCCTGCGAGAACTCGCGCATGCGCCCCTTGGACACGACGGGGCTGTCTCGGCGGTAGACCTTGCCGACCTGCCACAGCTTGGACTGCGTGGTCGTGGCGCCCGTCATTGCGAGGTACCGCGCCAGCGGGACGGTGTGGTCGTACCGTAGCGCCAGCTGCTCGCCGCCCTGGTCCATGAGATCGAAGATGAGCTTGGCGTCCTCGCCGTACTTGCCGGCTAGAATGTCTTTTCTCTCAAAGACGGGTGTGTCGAGGCAGCTGCCGCCGAATGTCGTGAAGCATTCTTTGACTGTGCGCTCGATGTTCTCCCGGCAGAACATTTCTGCTGGGCCGTAGTCGCGTGTGCCCTGCGAGGCTTGAGATTCGGACAGCCCTACGCGCGTGCGCGTGCGCTAACCTTGGCGGTTTTCAGCAGAAGACGTTGGCGTTTTGAGGGCGCCTCTTTGTTCCCTGCTGCTGCTGTACTCGCATCGGAGCCCTTGGATAAGGCTAGCGATTTCTTGAGTTCTCCCAGTTTCTTCTTGGCTTCGTCGAGCACCGAGGGCTCTGCATTTTGCAGACGCAGCTGGTTGAACAGCGCAGTTTGGGTGGCGATTTGCTCTGAGATGGAAGCCATAGAGAGAGACCGTCTAGCAAGGCGAAGAACAGGTAATCGATGGGCTGGGAAAAGGTGTAGCAGCATCCAATTTAGCCAGAATCGCCGTGACTCAAAATGATGATCATTCATCAGTGACTGCGCGGTCACGAGTTTGATCATGAGCGCGTAATTATGCAGCGCGTTAATTTTGCGTTAATTAAGGCGAGGAGGAGTGAACTTACCGCGCGGCGAGATCAAACCGTTTGATGAACCATGAGGGGAGTAGTGGATGAAAGGGTGGGATGAAGCACACTTATGATGGTGCAGAAGAGGTTGCAAGAAGGACCAAACTTTCGAGAAGTTTTAAATCTTGGAATCAGGATGCCCTAGTGAATTGAAGGAAAATGTGTATGGGGTAAGATGGACTTCTCATTCCCTTTTGGTGGGGGAGGTGATGTACTAGTGTATGCTCCGGCAAACTGGGAATCGAATTAACTCAGAGTGGAGTGAGCATGGCTACTTATAATTTATACGGAGAAGGAAATGTGGACACCAATGCATATACTGGAGATACAAGGGACACCCGGGTAACTACGTCAAGATATTCTGGAAAGACTCGCGGAACATGGAAACGAACGCATCCAAAAAGGCCGAGTCCACACCCGCTCCCCATGTAAAGGAGATGCCGAGCCCGCCCGTAGAATCTCCAGCAACGTTCATGCACATAGCCGGACCAGCCACCGAGTCGCACTGGCAGAAGAACATTTCGCAGAGAGCCCACTTTCCATCCAGGACCGGATCCTGAAAGCGGCCGAGGTTGGATATGTTGAGGGTGTATGGGCGTTTTTGTCCGAGCTGGCCGTTCATCCAGGCGGCAAATCGTGGAGCAACCCAACTGAGCAACCCCAGCATCTCGCGACTCTTTTGCTTTTGTACCTGAAGCTCGGCGGCAACTCGCGCGGCGAGTTTCCAAGAGAATTCGGGGTGGAGGAGGGGATAAGTGAGAGAACTCGACACATAGTTGCCCATGACGTCGTCATATTGAGCCCCGGCGAGCTGGCGCAACGAGATTGGCAGATTTATGGTGATGGTTTTATATTTCTCAGGCTCGTTGGAGAGCAAGCGCGAGATGACGCAAACGGAGAGTTCGTAGATGGCTGATGTAATGCTGGTTTTGTGCGAGCGGCAGATCTCTGAGAACTTCTTGACGTCTGCCGCCTCGAATCTCAACAAACGGACATGGGTCTGGAGAGCGGCGACCGTCGGTATAGGGTTGCCTGTCCATGCGGAATACGCGCTGGTCCACGACGCTGGGAGGAGGTTCGGGTAAATGACCCCGAGGGTTGTGAACAGTGAGGGGCGGATGTCGGTGACATGCTCGATGGGGGGTGGCAGAGAAAGCTCGGGGACATGGACGGAGGGTGAAGAAGTCGGTGGGTTTGTCTCTTGGAGCGCCCGGAGGAGCGAGCGATGAAAGACGGCGCTGCTGAGGCCATCTCCGATCGCGTGGTGGAGGGCAAGTATAATTGTGTTGTCAATGAGGACCTCGAGGCGCCAGAGCGGCATGTCTCCCTGAGTGTCCTCGAATCCTCGCGACAGCTGCTTCTCCAACGCGGCCTGCAGATCGCGGTCCCTGGAGAAATGAACGACGCGGGATAGGTCTACGGTCTCGAGCCGGAAATACGCGACATCCAACGTATCCTCTCTGCTGTCGAACCGCACTCCGAGCATTGCATGTGCCTCGATTAGAGTTCGCAGGGCAGGAAACAGAAGATCACTGGTTAAAACCGTGTTGTCCTGTGTAGAATACCGCGCAGATGTCGCAACGCAAGCGTCCATACCCACCGAATGTCGAACGGCATGGTATCTCTCTATGACTCCTACAAATGTATCCATGAGAAGCTGCGTTTCAGCGTACCAACTTGAGACTGACCGAGCTCACGCAGACGGTTGAGGGCAGGCATTGAAATTGTGGTGTTGTTCTGGTGTAAGTTCCGGATGTGCTGCGAACGGGCGCCCAATATAAATTTGTAAGAGGATCTCCAATTTCTCAGTGATCCGAGTCACCGTCGGTTACTAACCCAACGGTGATCAAATTATAGGTAGGTAGGTATAGGTAGGTATATTCCGGCGCGGTCCCGTTAAGAAACAGCCGGGGTCCGTACTACATACATGGCGTCACAATGTATGCTACGGATACTCTCATTCTTCAGCCACTGGATTACCTGAGTAACCCACCATGCCCGCCGCAACATCAAGTATGAAAAAATAAAAATACCGGTTGGGATTTCGGGTATGGAAAAAGTCCCCAGGGTCGGGTGTCATCCAAAATCAAGTATGAAGGGAACCAGATATCATTCCAAAGTGTCATATAAATATTCGGCAGGTTTGAAAACCTCGCAAGTTGCGTACACTGCAAATATGTCAAATGAATACTTCGCCAAGCGCTGGGTGATGTCAAAATTCCGGCATTGTGCAAGGGTGAGTAAGAACACGTCCATGGAGTTCCATACCCGGGGGTAGTCTGGCATAAGCTGATACACATCAACCAGAAATTCCCGTCGCAGCGCGATGAGGGACGGCTCCGCCATGCATCCTAACAATGCATGGCTCTCGCTCTCAACCGTGGAACGGCAGAGACGACAGAGCCTCCACTCCCGTGGTGTACGCCTGCGATAGCGCTCTCCATAGCGCAATAGCTCAATTCCGAGCCTATGTGCTGATAGGTAGAGGCGAGTGAGTGCCTTGCGGTGTGCGGGTACTGGAACGCGAAGATATTGGCGTAGTTTGACAGGCATTTGAACGAAGTTGCCATTATCATCACGCTCCAAACGGCCTTGGATCAGAGGGATACGCGAGGAGTATTGCAGTGTTAGATCACCAAGCCATTTATCACAGGCCGCCTTGACCGCGTTACGGATCTCGTCCACAGTCTCCATAGCAATGTGACCGATAGGGAGCTGGACTGGGACGGGCAGTGAAAGGAGGACGAAGCGCAAGTCGGATATCCAGCACGGGTATCCCGCGCTGGCGAGTAGCAAGGAGTCCATGTAGGCAGTATTTGCAAGGTGGCTTGGGGGCAGCGTGATGAGGTAAATGAGGTAGCCTAACGCCAGAATAGGGCGGCGATAACACAAAGGCATGACACCAGTTTCCGTGAAAAGGACAGAAAGAATGGATTGGCAGTGGACACCCAGAAGCCGACGAAGAAACTCATGCTGGACGTCTGTGAGTTCCTTGAGATGTCCAATCACGACGTCAAGGCAGACCTCGCATCCGAAAGTAAGATGAGGGTCAATTCGGGCCATGTAGAGTCGAATACCTTCTGCGGGAGGCAGACAACCAATCATCGTTTTAGCCGTGAATGTCGTATTCGCCACCACTCTTCCTTTAGACGCTTTCTTGGCGTAACGGGACGCGAAGATATCACGTTCCACCGACGTGAAGATCAGCCCCACGAATTTATACTTTTTGACAAGCTTGATAGCTTTGGTTCCGACAAGCATCTGCGGAATTGGGGTAGGCAGCTCGCCGAATATCATCCACTCCGTTTTTGTCGCGCTAATGACCATGAAGTTGATTCGGCACCATCCGAAGAAACGATCCAGCTTCCGCTGCAGACCGGCTGCCGTGGTGGAGAAGAGTGCCACATCATCCGCCTGCTCGAGGTGCGATATGGGACGACCGTTCAAGGATATATCATCGGCGTCCGGTTCAAAAACATCCGCCAGATCCGCGAAATAAATATTCCACAGGACTGGCGAGGCCGTGTCACCGGTAAGAACACCAATTAAGGATTTGAAAGAATCCGTGAGATCGGAGCCCTGTCGAACGACATAAGACATCCGTGCATATAGCATTCGGAGCCAGTCGAATAACGGGCCCGAGACACCAGCTGAGAACAGTTTCGTCCATAAAGATGGTAGGTCGGTGGAAGGAAAGGCATTGGTCAAATCAACGAACACGACATAGAGGGTTTTGCCTTCGGCCCGGGCACGGTCGATAGCGCACCTCAAAATGAAGCTGTTATTGTGCGTCCGATATTTCTCGCGAAAGCCGTTTTGAGAATCAGGCAGAATATTATAAGCTTCCGCCCATTCCCGGATGCGCATATCGATAAGCAGAGTCAGACATTTGAGCAGGCAGCATTCGAGGCCGACAAGGCGATAGCTGTCAGGATCCTCGCTCGGCTTCCCCATTTTCAAGATTCCGACAAGGATTGTTGTGAACCAGTCCTGAGGAGCAGAATTATTCGAAATGCAGTAGTTGAACAATTTTACTAGGGCTTCGTTCGGGATGGACGCAATTTTTTGGTACGACACATGGTCAATGCCGTGCGCACTTTTGCTGCTGCGGTCGCGCAGTTTGCGTTTCATCCTCTCGATGTCGGAGATTTCGAATGGACGGGAGAAGAATTGCTGCTGGGTGTAATCCAACGTGCGAGGGGGAATTGAGCCAGACATTAAATCCCGAAGCCGCTTGAGGTCCGCATCAAAATGGTCGGGCATGACAGCGGGCGGGTTTAAGCGGACTCGGAAGACATCACGAAGCTGCTCTGCCGTGACCTGAGCGTCCCTCGCTTTGGGGTCGGTAAAGCCGCGGATAATCTGCCACCATTCCCGAACGGTCTCGGCGTTTAGCAGCCTGTTAAGATTATGTGTCTGGATTTTTCTGACTCTGTGTGGAGATATCGGTATTTAAATTCTCGACGTTCTCTGAGAATACGCACTTGACCCGACTCCGATGGGAGTTCGGTTTATCCCCAATCGCTAGCTGTTCGGCAGTAACTTCTATTTTGGCCTTTGGTTTGGGCATATCTTCAGCCGGTAGCGTCGTAATAACTTTCGCATCAGTAAACGAAGCCGAGGCTACAGTGGAATTGGAATTGGAAGTGCGTCGTTTTGGTAGAGCATATGCTGGGTTCGTAGCTGTCGTGGCAGTGGGTGCCAATTTTTTAGCGTCCAGGTGAGCCGGGTTAGAATCAGGTTTCTCGACCCAAGAGAAGCAGATTTGCTCTCGACGTCGCTGAATGATTGACACAATGTTTTCCAGTAGATCTCCGTTTGCGCAGCCCCAACCTTCCGTATAGCTGACGCCTGCTCGATAGCATATAGCACGAATAGCATATTTTGATGTCGTGAGGATGCAGAGCTGCTGAGTGGGAGGAGTAGATTCGAGAGCGCAGAGGATACCAATCAAAATACCCCGGCTGTCGTTCTGTCGACCAGGGATCCTCCATCCAATACTGTGACGGCTATTACAGCCCCAATATAATCCAAAAGCAGCACGAGCGTCATTGCGTCCTGCGTGTTTGCATACGCTAGCAATATGGACGACAGTGCGGTTCCCGGTAGGTCTCCTCACGCAACCGTAGAGAGCTGCCGTTGCCTCTTAATCTGTCTGGCCAGCAGCGATTGTTTCCAGCGCTAGAATATCGCATTCTGTGGGAGATATCGGGCGAGCAGGGCTCTGCAATGGAAGAGATGGGGCGCTCGGAAATGTGGCCTCCGGTTGGTGAGTAGGCATTACGACACATAGTGTCAGAATTGCGTGGTCCGACCAATCATCGACCCGAGTGATTTGCAGCGAGCTCGCTGGGACCATATGCAGAAAGTCGGGGGAGAAAAGGGCATAATCGACCACGGCATCACCGTTAGGCTGAAAAGACGTGTACGCCCCTGGACTGCTGCCCTCGATGAGTGTTCCGTTCAGGATGTCCATCCGGTTGTCTTCACATGCATTCAGAAGCCACCTCCCACGTGTATTCGTACCCTTCTCGTCACTCGACACTCTGGTGAGTACGGATGAAAGCGGAGACTCGTCGCCTGTTTGTGAGTTGAAGTCGGCGAGTGCGGCAATAGGTTTCGACCTGTTAACGGCAAACCAAGCCAGCGCTTCACTAAAGCGAGTTTGAGGGTCCACTTCTGACCAATCACCCCATGGCGTTCCGGCGGGCAGGAGGTAGGTACCAATGAGGTATAATTTCTCCAATTCGAGCGCGATCAAGTCCGGTCCCGAGATTTCTTCGATAATTTTGAAGCGAATGGAAGCCTTCATGACCACCGCTACTCCGCCATACGGTCTTCTCATTCTGCCGCCGTTACTGCGCGAACGCGCCATGATGATATAACCTTTGGGTAGGGGCAAAGACTCTTCTTGTCCCGGACGCATCCATGTTTCTATAAGAATCACAATGTAGGGTACGCGGGAAGGGCACGGTTCGATTTCGGATCGATTTCGGATCAGCTGGGCAATTTGGGCATGGGTTCGATCCGGGCAGGGTCCGTATTACTTTTTCTCCTTTGATCAATAGCAAATATTCCTGTTCAGTTAGATAGGATGGTTATAAATTCCTCTACAAGTACTTTGAATATCCCCAGTGTCATCTAGGTGGCTGTGCAAAATCTCCCCCAAAAGGGAGACACGTCAAGTCACATCACATGAGTGTGATGTGCGGGCGTCTAAACTGGAAGGGCTTTCTGGATTCCAGTATATCCATGTACATCGATTGAGGGCTTAAGATAGAAGTAAGCACCATCATTTATGACCGTTCTAGATCAGCTAGAGCACGAATCCGCTGGAATAACTGCCCAACTAATAATTCTCGATTACACCCGACATCTGCTCAAACACATGCCATGCGGACTCCATGGATATGGTAGGACTACCTAGCCCAGTCCAAGCTGCCTCTGCTGCTGCCTTGAACTCCGGTGTCACTCCAGGCCAACCCAAATGGCTTTCTCTCGAGCCAACCTCCTCAGTCAGATACCCACGGAGCTCAGTGACAGCCTCCTTTGGGATGGGAATGCGACAATCAATACCTCCGAAATGAGAGGGATTTTCTAGAGCATGTGCTGGCACATGTCCCGATGTCAGCCTGCAAACGTACACGATGCTGGTTCCACCATGCGCGGAACTCATCCAACTCATGCTGGATTGTCGGTACAGGTCGTTCAAAATTGACGCTGCACATGAAGGTATTACATGGCTGGTGGAGACCAAGCGATCTACAATGGTAGAACATTTTACATTCACTCTGAACCACCACATCCGGCGCCAGGATCTTTGCGCTCAGACCATACATGCATTCGCACATTTCGTCTATGGGCATAGCAACAAGACCTGCATCCTCGCTGACATTCAAGGTATGTTGTGGTTTTCTCTCATCTTCCAACGGTTCATTACTTATTTAATACTTTCAGGCACACCCGCTCATGTCAATGGACGAGATCTTCTTGTTCTGTTTGATCCCATGACCCACACTCCGAATGGGTCAGTTTTGTGTATTTCCCTCCCGGAATCCTTAGCTAACCTATGTACTTCTAGCGACTCCGGCATTGGTGATTTCGGGATGAAAGGCATCCAAAAATTCCTCACAGACCATACCTGCGGGGAAGTGTGCAGGGCCCTCGGTCTCAACGACTCTGTTGAACTTCGAGCCCCAGTGGTGGAGCAGGAGCCCGAGAAGTCCCTTAGTCGGCACAACTCTCAGTCCCCCGTTGGGTCTCAAGTCGTCCCTCAATCTTAGTAATTTGGTCTTGTACTCACAATTCTTATCCGCTTCTTACCTACAATACATTGCTCTGGTTAAAAAAGTTAATTTAAATTGCCGATTCTCCGCATATTGTGTAGGGTCCTCCACGCATTCTGCAGTGTTTGGATGAGCAAAATCAGCAGGGGGAAGGCAGAGATGTAAGGCTTACCCAATGCAAACGATGCAACTCGGCAAAATGCACTTGAAGAAACAGGCTGGCGGCCAGCCGTAAGCGCTGTGCAAACCACAAAGTTGCAGCTACAGAATGTGTGTGGCGTGGCCTGTACATGAGGCCACAAATACAGCGCGAAGGTGCAAATTTGCACCTCACGGACTGTTGCAGCTTTGCTCGGCGTCGGCGCAAGTCGTACACAGGCGGACGGTGTGTGAGCTCCGCTGCACCTGAATAAAGGGATGCTCCTTGCCGGACTTGTAGTCAAACGCGCTATGGCAGCACGCTGGCATTTTATACGCATGAGTAAAGGCAGAATGTGGGGGTTGGAACGTACACGGGAATAATTGCAACCCGCCCGCTGCGAACAACAGCATCGCGGCGCGCCGCATTGGTGACCCTACGTCTTCGCCAGGACCACTCCGCGCTGGTAGATGGAGACATACGGCTGGCAAGCACAGACTTGTGCCGACAGACGAGAGTGGCCGCGGGCTCCCGCTCAGTTTGCATTCGGTACGATGATGCCGCGTTAACGGCCCCCTGGCCCATGGGTGAATGGAGGAGTGGTGTGGGTTGTGGGGACCCAGTGCATGCAGCAATACAAGTGGCAAAAATGCAGACTCCAGACTCACGGCGCAGGAGTACTATTGGTTTGGTGGTTGCCATAGAGATACCCCAGTGGCAGCCCAGCAGGTCGAGTAAAGAAAATGAAAGGGATGCAAAGACACACACTTCGTGTACATTATGTCGGAGTCGTGGCCAATCCACTCTCGGGCAGTGTTATTTCTTGAGATTCAGGCCATTGGGGAAGACAGACGAGTGAGTGGCAGGGGCTGCACGCCTTATACCAGGGCTTTTGGAGCTGCGATGTCCCTCAGAGCCTCACTTGCGAGATGGAGTGCGTGTGGACAGGTGTAATGTCTGGAGATGCCCGCTGCCCGGGTCGAACCGATCCAGTGATGGCCACTTGATCCGAAATCGAACCGCGCCCTTCCCGCGTACCCTACACGATGTCATTCGCCCTTATCAACGCAACGAAAAATGGTTGAGAGATTTTAAGGGCGAGATTTCCGCCTGTATTCCAAGCAACGATACGAAGACTGAGATAGTGTACATTTTTAAGTAAAGAAACATATCAAGTTATTTCAGGAGGTTAATCTACCTCGACTGCTGAACACCTCCACCTAAAAGTTCGAGCAGGCTCTCGCTGTCGTCGTCGGGAGTCTGATCCTCGCGGAAAGCTGCAT
Organism: Mycena rosella; assembly: GCA_029378255.1. NCBI lineage: Eukaryota > Fungi > Basidiomycota > Agaricomycetes > Agaricales > Mycenaceae > Mycena > Mycena rosella. The sequence continues at coordinate 193,796 of JARKIE010000033.1, read as the reverse complement.
GCTGGCCTTTGACGGGAGGGTAGCGCTGAACCAATAGTGATCCAAGAGGTAGGCGATCTTCTTATCTATGAAACACACGTGTTTCGGCCAAATCAGGAAGTAGCTCCGGAATGCAGTCGGCATACAGAGAGGGGAAAAATGCATGACATCTAGAAATCAATGAATACATGCCACATAACTATTTACTGTGTCTCCCGAAGTGTCTCGGACAGACTGTGGTCCGAACAGCAGGGTTGGCGTCCGGAGTTATGTCCCGATTTGGAGGGGGGGGTCCTTTCACCGTTCACATGTGTTTCATAGTGTGGTTGATAAGAAGATTGCCTACCTCTTGGGCAGATCACCTCAAGAGGTAGGCGATCTTCTTATCATTAATATTAACTAGACTCGTAACCAGTCTGCCTGCAACTGGCAAAAATGTGGCAAGCATTTTGCCGTAGGCAGAGTGGTACTATTCGGACCAAACAAAAGGCACGGGCGGGATTTTGATGCCGTCCGCCCTGGGTTCAATTTAACTCTATTACACAAATTGCAAAGGGGTGGAAGGTGTCAATCTTTCTTTACTTAAATTCTGTCTCCTCAGAATTATCCGTAGGTATTTGAGCAGCCTGTACACAAGACTCAAAGTTGCATCAAAATTGATGGCAAGGCTCAGCCAGCGTAATGCCGTGATCGGCACCGCCCAAAAAAATTCAAACTCAGGCCCGTCTCAATTGACAGCTCCGAACAGTGTGCCGCTTGCATGCCCAGTCCACTCCGCCTCGCCCAATGTGCCGTGTAGTATTCCTGAGGCCTCTACATCGAGCCCCTTCCGCAAATGTATGAATGGAAAAAAAATGAAACCCCCCAAAAAAACTACATCCACCTCAATTGTCGAGCATCCAGCTCATTTTTACTCCTTGGGCCCTATTACACCGCATGCTGTGATGTATGATACAGTTGCTTCGATCTAGACATCCTTTAGTCGCATTTTTCGAGTTGCGCCGCCGTCGCCCCTCTTTCGCCGGTCTCAATATATCTGCCGTGTGGACAAATCTGACTGTTCAGTTGTTTTTTATGGGCTGATCTGGCACTTTTCAAATTCCAACACTTTTTATGCGGTAGCTTAGTCTATATGAAACACACGTGAAAGGACCCCCCCCCAAATTGGGACATAACTCCGGACGCCAACCCTGCTGTTCAGACCACAGTCTGTTCGAGACACTTCGGGAGACACAGTAAATAGTTATGTGGCATGTATTCATTGATTTCTAGGTGTCATGCATTTTTTCCCCTCTCTGTATGCCGACTGCATTCCGGAGCTACTTCCTGATTTGGCCGAAACACGTGTGTTTCATAGTGTGGTTGATAAGAAGATTGCCTACCTCTTGGATCTGCCACTGGCACTTCACGAGAAAAGGAAGTAAGTAAACTGGCTGGGGTCCATTCAACATGCCAGAGCTCGAACCTCTGCCCTCCTCTAGGTTCTCACGATGGAGTTTTTGTCGAGTGTTACTCGGGGCCCGGGCGACATCATTCAGTTGATGACGGTGTGTTTGCCGGCATTTTTCCGCCGGAAAGCACAAACGTTCCTGTGCACTCACACAACAAATTTAGAGGTTTCGGGGCACCCTGAAACGTTCCCGAAATGATTAGTTTTGGGACCAGAATAGGTGGAACCGAAAACATACCTGAAATGCAAAGTTCTTGCACACCTGAAGCTAAAGCCGAAACTACCTGATTGGGGTGTGTTTTCGGAGCATCTGAATTTTTCAGTTTCGGATGTGGTTAAGGGCTACCTGAGGCTGCTCCTGAAACTATTGGTTTCAGGAGCAGCTTCGGCCTGCCCTATACCTATTGTTTCGGCAAGCCCGGTGCCGGCTCCCGAAACAATAAGTTTTGGCATTTGATTCGGCACTAAAAAAACTAGGTCTAGAGCGGTCTCGGCCGGCCTGGAATCAGTTTTGGCACGCCGGAAACCCATACCCGAAACTTATTGTTCTTGGCGGCGGCTCCGGGGCTGCCGAAACAATAAGTTTTGGGCACGCTGAAAGTGCTCCTGAAACTATTAGTTTCAGGAGCAGCTTCAGGTGGGCCGAAACTGCATCCGAAACTAAACAAATCAGAGGTGTGGCAAACATACCTGAATCGGGCAGTTTCGGCTGCAGCTTCGGGTGTGCGGAAATTTAACATTTCAGGTGTGTTTTCAGGACTCCTGTAATTGGTCCTTGAACTGATGATTTCGGGAACGTTTCAGGGCCCCTCGAAATGTTTCAAACCACCCAATTTGCCGTGTGACTTCTTGTGGCAATCAGAGAAAATGAGATGTGCATCGCACAATGTCAGTGTGGACAAAAACTTAAAGCTGCGGCAAGCAAACACCGGTTCGATTCCGCAACGTGTTTGATATCCCCATCTGAGCCAGGCATCAGAGATATCGAGCCCAAAGCGGTCATTTGCCGAATCTGTCGAAAGGTGTCCGCTGAGTCCCGGGTGGGTATTGTGTTCGCTCCGTTCCAGGCCCAGGTGCTGACTCTTCGGTTCAAATAGTTATATTGGTTCTTTCAAATGTACGCATCAACGAGGGGGACTTCTCAACATCCACATGCAGAGACTCACCAAAAACTCACCGCCACAGGTCTCGCATTCACAGCCACATACATATTTCCCTGCTCCTAAGCCTCTCACATCATCCACACCACATATTATACACTCCAGCAGAGACTCTCACAGTGCCTCTGTAGCCTAGCAGTTAACTTGCCAAATTTTGTGGGAGACGTCCCACATGCAATGCGGTGGGCCGACCAAAAGGCTGAGGGTTCGATTCCCTCTGGAGGCACAAGTTGGGTTGATTGTTGGGAGTTGGGCCGCATTCAGAACTCACGTGGCACGTGAGGATGGCCCGAGGTCAATAAGCACAACAGGCGCCGCTAGGGTATACTGGCCTTCGTGCTAGAGTGTAGAGTTAGCTTCGGCAGTCAGCCATAGACTCGCCCCACAGGCAGCCGTAAGGCATATTTTTTGGCTTTTTATCTCATTTTTATTTTCAGTTGGCTCTCTCTTCACAGCCGTTCAATTGGAAAATACAAGTGAAACCAGCGGCATGTAACATAACCTCCCGCGCTATCACATCCTGTGCCCGAGGTCGATATGAACGGCTTTGAAATTGTATAACTGGTCGAACAAAGCTCGAGGTCAGGCGAGAACATCAAGAGTCGACCCGGACACATACTGCTGCAGCCCGTATTTCCCCATTTCTCGACCAATGCCAGATTGTTTGTACCCGCCGAATGGTATATTGGCCCCGAAATTAAAATAACAGTTCACCTATTGTTCTCGGGCTGGTGAGTAATAAGCATCGTTCGATAAAAAAACTCACCCAAGCGGTACCAGCTTGCAGACAGTGCGCCGTCCTGATCGCTCTGTCGATGGTCTGCGAGAAGACGCCAGATGCCAGTCGATATACTTGTATTATCAACGCAATACTATATACATGTAGTGCAGGGGACGCACGGGTATCGTTTGCCTGCCGGATAACATCTAGACAACGTTCAAAACTTACCAAAGCCAGAACGTATGGACTGGCTTACCGTCCTCATCCTCAAACTTGATGATAACCACGACAGCTCCGAAAATATCCTCCTGCACGATCTTCATGTTGGGCCTGGTATTGATGAATACCGTGGGTTTGATGTAATAACCTTCAGTTCCGAACTGATCTCCGCCGACGTGCACTGTTGCTCCTTGCTCCTTTCCAGATTCAACGTATCCCATGATGCGCTGCACCATCTTATTATTTGTTTTCCAAAAGAGTGTAGCATTACGCACATTATACTGGGCTTCGGAGCTCATGGGGCCCTGGTCGATGCCGGCACCAAAAGGATCACCGATACGGATGGCCTTGGCCTTCTCCGTAAACTTCTCAAGGAATTTGTCGTAAATTCCCGACTGTACGAAAATTCTCGAGCCTAGACAGGGATAATTCTATTTAGCAGCCCCCCTTCTTTGGCAGCCCCCCCTTTTCGAGCAGGGGCTGCTAAATAACTTATTTAGCAGCCCCCATGTGAGCACGCTTAGACAAGATAACCAATAAGATAACCGTCAACCTTCGTAGCCGCCTCAAACTTGAATGCACACGACCTCCAGCCAGCAAGATATACAAAAGACTACAGTGCGCAAGATAACTATGTTACAGTTTATGTTACAGTCTACGCCCCTTTCTCGGAGATAAAATCAAATCCGTCATGCATGCCAAATCTCGGTCAGTGGAATGGCGCTTTTTGCCGGTCCCAATCAGTCAACCCCCACAACTCTCCTTGTCCGATGCACTCACCCAACTGAGCTTCTTTTCAACGGCAACAAGGGTGATTACATTCAGCCCCTTTTTTCTTCGCCCCGATACTTCAATTTTGAGGTCAGTGGTCACTTCAGCCAGAGCTCGGTGCCGATGATAGAACTCTGGGACACAGGGATCCTCCTTGCAGTATAGGATCCTGCACATAAACATTGAGTGAGCAAAGTCAATGGTAAAAGAGGTGAAACAGGCGAAGTGATGAAGATCTATCATCAGACCGGAGCCAAGCGGTCCGAAAGATAACGTCACGTGGGGATTGCTAAATAGAATAATGTTATTTAGCAGCCCCCAAAATGCTGGCAGGGGGGCTGCCAAATAGAATTATCCCCTAGACAGTGGGAATTGAACATGTCACGAGAGAAGGCATCAATTTACCCGCGCAACAACAAGCCCCATGGTTCCAGCTGGGTCGGCACAAATCCATTTATTTTCCCGGGAATTGAAATCAAAACGACTCACTAGATACCGTGCGCAGTCCAAGCCACTGCATTCTCCAGATCCGCGTCGTCAAAAACTATGGTCGGGGATTTGCCTCCAAGCCTACATTGCGTAGGAGGTGAGAATCATTGTATTGCTGCGAATCGGAACCGGCTGACTCCAGGGTGACAGGTTTCAAATTACTCTTGGCGGCTGCTTCCATTATTTTGCGTCCAACAATTGTGCTGCCCGTGAATGCAATCTTCCCAATCCCCATGTGTGAGCTTATGGCTGCCCCGACGGTGTTGCCATAGCCCGTGATGACGTTTACGACACCAAGCAGGAATCCCGCTTCCCGAATCAAGGCACACATGCGAAGTGCCGTTAGAGGCGTAAACTCAGAAGGCTTGGGGAATGATTGGCGCACCCAGGTTCGATTACTACACAATCAACAAACCTTTATGACCATGGTGTTCCTGGTGGTGAGCGTGGGCACAATTTTCCAGGTGAACATGAGGAGCGGGACGTTCCCTAATGAGTGAAGCAGATAAAAAATAAAGAAATGAAAGTATCCGATCGTGCTTATCAGGAATGATTTGGCCCTTGTTCAAAACGAATCAATAGAGAATTCAGCCGGGTCAAAGGTTTCTTACGACGACTCCAATGGGTTCGTGGTGTGTGTAAATCAATTTCTTCTCGTCGGTCTGAGTATTGAAAGTCATCAAAATTAGGTCAACCTCGTAGAAGGATGGTTGTATGTAGAACCTCAATCGTTTGGCCTGTAATCTTGTCCGCCCAAGCGGAAAAATACCTGACGGTTTCGATTGAGAGATTGATGTCAACAGTCTTGGCCCAGGTAAAGGTTTTCCCTGGAGAAGAACGGATGACCATCCAGCTGACTCGGATACAAATATTTTACCGTTATCGAGCATCCTTAGCGGCTTCCATTAAATTCGTCAGCTTGTGAAGAACCTCTGCACGTTGTGCCCCAGAAGCGTTCAAACCCCTACGAAGCGTTTAGCACACGGAATGCGGAAAGAGCGGGAAGTTACCAGGTGGTGTCAAATGCATTCTGCGCGGCTTTCACAGCGATGTCGACGTCGCGAGCGGTAGCCTCGGAGATTTTCGTGATGAGCTTGCCGTTTGCTGCTCGAGAAAAGTATGATGCCATGCGCGGTAGAAAGCTGCTCACCTGGATTAACGACGCTGTTCCATAGCCAGCATGAGGATAAGATGTTGGATCAATGGTCAGTGCGCACTGAATGGTAATGTGGTCCGAGCCGCCCACGAAGGCGCCTCCGATGAAAAGCCCTGTAGGAATTGTTACGCCTACCTTGTACGTGGGGATGTCGAAGTCGAAAGTGAAGGTTGCAGACATTGCGACGGAATGGGGTGGGTCGATGCTGACAATTGAATATAAGTGGATCGCCGTGAGAGTATAAGCGTCTTGTGGTTTCATTGGTGGGGTATTTCGCGTGCTAGACGGCTCTGAATTAAGAGCCCTGTGCCATATGACAGTGGACCAGACGCCAGCCTTACTAATCTTATGAATCTCTCACCCGCTACCCCCTAACATCGACTAACCACGGTTGGCTAAAATAAGACCCCAATTCCAATACAACCGCACGGTCGGCACGCAACTAGATTCAGAGGTTCTGAAGCCTCAAGTTCACTTGAGACTTGTGGTGATAACAGGAAGAGAGCTGTCTCACGTCCCTGCTTGGGGAAAGCGAAGGCTATTTATTCGACCATTACCCGTCGCACAAAGGTGTGGCGAAATTCGTTAAGATTATGAGCATCCCATGAGGAACATTCCACAAGACCTGTGCAAGTTGGAAAAAGTTGAGATTTGGATTCTGGCAAGAGAATTTGTTGGTTGATTCGAAGAAAGTGTCCAGCTGCCAGCGTACGAACCAGCATGATGGGGAGAGAACAGAACCGTCACAGGCTCCGAGTTAGTCTGTTTTTAAGTGATGGGTCCCGATTGGGGGTGAGCCTTATTACATAATCACTTTTTGAGGCCCTTGCCCCCGCTCTTAAATCTTGGGAGTATTCACGTCGTAAAGGAACAGATGTTTAATGTGTGCGCAAATATTTCCATATTTTTGCGATGCCATGGGACAAAGCTATTGACGAGTCAAATTGATGGGCTTTGGCCTGTTGATGTCCCATCACATTGAAGGATGAGCCCCTGCACTCATTCAAGCGCCATTCAACAAATTTTAAAGATACAGGTCATTTCTAATATACTCCGAATTCTAGTTCCACCCCAAGAAACTAGAGAAAGAGGTGCCGCATAGCGAAAACGGCACCAGAGCAGCTAAGCGAAGATTATGTAACAAAGGCCAACCCCAATCGGGACCCATCACTTAATAACAGACTTCAACACATCGAGGTACGAGATCATACTGTGTTGAGGTCTGGCTCTGAGAGACTAGCACACCAACAATTATCATATTTAGGGCCCACCCAGGTGCAATTTGAACACCCAAGTGTTGAATTGCACATAGGTGGACCTGAAATTTAATTTACTTCTAGTACTTTTGGTCCTACTGATTTTGTAATTTAAAATAATAGAATAAAATTATGATTTGGCTGCCATGAAACCCATTCGAAAGCCTACGATTTAGATTACACAAAAGTCCAACTGAGATTGAAAACCGAAATCACACTGATAATTATCATATTTTGGGTGACCTGAAACTTTATTCGAAACTAATCCGAGAAATTTCCCATTGGTTCGGCATTTCCCGGACCAATGGGAAAATTTGCGGACTTGTTTCGAATAAAGTTTCAGCTCACCCAAAATATGATAATTGTTGGGCTGATTTTGGTTTTCAATTTCAGTTGGACTTTCGTGTAATCTAAATCATAGGCTTTCGAATGGTTTTCAGGGCAGCTGAATCATAATTTTATTCTATTACTTTAGGTTACAAAATCAGTGGGACCAAAAGTACTAGAAGTAAATTAAATTTCAGGTCCACCTATGTACAATTTGACACTTGGGTGTTCGAATTGCACCTGGGTGGGCCCTAAATATGATAATCGTCGGTGTGTAGCTCCGAGTCGATCATGGTCACATTCGACATCGGCTGTCTCCGGAGCTCCATCAAGAAAAATTCCCTTAACTTTAAAGAGTCGGGCGACCATCAATCCCAAGTTCGCTATTTCCAAACGAAGAAGTGGAAGACGTCCATCTGGTTCCAGTCGGCTTCAGCGGCTTCGCTAAACTCTTGATACACTCTCAAAGGCTTCGCTGAACGAATTCTATATGTACGTTAATCCAGCTTATGCCATCTTGGGCCTCCGCAGTCAGCTAGGACCTTGCATGGCGGACTGGCCGTTGCCCCGACGTTTCCTCGGATGCGCGGTAGGCAAGACGGATAGTGTCTCGCATGAAGTCGGGACTCGGGTTCGAGTCAGCCGGTCGACCGACCGGTCGGCCGCGTTTCCACTCCATCGGTGAGGATATCCCCCGTATCGTGGAAAGTCCCGACACCGTCGGAATCTACTAATAGGAGGCAACGGCGTCGAGACGGATGGCCTAAACCTGGACCAGGGTACCGGATAAGGCGTCGCACTTGAGGACTCAGTTGAGCGCCCCGATAATCCCGGCTCTTTAGAATCCTGGTTTCCTTTGGATGGCCCACAGGTTATCAATCCATCCATCCTGAAGTGAGTATCAAAGGGATTTATATTCTACGTGCGTGGTCGCTTGCGGACTCACGAGTTATTTTCGTATGGGGGGTTTGTCATAGTCGTGCTGACGTCCCGTGTTGAAAACTTCGAACCTTCACGGATCGCGTCGACTTGGAAGAAAATGCGCGCGTCATGGCCTCCGCGACTCGGGCATCCCTCGGCGTACCTCACTCGGTGCTGCATACTCATATATAACCTTGAAAGTTTAACGTTTGGAAGCCATATCCCTTGATACGTTGACGGGCCAGCAGTCCAACATTCCTTCAGATTCTCGATGGATAACACCTCACGCGCTGAATTCCATAGTAATCCCAGTCTTCAAAAAGGCCAAGCATGTGCATATTGTCGAAGACGCAAAATGGCGAGTGTTGTCCAGATTATAAAGGATTCGCGTCTGACATTCCAGTCAAAGAAATGCGACGGACGGTTCGTCTGCTAACATAAATTATTGATTCTCTAATTCATGATACGACAGGCGACCAGTGTGCGGTCCATGTTTGCGTGGCTGCCGGCCTGATGACTGTGAATACACCGATAGTCACAACCGTTCCAGAGCAGAAATATTGGAAGAAGACATTAGTCGAATCGAAAGCCGCATCTACGAGCTGGAGCACCCGGCGCAGGGTGCTGGAGGATCTGTTCCTCTTCATCACCCATACAGCCAACTCGACCTCCGGCCCAAATGCACAGCGTATCACAAGTGCTTCACTCCTCAGGATCTGTCTGTATGTACATTTCTCGCCCTCCAGTGTCTTTCTTTCTTAAAAACCAGCTGCCCCTCTATTACCACGCACCGATGGTTGGTGGAACTCTCCCGAACCCCCGATCGACATGGTTGAGGCATTGTACGCCCTGTTTGATCACGCCCATTCTTCAACCCTGATGAATATCCTTCAGCATCGACACCTTTCTCCCATATGCCTCTGACTGGGGCTTTTTTCTCGATCCGACTCGTTTCCGCCATGATGCATTGCTTCCGCTTCCCATAGGTCATCACTCAAGACCAACTCCCGCTCTCTTGACCGCGATTTACCTCGTTGGCATTGCTCTGTCCGACTCGCCTGCCTTGAGGATACACGAGAAACCCTTCCTTTCACGCGCCCTATCTTCTTTATCCATCTCGTTGTCTGGGATGCATCCTCGGAAGGCGATTCATACTTTGCAGACGGAGATTATCCTCTCCAATTACTTCTACGCCTCTGGGCGATTCTTGGAGGGGCGATATCATACCACTGCTGCGGTGTCTCTTGTAGTCAGCAGCGCGTTGCTCAAACCCGAATCGTCAACAGGCACCATCTGGCCTAATGCCCGCACCGCCGAGAGCTTAGATGCCTGTTGGACCACCATTATTCTTGACAAATCGTGGGCGATTGCCCTGACTATGCCTCCCAATTTCAATGATGAGGGCTGTAACGGGATGCTCGAGCTGCCTTTTCCGGCGGACAGTACGCCTGTACGTGGAGACACAATTGGTTATCCTCGATTTTACCCCATCCAGCAGTCATCGAATTCGCAGCCGCCTTCCACGGTGGCGCAATTCCTCGATGGCACGGAAATTTGCACCAACGCAGCATCTGCAAAGATACTTCTCGCAAAGGCCACTGTATTATGGGAACGAGCCAATAATCTTGTTGTGGGCTGGAAATCAGGTACGCCATCGATTCACGAAATAAATTCGCATGCGAACATGTTCACAGACATGAATCCGGATGAGTACAATCAATTTTCCAACGCGTTCAGCATCCTCGATATCCGCATTCACGACTTCCACAACAATCTCGCCACCGCACCTGCCCCAAATTCTCGTGCGCTCGTCTTCGGTCACAGCATTGCGCACGCAGCGGTGATCCAGCTGCACAGGCCATTTACGCGGATGAATCCAATCTCGAAACAGAAATGTTCGGCGGCAGCCAAATCGATCCTCATCCTTGTTACAGATGCCGCCCTGCGCGCGTCCGTGTTCATAAACCCCGTGATGTGCACAAGTTGGGTGGCGGCGTGCGAGGTCGCCATCGGTGAAATCGCCGTATTGCGGGCTTCCCGGTCGGTATGGGCGCCCGACGTCCCGACCGCCGCTGAAGCAGCGATTTTGAGTCTTTTTACTCGCGGGGTCGAGGCTATACGCCAGTTCGAACGCTGGCCATTGATTAGTGCGTGCTGTGGCGTTCTAGCGGCGACCTAATTTCTGATTCGAGTACAGAATATCATCTCGCACAAATAGAGCAGGCCTACAACGCTATGTAGGCCGTCAGGGCTCGTATTCAATTTCTTTTCGTCATTAAAATACATCCAACCTTTGTATTTTCTTCCTTTGACATGTTATAGTACTGGCATAGACCATTTGCTCTCAGACTTGGACACGAGCCGGTGTTCGGAGGGAGCCAGCGCGTCAGGGAAAGGCTCGTTGTCCAATAATTTTTGTATTCATCTTATTTCGCCGTACGCTATGTAGTCATGAACACATCCTGTAGTGCTTGCAGCTCGCATACGTTGTGCTCAACCGCATTTATGATATCATGTGACCGCGTCTCGTTGTCACTGTCAATGTGACTTACCTCAGTCTCTCAGTGTCACGCAGAGTCTCGTAGAGTTGAGTCCAGACCAAGTCCAGACTCTCGAATCCAGTCCTTCCGAGCGGATGGGCATGGCGGTTACTTCCAACCCACCACCCTCTGGCATTTCAAGTAACCACCATAGAGGCTACGCACTGCTAGATGGCACTTTGAATTTACACGTTAAGCTTGCGGAGCACTGTGTATTCGCGGACCTCAGCATGCGGGTTCGGTGGCTGCTAAACTTGTTTTACGGGAGCCGGGCGAGGTGCGGAGACAGAACTGCCCGTCTCGAGTGGCACATCCCCGCACACGATCATGCTAGTGGCTACGCCGACTTGGACGGTGACCGCCAGTTACACAGCAATGGAGACGGAAACCGCCTACCTACCCGAGATAGAGGGCTCGGGATTGAGCACGATTGTCCGCGTTTGACCATCGTGGAGGTCGTCGCTGGCCGCGCGATGTCTTACACCCCAGCGCAATCTGACGCTGAAGAGCCCGATCATCGCCTCACGGGAAGCTTCAATGCAGGCAATGCACTGTAACGATGCTACTAGTTTCTAGGCGGCCATGCACAACGGACCTACGAGCTGGAAACTGCGCCAGTATGCCGTCGACCTGGCAGTGTTATGACGATTGTAATGACGACTGCAAGCGATTTGCTTATATACACTGCGGCCAGCGCTCCGTTTGTCCCACATTCCCAAGGATTTCTCCTACCTGACTTGTACGTCTCTCTAGATCCCATTCGGTGGTTGAAGCTTGATTTATCTAGAAAATCTGCAGTGATCTTGCTGGCCAAGACGCTCGTTGTTGCTTTACGACTTGTACGAAGACTTACGGGCCATTACGACTTTCATGTCTTCTCAAACTGCGCGCCGGACTCCAATGGCTTCTCCCAAACGCGCAGCATTCAAAGTGGATTCTCCACGGCCCATCCTCAAGCGCCCATCCCCGCTTCATCTGGCCTCCAATCCGTCATTTGCATCTAGCATCACCATCGTCGTGTCCCCAGCCATCTCATCCCCATGTACATTTCCCCGCCTCCCCGATCTTGACCGCCGTGTACACGACGCACTCGCCAAACTCGTACGACCGATCTGGCACTAAAGTCACCCCCAACCCTCTGGAACTTCCTGGGTGGGGCCAGAGAGTATACTCTCCCGGGGACAGCACCTTCTTGTCGGTTAAGAGCCCATCTGTCAACGGCCTGGTTCTATTCGTGGACGCCCCCTCGTTCGCCGCGCTCGCGGAGACGGAGGACAAGACCACGAAGGCCGTCCGCTTTGGGTGTCGTTCCCGCGACCTAGGCAAGGCGCTCTCTATCTATCCGCGCTCGCTATACCCCTCAGCCCCTCCCTCCCCAATGTCTCGGAATAAGGAAAACGTCCAAGTCGCCGGGGTGGCGCGCGCCAAGTATCTCGATTCGCCCAAATCGAGGCGTGCCATGAAGCGCCCGGCGTCGCTCAACGTCCCCGCCGGCCGTCCAGCCGCGCCGCGCGTAACGTCGCCCCTGGCCAACAAGTTTCTGACCCCGGTTGCGGAATCGCCTAGGACGGTCACTATCGCCTCGATGCGTCTCAATCAAGACTTCTGGGAGTCGATCACTCTCGAAGAGGGCGACGGCGAGCACTATCGGCTCTTCGCACTGGAGGCACATGAGGAGGGCTCCACTTCGATCTCTGTCGTTCCACGCTTCTTCTTTGGCACGAAGGACGGTCTGCTGTGGTCGCCTGGTCTCCCCCCCAAGGAACCCTCTTCCGTTGCGGAGATTAATATTCGCAGTGCCGCGGAGGACATTTCCTTCGATTTCGAGAAAGACAGATCGATGGTGACTTCTCCGGGCGGCCAACCGCTTGCTTATCTGTCCATCGCGACTGTTCTCTCGATGGATGCGGCGACGATAACCTATCCTCCACAAGTCGTGGTCTCAGCTGATGATTAATTTGAGGGCGCGGTGTGTAAGATTTAACCATAATTCATGATTTTTTTTTGTGTTCTTTCTCTTGCATTTGTCCCACTTTCGCCCTTATTCCTTTAGCAATTTACTTCACTTTCGTTTCATTCTCTCTTGCTACTGGCTCGCTGAGTTTCGCAGATCCCGCCGCTATCCCGTAACAGGGGCTACGTCATGCGCCACAATTCCCATATATGGCGATTAGCATTACAAATTTCGGTTTACTACAAAACCGGTGCTCCCATCCTCCCACTCCACTGTGGTAAGCATGGCAACCCGCCATTGGGTGCAGCCTTCGGGTCTGACCGGGCGGTGCTTTTAATGCTCATTATTCCGGGCGGTCCTCCCCAACAAGCGTCTGAGGCGGTGAGTTGTTCAACAACCGTGCCTCATGACGCAATCTTTATCTTTTAAGCAGTGAAACTTGCTGGCCAAGCTTCAAGGACTGCAGCCGTGTTCAGCCTCCATCTTTTCCCTAATTAGCTATCCCACCCTCGTTCTTCCCTATGCCTCTCCGGCCTATCCTGAAGGCGCTCCCCGAGCCAGACCTCTCGAAACACCCACTCCCCGAGTCGTCTTTCTCGAATCCACTTCCCTTCGCCGCCTGCAGTTCCCGGGTCATGTTTAGCACTCCCCACGTACACTTCCCATCGACCCCTGGACTCACGTTGACCGCGGATACCCACTCGCCCGGGACGTACGACCGAGCGCCTATCGCAGTGTCTCCCAACTCGTGCGCGTTGCCCGAGCGCGGCGACCGCGTCTATCCTACCCCGTCCTCGCCCCTCAAAGGCAGTTACTTCCACCCCCGCGCCTTCGAGGCGTGCGAGACGGAGCCCGTCCCACCCCTCCTCCCCGATCTCTCATCGGAAACCGACGAGTGGGAGGAGTGCTTATCGCCGCCGCAGCAGTCGTCGCCCGAGCCGCGTGTTGCGGTCCGCATGCAGGGCACGCCATACCCCACCCCGATCCCCTCCACGCACTCGCAGGCGGAGTTCGACCACGCGCTGTCGTTCCTGCCGTACCCCCCGGCCCTCAAGCGGGACCCCGAGAAGCGGCGGAGGAGCCCCGCGCGACATCCCGAACGTCCGCGCCGGATTTCGTTCAAGGAGGAGGGCTGCCTGGGCGGGTTCTGATCCGCGTTTGGCCTGTGTATACCCCAAATCGTAGTGGATAATATAGATCTGGCATGCCCACATTACTTAGATTGCTGCAATGGAAATAGGTCCCGTTCCCGGAAGTAAATTTTTTGGATGGGCGAGTTAAATTCGAATTTATTACATAATTATTCGCCAGTTGGCTTCGACGAGAATGGACGCTTCAAGACTGGAGGAGCTACAGCTGATACAATTTACTCTCCTGCCCGAGGAGGTTCTCACCTTTCTCGATGAAGAGCTTCAAGATCCGCCAGTTTGGTCCCGACTTCTGCGCGATTATGCCGAAGGCACACTGGACAGCAATTCAAGCTTCCCACCTACCCCGCCGCACATCCATATCAAGCCACAGCACTCAACAATATGGCTCGAGGTGCTGTTCCCCACCCCAGACAACCCCACGCCGTCCGTGTCGGTCAAGGGCGAGAACGTATCGCGCGGAGAGCAGGACCGGTGGCAGGACGTCGTGCGCGAGAAACTGGACGAGATAGCGGCGTCTGAGTAAGGAACGCATGTCTTCTGCGCGCAGGCACGCCTGATACCGTCCCGCCCGAAGCTTTCCGGTTTACCAACTCCTGTGTCTGCATCTTCTTCCGTTGCTGCACGAGCAAACTCAAATGCCTGCCGCGCCCGCGGACGAGCCTCCGGACGTCCCGGGCGCGCGCTTCCACGCGCTCTTCACGTCGCACCACCTCGTCTCGCCCAAGAAGCGCCGGGCGCTGCAGCAGTGGTCCGGCGCGCTCGGCGTAGCGGGCTTCGCGAAGGTGGGGCACCCCGGCGTCATTTATGTGCAGGGCGCGCAGCCGAGCGTCGAGGAGTTCGTGGCGAACGTCAAGGGGATGCAGTGGCTCGCGCTGCGGCTGCGCTTCGTGGAGCTGCTCTCGGGTGAAGGCGAGGCGCAGGCGCAAGGATGGGCGGAATACGAGAAGGTCGGGGAGGCGGTCGAGGCGATGAGGCAGCTTGGGCGGGAAGATTGGATTGTCGAGATGGGCATCAGGGAATCCGGGAATTTCTTGTAATGCCATATATGGTCATTACGATGCGTACAAGCGACACAATCTTCACAATAATTGTGACCATCATTGCAATCCATCAGATTTGATTATGTGCAGGTCCCCCCTTTGGCAATGTGCGCAATCATTGCGGGGCATCACAATGCTCGCAACCGACATAACACGATGTATTGGATTGGAGAGGACTGCATAACATGCCGTAGGCCAGGGGTATAGCGTTCTTTGCTCCTCAATCTAGTCCGATACACTTAAATCACAGGGAAACGGATTGAAAACAAATATATTGCAAGTCTACGTATCAAATCCTGGCTACATGTAGCTCGGAAACATGTTATCACGGGAATACGGAAGATGCCGAGCACGCACCGATATGTTATACATCCAAAAACAACCCGCTCGAAGACGCCAACCGCAGAAAGAAGAGCTTGATGTGCGTTTGCGGAGTCTTGATGCCTTCAGACGATGATCTTGGATTGCCTTGTGAGAGTGGGTCTTGAAGTTTAAATTCTCAAGGAGTCTTGAGGCCTTGAATTTGGCTTGTTTTGACGCCTTGATATGGCCTTGACTCAGAACATGAAGCTTGATGCAGCGAATCGACGATGCTTGGAGAGGCCCGTATTGCGGGAACAGGGGATGGAAGAGGGATGAAGCGACAAGGGAGGATGGGGGAAAGCAAAGAAGACGTTGCCCGTTGGCAATCTTGGTTCTTAAGTATCACTTGGGAGACCGCGTGCATGTGCTGATGAACTTGTGATGAACAATTGATGAAACACATAGGCGGGGAGATCCGCCGGAGCGGAGTTTCAAATGGACTTGGTCAAATTCCTCGGTCCCTCCTGCGCCTCCTGCCTCTGTCCTGCGCACCCTGCTTCAAACGACAAACTTCATAGCCGCAGACTACTTACATCATGTTTCGGTATGCATCCGACCGTATTTTCATGTTTAGCATATGCCGACAGTAACATTGTAACAAGTCGCAAAGCCGCCCCTGAGTTGGAGTGAAGCTGCAATCGCGCACCAATTTTGTGGTACTCTTGTAGCACCTTTGTGAACTCCTCCCCAATAATAGCATTCTTCACAATATCATTGCAACATTGATGGCTAAATCGCAAGTCAATATATGCCATTGCAATGGCGGATCAATGTTGCCGGAAGTTGTGATCACCGCAACTTCAAATCTTATTTTCCCAGATTTCCTGATGGGTGTGGGGAGTAGGAGTTCTTGAGTGTGATGAGTTCAATAAGGGACGATACGATTGTGAAAACTGTCTACGGCCTATGTACCATTCACGGGGCTGCGTGGAACCTATGGAACACCTTGAGCTGCATCGGGTTCCCGCGTCGTGAAAGCGGACGACTCCCCAGTCCCGCCGCTTTCATGTACGCAAGGAAATATATCCACGAATTGGGTTTATTCCACGAGCTTTCCACTAGATAATGTAACTACTAGTAGTAGTAGATACAACGGCCATGAGGCTAAATGATCCTGGATGTTCGCCCTTGCGTATTAAAGCATCCCGACTCGTACCATCTCCTCATTGTTTGAATTAAAAGATTAATGTCTTAGACTTTGAATCACTGTCGAGATTGTAGCATAGCTTGAGCGTAGCGAAGTAATACTGCCCACGTCGCGTGCCAAGTTCCGCGATATGTTATCCTGCCGGCTGGTGCCAGAGACAACCCCCCCACACTAAATAGTAAAGGCGGGTCCAGCCCTTATTCTAAACTGTTACTTGGCCGCATTGAGCTGAATCTGTGGAATTCTTGGACTCTTGGGTGAATAACTTGATGGTCGGCCGGAGATACGCGAGTTAACCTCTCCCGCGCGTGGTTCATTGCGCTGCTGTAGATCCGGACCAACAGAGAGCTAGGGATCCTGGCCGTCAAGCAGCTCTTGGGCAGCTCCGTCGACGTTGCTCCCGGAAAGGCCAAGATTACAAACCATTTGCCAGTAATTCTTGAGTCTATTCATCCAGCGTTGTTGAGCTGTAGTTTCAATACACGGGTTTCCAGAGGCTTTGCGAAGACGGAGCCACATTTGAGCTACATGAAGGTCCCATGAAGCCTGATGAAGGTAATGAGCAAGAGGTGATGGAGTTTGTGCATGTTACCTCTTGCCCTCTCCCTTCTCGAATGCCCGTCACTGCTATAGAGCCTATCAATGCCTTCGACCTGGACGACGACGAGGAGGGGTGGGAAGAGATGCCCGTGGTCCGGGAGGACAAGTTTGCTAGTGGACTCGACGAGGAGGACCAAAAGAAGTACCATTACACTCCTTCGGCAAAGGGCGCAAGCGCAGTAAACGCAACGGGAAACCTCATCGATGTCGACGATAGCGGATACGAATGGCGCTCCAAAATTGACCAGAACGAGAGCGAATACACCCGGCTGCGCGTCAACGAGGAGGACGAGACGGACGAGGTCCACCTGCGCACCAAGTATCTCTTCGACGAGGATAAGGCCATGACGCCGCTCAGCCAGATGCAGGCGACCAAGAATCTCCTCACGGAGGCGCAGCGAATCGCCTACGTTGGTCTGTGCGCGCTGATCACGCAGGAGATGACGCAGATCCTCAAACGGCCGAATCGCAAAGAGTTCAAGGCTGCCATTCAAAACATGGATCTCTGGGCAATGAAAATAATGGGTCGGTTGTACTATCACATGGAGCTCGAGACTCAAGGTACGTGTCCCAGGTCGTATCATAATTCAGCTTGCATAAATTCCGCCAACAGAGCAGAAGATGATTGAGAGTCTTGCGCAGCATGGCGTGCAAGCCGCGGACCTTGTTCCCGCCCTCATGACGACTCACACCGTTGCAAACCCCGAATACGACCCGGCAGAGGCTCGGCGGCAGGCCGACATTCTATTTGCCGCGCCGTCGGGCGAGCTTCCCGCGACGCCGACGACTGCGACGCAGACCAACTTCCAGACGACCTCCAAGGTCCTCGCAGAAACCTCTACCGCCGCCATTCCTGGAGTATCCACCACTCTCTCCGCCGCGGACGAAAACGTGACGCTCGACATACGATGGACGGTCCTGTGCGATCTGTTCCTCATCCTCATCGCCGACAGCGTGTACGATGCGCGATCTCGAGTGCTCCTAGAACAGGCGGCCCTCAAGCTCGGTCTCGGGTGGCTCGATGTCGTGCGGTTCGAGAGTCGTGTGACAGAGGCGCTCGAGATCCAGGAGGATGTGGAGAAGATGGAGCAGCAAGAGCTCATCGAGGGACGGCAAAGGGCTGCACGGAAGAAGCGCTACATGATGCTCGGTTTGGCGACACTCGGGGGTGGGCTGGTGATCGGTCTCTCGGCAGGGCTGCTCGCGCCCGTTATTGGCGTGGGCTTGGGCGCCGCGTTCAGCACTATCGGTATCACGGGCACCACGGGGTTCCTCGCCGGTGCAGGCGGCGCCGCCGTCATCACGACCGGCGGCGTGCTGACAGGGTCTAGCATCGCCGTCCGCGGGATGATCAACCGCACGCAGCAAGTACGGACCTTTGAGGTGCTGCCGCTGCACAACAACAAGCGCGTGAACTGTATCCTCACCGTCTCGGGGTATGTGGATACGATCCCACAGGTTCCGCGACTGATCTTTAAATCAGCTTCATGACCGGCAAGCTCGACGACGTGCGGCTGCCCTTCAGCGTCCTGGATCCTGTCGTCGGGGACGTGTTCAGCGTCCTGTGGGAGCCGGAGATGATCCAGGAGACGGGGAGCGCGCTGAAGATTCTGACGGGAGAGGTCCTTACGCAGATCGGGCAGACTGTGCTGCAGGCGACCGTCATGACGGCCCTCATGAGTGCCCTCCAGTGGCCAATCAGTGCGTTTTCCTCCCGTGATACGTTTACGAAGATTCTAACGCGACGGCAGTTCTGACCAAGCTGGGATACCTGATCGACAATCCGTGGAACAACGCGCTCGATCGCGCCAAAGCCGCGGGCAGCGTCCTCGCCGACGTCCTCATGCAACGCCACCTCGGCGTCCGTCCTATCACGCTCATCGGATTCTCGCTGGGTGCCCGTGTGATATTCTACGCCCTCATCGAGCTCGCGAAACACAAAGCGTACGGGATCGTGCAGGACGTATTTATCCTGGGCACAACCGTCTCCGTCCCAACGCGCATGTGGTGCGAGACGCGCTCCGTCGTCTCCGGCCGTTATGTGAATGCGTTCGCGCGCAACGACTGGGTGCTGAACTACCTCTTCCGCGCGACCAGTGGAGGCGTCGGCACCGTCGCAGGGCTGCGTCCCGTCGAGAACGTCCCCGGGCTGGAGAATGTCGATGTGACGGACAAGATTGCCGGCCATATGAGCTACCGGACGTTCATGCCTCTGATCCTGGATCAGCTAGGGTTTCCTGTGTTTTCGGATTACTTCGATGAGCCGGTGGTACGTTTGAGGAAGCGGTTTGACGCACTTCGTTAACATGATCCCATTGCAGGAGCCCGACTTTGAAGGCGACCGGATAGTAGAACGGGAAGAAGATAAAGGGAAGAAGGCGGGGTGGTTCTCGAAGAAAACGGAGCCTACGCGTCCTCAATCTGTCTCTCGCCCTCCGTTGGCAAGCACTTTCTCAAAGCATACCCACACAACCAGCGTCTCTCTTGACGATGATCTACCACCGCGATCCGGTACTCCGCTCGGTGCCGGCGCTTCCACTCTTTCCACCCCTGCGTCACCTGCCAAAGACGCTCCCGACGGCAATTCCAAGATCCCAATCCACGCTGGCTTCGACTTCAACGCGATCAAGGGCATCCTCGGCAAAGCGGAGCTCAACCCCGAGGAACTCAGAATCCCCGAGGAGAACCAGTTCGCAGCGCCAGCCATCCCGCCCCCCACAAACCGCTCCGAATCTGCACCACCCCCCCAACACACTCCCACCGCCGAGACCACTCGGCCGCCCTTCGACCCGCCCTCTCCTCCCCCCTCGCGGACCGAGCTGTCGGGCGGATTCGCGCGCTCGATGTCCGTCAACGACATCAACGACACCGGCTCCGACTCCGACTCCGACACGACCGAACCGCCACCGCCGCCGGACAAGCCGCCGGTGTACATATCTCCATCGACCCTCTCCTTCGGCGACCCCTCGGGCTCGGTCTGGTCGCCCGCGGACCCCGACCCGCCGCGCGTCCCGGCCTTTGGCTACGCGGCCGCACAGAACCCGTTCGCGTCGTACGCCCCCGCAGACACGGGCCTGTCGTTTGGCGGCGCGGACGGCTCGATCACCAGCTCGTTCGGGGCTGCGGCGGACCCGTGGACTATCCCGAACGACCTGGGGAAGAAGAAGAGCCCGTCGTTTAACGCGAATCCGTGGGGATAGCGCCGCCACTTTCCGCTGTTGTTGTATCATCATACCACGCACATAACACTACGCATACTATTTACATACTCCGCTTTTTCTAATGTTACTGGGTCAGGGATGAATGGCATCTGCTGCAGCGGCGTACACGTTTAATATCTCCGTCTAGTGGGCAGATCATGGATATGCAGGGTCCCGCGAGATCCCAGGTTTCAACTGAAACTTACTACATGTAGGTCATATCAAGGGCCTCTGGATTCGGTATCTCGGTCTTTATGGTGGGTACAGCGGAGGAATATGGAGATGTACACTTTCGCCTTATCCCAACAAGTCAGTTAATAACACGTGTGACAGAGAGCCAGAGGCCTTTGACTCCTTCGCCGTCGACAGGGAAGTGTGTGGCAGCTATACGCGATCGCACGACGCTGTCCTCTGGCAGGGAAAACGAAAATTTCCCCAACACCTCGGTGAGTATAACTTGCATCTCCAAAATCCTACAACCAATCAGAAAAAGCAAAAGGCGGTGAGGCAACGTTCTACGCACGCGAAGCGCCACCCGGCGCAGACGCGAGGGCCACCTAAGAACGCCACCCTATGGGGAAGTCAGGTGAGATGGCTCGGCATGAAAATGCACACATGCAATTGGGCATAAGGTCCGAGGGCATATCCTGGGCACGGATCTCCCTCCAGCCAACGAGAAGGTTTGAATTCGTCGGCATCGGAGCCCCATAGAGACTCCAGTCTAACCAAAGTAAGCTCGGGAGACATCGAGAGACGGGTGAGGATACCGCTGATAAGCTCCCAATGCCAGAAAAATAGATTGGCCTTTTTGAATGGGCAGCTCGCGGATGTGCTTTCCGGTGGTTGTGACAATCTCCGAGGCGAGTGGAAGGACACAATCCTCGCTCGCCCATCTCTCCAGCAGCGGGCCACCGGGGAACATTCTTAGGGTGCATGTCAATAAATCGGTCCAGCATGGTCCAGCCAACACTCTAACCTGAGAGTTTCCTGTACGAAAGGAGAAGGCTGGTGAGCTGCAGAAAATTCAGTTCGCATCTTAAATTAACCTTGAGCAGCGCATTCAGCAATGGCATGTTGTCATATTCCAATTCACCCTCTTGCGAGTTGAATTTGCTGGACAATATCTCTTGCCGCAAATTCTGTTGAAATTCGGGATTCTGGGCCAAGCAATAAAACGCCCACGACAAAACGGCGGCCTTAGATAGATGTAAGTGCGACTCATGTTGGTATGGAGTTAGGAAACCAACAGTCGTGTCCTGGCCGGCAAGAAGGAAGAGGGGAAGTTGGTGCACGATTTGACTGGGTAATATGTCGGTTTTGCCGGAACCTAATTACATAACTCAGGACACAGAGAGAACGAAGGCCGCACCGAACGTACGTATGATATTCAATAAGTCGTGTTTATCGCCCGCATCTGTTTTGAATTCCTGAGCCTTTTCTTCCATGAGCTTCTCCGTCACAGTCTTGAAGCCGAGCACTGCTGGCAGAGGACCAAAGGGGAGGTGAAGGGCCAGGCGCAATAAAAATTCCGGTATATGCGCGGTGAAATATTCCGCGACAAGACTTGACTTGGATCGAATGAATGCATATCCCCTATAGATACTCTAGCGCATTGAGCCAAGATCACCACGAATTTTGCTCACAGGACGTGCAAATGGCTAAGCGCGAGGGGGTGGTCAGGATTCTGTACAGTATTGACGCGAAATCCAAGAGCGGCTGAATATCGAAAGACAATTATTCAAAGCGCAAATGGGGGGATCCAACACACCGTCACATATAATGTCCAACGTCGCGAGGTCCACCATTTTGCCAACATTGAGCCGCGGGGAAGATCCGGGTGAGAGAAGAGTTTCCCATTCATAAACAATCTGTTGGAAAAGGGGAAAAGGTTGTATTTCTCACAGTATTTGACGGAGAGTTTACCTTTTCGGCCACATCCACGAAAACAGGCAAGAAGGTCCGGACAGTTCTGCCCGAAAATCCAGTGCTCATGGCAGCGCGTAAACTCCGATGCTCCTCTCCTAAGTATGTTGATCATATCATCGCCTCGACGATTCACGGGAAGCCTGCCCACCTTCAACACAAAACACACTTTCTTCGCCGAATACCAAGTGAGCGGTCTTTGATAGGCTTGGAGGGCGTATGATTGAAGGGTCATTGAAAAGCTGTCTCAAAGCTTGCGGGTCCGAAACGACAAGGCGGTCTTCCTGGAGGCTAGGCATTAAGCTTGATCTGTGCCCAGCGAAGATTTGACTTACTCCAAAACAACCTTTTACGCGATACAAAGGGCCGTATCGCTTCTGCCACTGGAATTCGTATTCGCCGTAATGATCGGGAAGGACTAGCTGTGGCATGTTCCCTACCAAACTGGTTTGTGCACCAGGATTTTGTAAGGAAGAGAGAGACAGATGTACCGTAGATCCAAGATCGGGATGACGGCCCCGGAATAGTTGCGACGGTGTTGGAAGTGAATGTTCGACGTAGCAGGAGCCATAGGCTAACCAATGGGACGATTGTGCAAACCGCCAGGCTGGCCAGGTCCAGGATGAAGTTGGAATTTTGCGAATCAGCCTCCGAGTCGTTCATATGTGGGTTAAGAAAGATGCACGTCGTCACTAGGTCTATATCCCTTAGCGCGGAATTTCTTGCCGACGTGCGTAAGCGTTTTGACCTCGTAGCATCTGTTCGCCCAATGGATGTAAGATCCAGTTCCAGTCAAGTGCAAGGTTGAAACGAAGCACGGAAAATCCCGGATCATTACCAGTTGATCTTATGATCTCTCACGTTTCCCGCCGTGCCCGACTCGGAATCAACTCGGAATGCCAGGGCATCCAATGTGACTCGTTGTCCCTCGCTCTCCTGCGTCACCGTGACCAAAGACGTGGTGCACTTTAATTACAACCGTTCCTCCCTTTTGGACCGCTTCGGGGCCCCAGAGGAATATTGCTAGGAATTGTATACGAAATCAATGGCACCTCGCTCTACCTCGTTGGAGTACGCGGAAGCCGAAGCCTTATGGAGCTAGATTTTCGTGCGCCCCGCACCGCAAATAGAGGTTGAATCGGCGGCATGAAGCATACACAGTCCCAACGCAGTCCTACTAGCAAGAAGCCGCGGATAATTCTAATCAGCAACCCCCGCGTTACACCCCATAGAGTCGCCCTTTCCCACCCTTTCCCCATTCTTTCGTTTGCTATTTTCGAGTTTCGACTACTTTCAAGCACAACTGGCACTATATTTTGAACAAGGGCGAGTCCAAACACTGTCAAGGGCCTAGGCAAGAAACAGGAATTAATGACTCATGACGGACGGACTCCTGCAGAATATTTCCAAAGACTCAAGAGCATAAAAACACTTGTTACCATTCATGATTACCCCGACTCATCCGCTGGCGGATGTTGTAATTCTTGTCCTTCCTTCTAAACTTGACTCAAGACTACCATTCATAATTACCCCGACTCTCCCGCTGGCGGATGTTGTAATTCCTGTCCTCCTTCCGGAATACCCTCAATCATCCCACTCGGACTTGTTTCATAATTTACGGCGCATTGCATGTGGCCCTGGAATGATTCCTCCCCGTTATTTTAAGCTGGACCTAAATGCCAGTGTCTGTTAAAATTCTCCATTGAATTGGTGGTCGAAGAAACCAACATTCTTCTCTCCGGTTTTCTGACTAATGACGTTCCTCTCTCGAGACTCCTTGTCGCCGGTCATAACTACAGCTTGCGCGCTGATTTTAGTCGCAGTCGCTGCCTCCTGGTTTAAACATTCCGTGAAGAAAAAACCATACGCCTACATTCCTGGTCCCAACCCGAGCAGCGCGATCGGTGGGTTCAGCCATCGCGGGTGGTCTTCAAAACTTATATTCCCTTTCCCTGCAGGTTACCTGCTCGATCTCCATAGCCCTGATGCACTCGATTGGCACCTCAATATCCCAGAGGAGTTCGGGCACGTTGCACGGCTGAAGGCTGGCCTTATCGGGGTTCGTCTTTCGACGTACGGTTGCATAGTTTTCCTCATTTTCTCATCTTGCTATCGCAGGATGATGCACTCTACATCACCGACCCAGCGGCGTTGAACTCTATCCTGATTAGACAGCAGGCTTGGTTCCCCGAGTCGACCGAGTTTGCAGGGTATGTCCTACAATCATATCACATTTCATTTCATTGTCAACCCCCGAGTAGGTTATTTGGCGTGATTCACTGTGGTGACGGCGTTGCGTCAGTTCAAGGTCCGTCTTTACCCTCAGAGCATGCCAGTTTTCAGATCACGTTTCCAGGTCGTGAGCACCGAAAGCAGCGCAAGTACCTCGACGCCTCGTTCACGCCCAGCCGCGTATCCAAATTGACACCCATATTCTACAAAGTCACTCGCCAAGTACGAAGATGTCTACCTCCCACGCGCTCAACTGACACTGTGTTACGCAGCTGCAATCCAAATTGACTGCCGCCCTGGCGGGGAGACCGCCGGGTCAGATTGTAAATATACACGACTACTTAACCCGCACCACCCTCGAAATCATCGGAACGGCTGGTATCGGACATACGTTCAATTCGTTCGACAATAAGAGCGCGGCCTTCGACGAATTTCACGGTGCAATAACGAGTGTACTGTTAGTGCAGCCTTGGTATACTTCAGATTATTTCACAAATCCTTCATACAGACCGCTAGCGAGCCGGCTATTCCTGGTTATGCCGTTCCTGGATTCGTGGCGGAAAATGCGGCCCGTGTGGCTGCGACGCGCTCTTGCATCCATCGCGGCAGTCCCCTGGCCAGCAGCTCGCAAAGTCAGTAGCGTTCAGTTGTCAGGTGGATATTCATTCATATACTGCTAACCTCTAGTTTAAAGCTGCTGTCGAAGCTATGCATCCGGTATACGTTATGCTCTACAACTCCCGCAAAAAGGCAATGGAAGAAGGGGGTTCGGCTGCGTTGGCTGAGACCGCTGCTGGCGGGAAAGATCTCATTTCAACTATGAGTATGTGTCTCTTTCTTATTTGGAGACCTTCAATTGATCCGATTCGCAGTTCAAGCCAATTGGGACGCCAATGAGGAGGATAAAATGTCGGATGACGTTGTTCTTGCAAATATGGGGTTTGTTACTGCTTCAACCATAATGGGTGTTCCTGATGGGTTACGCGCAGCTCTATCGTTCACGGTGGCCAAGAAACTCTATCCACCTTTCTCGCTCGATTTCTCAGTCTGGTTGCCGCGGATACAGAACTCCAACACAAACTTCGAGCGGAGCTGCAAGGCGCCAAAGACGTACGCTATCTTGGCAATGCTTTCTTCTAGCCGCTAACGGTCGATCTCAGAAAAAGAGGCCCGGCGAGGACTTGGATTGTAACGAGCTCGAGAAACTTCCATTGCTCGATGCCGTCGTTCGGGAGATGCTTCGTATGTACGCCCCAGTACCTTTCGTTTGGAGGCAGTGCGTCTTTTCAGATTCTCCGTAGCCCTCTAACTGAAACCTCGGCGGTATTTAGAACAAAGAAAGATGTCATGGTTCCGTTGACGTATCCCATTCGCTCTACAATCACTGGTGAAGAGACCAACCAGCTGCTCATCAATGAGGGGACCGCAGTGTACCTCGGGATCAGCGCGGCCAATCGCTCTACTGCCATCTGGGGCCCCGACGCTGCGGAATTCAAACCAGAGAGATGGTTGAATCGGGCCCAGAATAATTCCAAGCTTCCCGGAGCATACTCTGGAATGTCAGTCCTTCCTATGGATCTGATTTTATTCTGACTGAAATGCTGCTCTAGGATGACTTTCCTCAGCGGAGCCAAAGTTTGTCCGTAAGTTGCATGACTTCCATATAATGTTCATTCCGTAAATTCGATACTGCAGAGGCAGAACGTTCGCGATTCTGGAAATCAGTGGGTATCCTTGGCAATCGCAGCGAGTTCGTTTTGCTCATCATATAAATCCAGAACTTGTCTTGTCTGTCTTGCTGGTTGATTTTTCATTTGAGCCAACTTTGGACCCAATCCACTGGAACATGGGAATCACGCTGGAGCCTCGAATTCGAGGTGAGGGAATTCAAGCACCTGTTCGGGTTACAGCATTGTAGTTTCACATCCAGCACGAAACAATTATGATTTTTTATGTGTCCCCAGGCTTTTATACCTGCGAATTCAGGCTGTAGAAATGCTTTAGACGTTGAAAAATACAGATCTTGTTTACGGCACGGCACGGATCAAAATCAAGCCGATATTCCCACGGTTGAATCTCAGAGTTGACTTATTCGTAACAGATATTACACCAGAACTTGGAGTCCGTTGAGTCCAATGCACCTTATTAAAGACCATAGCTCGCTGTCATTACACGTTAATCAGCTACAGAAATACCCGTTATTGAAAACATCGCTCGACGGAGAGGAAGAGGCCCTTGGTCCCTTCGCCGTCAACCGGAAACTGTGTAAGCGATACGCGCGCTCGCACGGCACTGTCGTCCGGCAGACCAAACAAAAAATTAACCAATAATTCAGTAAGTATCACCTGCATCTCTAGAATTCTGCACATATATATCAGAATACCAATGATGGCGAAGCCAATTCATACGCACGCAAATCGACATCCCGCGCAAATGTTTTGTCCACTCAAGAATGCCAACCTACATATTCACATCTCAACCAAAAAAACACCAGGAATTTACAGACAGTATGAGTATGGTCCAAGAGCTTGTCCAGTGAATGGATCTGCCACGAGCCGACGAGAGGGTTCGAACTCACCGGCGTTATCGCCCCACAGAGCCTCTAGTCTGACCAAAATAAGTTTGGGCGCCACCGAAAATGAGGGGTGGGGATACCGCTGATAAGCTCCCACTGCCAAATAAATAAATTAGCCCTTTCGAATCGGCAATTCGCGAATGCGCCGTCCGGTGGTTGAGAAAATCTTTGAAGCGAGTGAGAGGAAACAATCTTCTCTCGCCCACCTCTCAAGTGACGGATAGGCCGGGAAAATTCTTGGGGCGCGTGTCAATAAACAGGTGAAGTGTAACCTTCAATCAGACCTGAGAGTTTTCTATTCAAAAATGAAGGTAAGCAAAAGGAAAAATAGTTCGCATCTTGACTTTACCTTGAGGAGCGCATTTAGCAGCGGCATATTGATTTAGTCCCCTTGCGAATTGTTGGACAATATCTCTTGTCGCAAATCATGTTGGAATTTGGGATTCTGTGCCAGCCAATGAAATGCCCAGGACAAAACAAAGGCCTGATTGCACAGGAGTAGGTATCAGAGGTTAAAAGGGATAAATAGACAGGAGACTAACACTTGTGTCCACATTATACTTAGCAAGTCATGTTTGGAGACGTTTCTCGTCCTGATCCCTCTCGAAGCTCTGAGCTTTGTCTTTCATGATTTGATCGGTCAGAATTTGAAAGTTGAACATCGCGGGGAGAGGACCAAAGGGCAGCTGAAGTGCAAGGTGTAAAATAAATGCTGGTGTGTGGGCAGTTAGAAATTCGCCAATGAGACCTGACTTTGAGCGAACGAACGTAGCGGATGCTCCCCTTATATAAAATCAAAGTTGCGGATTGAACCACCCCACGACTGATGATACTTACAGAACATGCCAAAGGCTGATAACGAGGGGATGTTCAGATTCTGTAACGTGTTGAAAGGAAGGCCAAGGCCGGCTGAGTGTTTGAAAACGGTTATCCAACGGAAAGCCCAGAAAGACAGGGCCTACATGCCGTTACAAATGATATCCAAAGTTGCGTGGTCCAACATTTTACCAACATTAATTCTGGTCGAAGAACCAGATGAACACATAATTTCCAGCTCATGAGCCACCTGCTGCAAAGTTCAATGAGTGTCCTAAGTGGTTAAAAAGGTTTACTGGCACCTTCTTAGCTACATCCACAAAAACGAGTCTATACAGAAGTAGTGGAAGTAGAAGTGAGTTAGTGGAAGTAGAAGTGGCACAGTGGAAGTGGAAGTATGGATCAATGGAAGTGGAATCCCATCCAGTGGAAGTGAACGCGCGCCGTCACCCGTGCGCATGATGTGACAACGGTAAAACCCGAAAGCCACTGATGCGCCCCGACGTGTTTCCCCACCTAAGCGACCTCCGGCGCCATTACGTAAAAGCCTGTTTGGGGGGTTATTTCATGTTAGTAAAAACCCCCTAACAGGCGGTCGGAGGTGCGTAGGTCCCGGAGGTGTGGGGCTTCTATTATGTCATTTGTTCCTTTTAGGGGCCTGTGAATTCTCGGCATCTCCCAGCATCTTCCCACCATCCTCGCCGCCGGAGGCATCAGTGGTGGGCCTCCATCAGGGCCTCCACCGTGGTTTACCAGGGCTCCATTGCTCAATTAATTTGTAGGATATATATGTACCATGTTCTCTACTGTCTCAGGTCATTATATGCTGATTTCATGCCTCTGTGGGTGAATTACCATGCCATCAGATATGTGCAAATTCAATACTCGCCCGTTAAAAAAATACCAGATCAATCCTGGCCACAAGGAACACCGAAATCATTGAAATCCAGGCCTAATTGATTATCCAGAGCATGAGATTTAGGTTTCTGGGGCGATTGAACTGCTCTGCCCTGTTGAATGTGGGGTCCCAATTTGGGTCCCTACGAAGAACGAATAAAAGAAACACTCCACTATACCGCTTATGTTGTTATCAGAGTTTTGATTCTGACTTTCTAGCTTTGAACACCTTGAATGTGTCTCGTCGGAGGTGTCAGAGGCGCCGGAGGTGCCAGGGGTGGTGGAGGCCTCCATCGTTCTGCCATTCTAGTTGCAGAGACACTCCACTCTACCGTTTATGTTCTTATCAGAGTTTTGATTTCCACTTTCTAGCTTTGAACACCTTGAATGTGTCTCGTCGGAGGTGCCGGAGGTGTCGGAGGTGGTGGAGGCCTCCATCATTCTGCCATTCTGGTTGCAAATACCTTGAATCAGGGTATTGTATGCTCTTTATCCCCCAATGTATCTATTGTGAAGCTGTTGGATCTGAAATAAGTCACCTACTTCATTGACTTTAAACCTGCATTGCCTCTGTCAGGCACCTTCATCACCTCCGTCACCAAATACTTGAGTCTAGCACTCCATCCCACAACTCTGGGTCCTCCAAACACACTATTAATCCATGAGCTGGAGGGGCTGTCTCAGACACAGGATGTGTAAACCTTCCTAGAAGGTGCCGGAGGTACCGGAGGTGTGCTGTAGGCCTCCGGCACATACAGAAAAAAATGGGACACATCTTCTGAGGCCTAAATATGACTCCCACCCTCAATCGAGCTTCAAGCTGGTCCACAGCTGTGGGTAGGAGACCACATCTTGCCATTCAAATGGGTGGGTTCAGCCAACGGGCTGTGATTTTGCTTGGAACCCTTTGCACAACTGAGGCTCACTCTCTGTCTGTACATGTGTGCCCCATGTTCACTCCATCAGCCTCCGACAGCGCCTCCGGCATCCTTCAAATTTCAAGAATCCAAAAGATGGCATTGGGTATAAGTGAATACAATTCCTAACAAAGTATACCATGAACAGTGCTTCAGGAATCAGGATTCCCACCGGGTGTCTAGGTATCAACAGTTGGTGAGGTTGAAGAGCTCCGCAGGCCGCGGCCTCCAATGCCTCCAGCCACAAGGCTTTCCATGCTAGTAGCTACTTCAAGGTATGTGAATGTGAACATGGGGCACACATGTACAGACAGAGAGTGAGCCTCAGTTGTGCAAAGGGTTCCAAGCAAAATCACAGCCCGGCTGAACCCACCCATTTGAATGGCAAGATGTGGTCTCCTACCCACAGCTGTGGACCAGCTTGAAGCTCGATTGAGGGTGGGAGTCATATTTAGGCCTCAGAAGATGTGTCCCATTTTTTCTGTATGTGCCGGAGGCCTACAGCACACCTCCGGCACCTCCGGCACCTTCTAGGAAGGTTACACATCCTGTGTCTGAGACAGCCCCTCCAGCTCATGGATAATAGTGTGTTTGGAGGACCCAGAGTTGTGGGATGGAGTGCTAGACTCAAGTATTTGGTGATGGAGGTGATGAAGGTGCCTGACGAAGGCAATGCAGGTTTAAAGTCAATGAAGTAGGTGACTTATTTCAGATCCAACAGCTTCACAATAGATACATTGGAGGATAAAGAGCATACAATACCCTGATTCAAGGTATTTGCAACCAGAATGGCAGAATGATGGAGGCCTCCACCACCTCCGACACCTCCGACACTTCCGACGAGACACATTCAAGATGTTCAAAGCTAGAAAGTGGAAATCAAAACTCTGATAAGAACATAAACGGTAGAGTGGAGTGTCTCTGCAACTAGAATGGCAGAACGATGGAGGCCTCCACCACCTCCGGCACCTCTGGCGCCTCCGACACCTCCGACGAGACACATTCAAGGTGTTCAAAGCTAGAAAGTCGGAATCAAAACTCTGATAACAACATAAGCGGTATAGTGGAGTGTTTCTTTTATTCGTTCTTCGTAGGGACCCAAATTGGAACCCCACATTCAACAGGGCAGAGCAGTTCAATCGCCCCAGAAACCTAAATCCCATGCTCTGGATAATCAATTAGGCCTGGATTTCAATGATTTCGGTGTTCCTTGTGGCCAGGATTGATCTGGTATTTTTTAACGGGCGAGTATTGAATTTGCACATATCTGATGGCATGGTAATTCACCCACAGAGGCATGAAATCAGCATATAATGACCTGAGACAGTAGAGAACATGGTACATATATATCCTACAAATTAATTGAGCAATGGAGCCCTGGTAAACCACAGTGGAGGCCCTGATGGAGGCCCACCACTGATGCCTCCGGCGGCGAGGACAGTGGGAAGATGCTGGGAGATGCCGAGAATTCACAGGCCCCTAAAAGGAACAAATGACATAATAGAAGCCCCACACCTCCGGGACCTACGCACCTCCGACTGCCTGTTAGGGGGTTTTTACTAACATGGAATAACCCCCCAAACAGGCTTTTACGTAATGGCGCTGGAGGTCGCTTAGGTGCATAATAGGTTGCCATCAAGCCGAGTTTCCTGCAGGTTTTCGAACGCGCTCAAATGGGCCTGATTTTATGACAAGAGGTTGCTGGTTTTTCAGAACTTCCGCATGCTTCCTCGTCTTTTCCCTGGAAGCGAAACAACATCGATTTTCGAAAACATTAATAAAAGCAAAAATTAACCAAGTACCGTAAGGGTAAGAGAGAGAAGCGCGCAAACGAGAAATAAACGTTGGTTAACATGGGCGTAGATAGTCTAGTACCGGAATGCTCCTCTAATTGTAGTATTTGCTCAACAGCACGCGGGTGTACCCCCATCCTGCATTCAGCGCCTCAACCACGTCTGTCGGCAGCGGCCCTTTATCCAACGCCGCCAAGTTCGCCTCGAGGTGCGCCGTGCTGCCCGTGCCCACAATGACCGCGTCGCCGCACTCCGTCTTGAGCGCCGAGTGGTGCGCAAGCCAGCGCAGCGCGGCCTCGCTCTCAGTGATCCCATGCGGCGCAATCGCCGCGCGCAGCAGCTCGAACGCCGTGAAGGTGGCACCGTGCCAGTAGCGCGCATGCGTGGTCTTCCCGACCTTCCCCGCGGGGTCGAAGCGGTCGCCCTCCTTGAAGTTTGTGTGGTCGCACGTGTAGCGTGAGGTGAGGAAGCTCGCTGCGAGCGGGTTGAACGCGTAGAAGCTGAGGCCTTAGGCGCGCAGGCAGGGCACGAGCTCCGCCTCGATGCCACGTGTGATCGCGTTGTACCGCCCCTGGTACACGCTGGGCGCAACCCACTCGTGGCGCTTGCAGATCTCGCAGATCTGCGCGACCTCCCATGCCATGTAGTTCGACAGCCCGAAACGCTCGAAGAGGCCCTCGGCATGCATCGCGTTCACCTCGCGCAGCGTGTCCTCGAAGGGGACGCGGCGGTCGGGGCTGTGGAGGTAGAACGTGTAGAACTTGTCGGTTTTGAGCGCCTTGAGGCTGTCGTTCAGGGACTTGCGTAGGTCGGCGGGCCAGTGGGAGAGCTCGTCGGGGTACAGCCAGGTCAGGTGCATCCCTTTCGTGGGGAAGGCCTTGGTCGAGATCTGGAGGCCACGCTCCTGCCAACCAACGGCGGCGAGATATTCCTCGGTCGTTCCGCCGCCATATATACGAGCGGTGTCGATCTCAGAGTGGCCGTGTTTCTGGAAGACGTCGAGGAGCTCGGCGGTTGCTTCGTGCGTTGTGGCGCGGATGAATTTGTCCACTAGAAACAATAGAATTAAACTGGATATCGCAAGTCGAAAAGTGAGACCTACACGGCGCGCCAACAGTCATCGTTCCAAGCACGACCTTAACATTGCTAATCGGTTTGGCGGATTATGGGAGCGTGTAATGCAAGTCCACTGGAATCTTACTGTGCATGAAATGAAGAAGGCCGAGCTCACGTCCGAATCGTTTAAACATTGAAATGGCCCGCAGCGCCGCAAATGGCCCGCATCAGGTCATTCCCGTTAGGTAAAGGATTTCGATAGCCTACCTTTCGAACTGCTGATGTACGATTTTCGTCAGCACTTGGCGCATAACTCGACTCGTCTTCCGTCCCATACTAATCCTGCTTACTGAGTTTCCTGCCCTTAAAATACTTCCGCGTTCAGAACATCACGTTAGATGCTTCCCACCCACCGATTAGTGCTGCTGATCTACCGATGAACCCACTTGATAGCTTCAGAGACAAGCAAACTTCCCTAGTTCAAGAATCGAGTGGAGCTTGGAGCCGGGGACGGAGACGCCCAAGCCAAGATTCAGCGATTTTTGAAGACGAACCGCCGTCCGTCAAAGTGTGCTGTAGGAGCCGGAAGCCGAGTTGAGTCCACCGAATAAGTGATCATGAGTTGCGGGCAGCTTTGCGGGCCTGTAGTAGTCCTCTGCATCCCCGGAAACCTAAACTTTACTGTCCGTATGCAGATTCTAGCCAGCGAGCGGCGATGCAGGGATGTCCCTCCGATCGCTATAGCATTCCAGAGAGTTTACAGTGTCCGCCCATAAGGCCTTAAATCGTGTTCTGAGGACCCTTAAGGCCTTATTAAGGGTAAGGCCTTAAATTTAAGGGCAGATTTAAGGGATTAACGAAGTTTTCCCACGCCCCTAGGGCTGGTTGAAATTCCGAGCTATGGCCGGTAATCATCATCCTAAATCCTTCTTCACCGTAAATATCTACGGTGCCAAAGTATAACCTCCTTTAGGCCTCCTCAGTTTCTACAATAGAGGCTCTAGCCTCCACCATTTTCTCCATTAAAATCACCTTCTCTGTATTTTCAGTGTCAAAATACCTGAAAAAAATTGAAGTTACATTGGTTCCACAAAGGGGAATTTTCGGGTTAGTGAAACATTGGATTGGCTCCTGCCATTCACGATTCTGACCCAAAAGCATTACATAATGTCAAATACACGTGAGGCTTTAAGCCTTGTCTAAGGCCTTAACGCTGGCCAAAAAATCTTTAAGGGCTTATTTAAGGGCTTATATAAGGCCTTAACCTTTTAAGGCTTTACCCTTTGGGCGAACACTGGAGAGTTTGACTGCCCTAGCATTGGCCCTGGCGACATCAGAATTAACGTCAGGAGCATAGTATCAAGATCTGTAAATGCGCGGAAGGCACACTAACCTCAGTCTCCCGCTATGTGGGATCAAAGACTGTATATTAAATACCTGTAAATGCGCGGAAGGCGCACTAACTACAGAATAAGTAAGGAACACTAAGAAAGTAAGTAATAGACTCACCCTCAGTCTCCCGCTATGTG
The DNA here is from genome assembly GCA_029378255.1 of Mycena rosella. Classification (NCBI taxonomy): domain Eukaryota; kingdom Fungi; phylum Basidiomycota; class Agaricomycetes; order Agaricales; family Mycenaceae; genus Mycena; species Mycena rosella. The sequence continues at coordinate 159,614 of JARKIE010000033.1, read as the reverse complement.
GAATCAAAGACTGAGGGCAAGGGACAGGAGTGTGCGGTTTATATCTATCTACTGTTGTACCAGCTGACAGATCTAGATGACAGGTGTCAATCCATATCACGGGCCGTAGGCCGGGGCATGCCGGAGAAGAACTCATTTCCTGACACCCCCACTCGACCCAGGCCGTAGTCCCATTGAGAGACAGAATTTTGAATGCTTGTATGAGGTAGAGCCTTTGTGAAAATGTCTGCCACCATGTCCTCTGTTGGATACCAGAGCACAACACATTCGCCGTGGCGAACCAAGTCATATCGTACAAAGTGATATTTCGCTGTATATGCTGAGTTCGCGCTCGATATTGCGGGTCCTGAGACAGATGATTGCAGCTCTGTTGTCACATCGAATTCTGTTGGATCATTTTGCGGATGTCCAAGCTCGTCGAAAAAGAGCGCAACCATGCTAAATGCTGTCCAGCATTGCAAGTCCATGTACTCGCTCTCTGTTGAGGATAAAGCCACCATGGACTGTCTGCGACTTGACCAACCAATGGCCCCAGACTTGCAATGAAGACATAACCTGAGGTTGAACGAGAAGTGTCCTGGTCTCCATTCCAGTTGGCGTCACTGTAGCCGTAGAAGGTCATGTCCATACTCAGGTGCCCCATCATAGTGTAGGGCCCAATCCCGTGTGCCTTTGAGATATCGGAGCAAGCGTTTGCGGCAGCCCAGTGATCCCTTTGGGATTTGCGCTAAACCGCCAAGGACTCCGACAGTATGTGCAATATCCGGGCGGGTTCCAAGCATTGCATACATGGAGGATCCGATCACGCTCTGATATGAGACAACAGGACCACCTTCAACAAGAGCCATCTGAGGGATTGTCTCATCACTCTCAGGGTCAAAAGCACTGAGGTCAGTGCCTGTTGCCATTGGCGTGAAAACTGGCTTGCAATCTGTCATCCCATAGCGAGCAAGAACCTTGTCAATGTATTGATGCTGGTTCAGAGCAATTGTGCGCTTTTTGTGGTCACGAACAATCTCGATGCCAAGGAGATATTTAGCTGTACCCAGGTCTCGCATTTTGAAGCTGGAAGAGAGCATCCCCTTGACTTTCTGGGAGAACTCTTTGGAAGTGGCAGCAAGAAGAAGGTCATCGACATAGACTACTACGAAACATGTTTGGTTGCCCTCTTTGTAGACATAGAGACAAGTTTCGGAATTAGTCGATGAAAACCCAGTTTCAGAAGTTTGGAGTCGAGAGTTCGATTCCAGGTTCTTCCTGCCTGCTTCAGACCATATAATGATCGCTTCAGGTGCCAGCAATGATCTTCTGGGATTTCAACACAGCTCGGAGGCATCATGTAGATTTCCTCTTCGAGTTCCCCATTGAGATAAGCTGTGGAGACATCCATTTGCTCGAGCTCGAGATTGTACTTTGCAGTAAGTGCACAGATGATGCGAACAGACTCCAGGTTGGCGGTAGGAGCAAAAACCTCCTTGTAGTCAATGCCCTCCTTCTGGGTATCTCCTCGAGCAACCATCCGAACCTTGTATCGTGCTATCTGACCTTTTTCATCAGTCTTGACTTTTGGCACAACTTTGGACTTGATAGGCTTAACGCCCTCAGGAATTGGAACAACATCATAGACATCATTCTCCTGGAAAGCTGCAAGCTCCTCGTTGAGTCCAGCAGCCCACTCATCAGCATTGGGGCCATTCATGGCTGCATCCCAGCTGACAGGGTCAAGGGGGCTCTGCTGCACAGTAAATGCTTCTGCAATGACTTCGTCAAGACTTGCAAGGAGTACGGCTTCTGCAGGGCCATCAAGTCCAGGTTCGGGTGAGGATGGCACAGTATTTTGTGCTTCCTCCATGCTGCAATCTCAGCTGTACGCTGAGCTTTGGACTGTGTCTGTCGCCCTTGTGCAATTCGCTCATACTCAGCACTTGGATGCTCGGCTGGCATGGAGTGCGAGTACTTCTTCGAGAGGGTTCAATTCTGACACCAGCAACTTTTCGTAGTGGTGGATTCCCCTTCTCAGAAGGGTGTGCAACAGATGGAACATCATCTGCCAATGGCAGGGGATCAGCCTGCGGTGGGCTGTCCCTTAGTGGAGCAACAGAGATTGGAGGAGCCCCCACTGAACCTGGATTATGTTGTAGTGGAATGCCTGTGTCTTCGTCCTCATCATAATATGAGGTAGCTCTAGGCAGCAGACTTTGGGAAACTCTCTCAAATTGTTCTCGAGAAGTTGCTTCTGGCTCCAGTGGAGGTTGTACCATAGTGGACAATGGCTCATCATCATTAAACCTCACATGTCTTGAGGTTATGACTTTACCATAGGTACCATCTTTATTGATCACGAGCAAGTCATAGGCTTTGCTTCCTTCATGATATCCAATAAAGACACAGCGGTTCGCTTTGTCACTGAATTTTTGTTTGTGGCGCTTCTCCTTTGGAATCAGGGGATATGCGTGACATCCAAATCGGTGCAGGTGGTTTATGTCCACTGGTCTATCATACAGTATCTCATGTGGGATCCGATAACTCTGTGCTGAGGTAGGAGTTCGGTTTATTGTGTAGGCTGCTGCAAGGAGGGCTAATTTCCAGAATTTTCGAGGCAGGCGGGAATCAATGAGCATTGTTGTAGCCTGAGTAACGAGGGTTTGATTCATCCTCTCAGCAACACCATTCTGTTCAGGTGTATATGGTGCTGTTACTTCATGTATAATTCCCAGCCTCTTGAACTCAGCTTCCATTCCCTTGGATGTGAACTCTCCTCCTCCATCTGTGCGGAAGAATTGAGTCCAGCCTTCACAGAATTCCCAATTCGCAATATGCGTACGGAAATGGGCTTCAATGTCTCTTCGCCATTGATTTATGTGGCCGTAGACTTCGGATTTCTTCTGTGCGAATAGGACCCACACATTGGAAGAAAAATGATCGACGAGTACCACCCAGTAGCGAAATCCACCAGGGGCTTCTGGTGTCACCGGTCCACCCACGTCACACGAGATAATGTCCAAAGGACCACGGGCTTTAGTCCGGCTCTTTGAAAATGGTAGTTTCTTCATTTTCCCAATCACACAAGCCTCACAGAATTTTGGTACACCTGTTAAGGAAGTGATTTCACCGAGCTGGCCTTTGCTCACAGAACTCTGAAGCAACTGGAAATTTGTGTGTCCTGAGATTTTGTGGAGGTGGTTGATGTCCATTGCAAACAAAGCATGTGGATCTTGGCTCAATGGAGTGCAAGCCATGTGGTAGAGACCTTTCTTTTGCTTTGCCTCAATCATGCGTTTTCCTTTGGGGTCCCGAATGATGCATTCATCACCCTGGAAAATACACTTGTATCCAGCCTTAGCTATTTGCTGGACAGATATGAGGGTAAGTCCGAAAGATGGGACATGCAATGCTTGCTTTAGAGCCAGTTGGGTCATGCCTCGCTTTGTCTTGCAAGAGAACTGGAGAGTTCCAATACCAATTGCATCACAGTATGTACGTTTCCTAGGCGAACCTTTCGGGGAGGATTGAGAACCTGATAAGTCCCTGTCTCAAACCAGTCTACATTAGGGCTCATTACTCGGGATGCTCCAGAATCCAGTACGATGACAAGTTTTGAGCCACTTGAATCACTCGAGATATAAGCAGACATAGTAGCATAGGATTTGGGAGATACAGAAGCTACATGGGCACTATCCTCATCTTCGGAATCAGAATCAGAGGCAGCAGAGGCATGTGCCTTTGAGCCACGTTTTCTGGCCTGCTTCCCAGATTTCAATTTGCCCTTCTTGGATTCCTGGACCAGGTTCTTCAACTGGAAACACTTGTCAGTTGTGTGTGATTTATTTTGGCCATGAATGGCACAGTGCTTGTCGCTGCTGCTGGAAGATGGTTTGGCCTTGTTGGAGCTTTGGGATTTTGCAGCCAAGGCAGATTCATCAGCCGGCTCAGGGCGCTTCCCAAGGGTCAGGAGGCGAGCACGGACTTTATCCCAAGTCATGCCTGTGCCAAGAGAGGAAACAATGTTCCCTCTGATTCCAGTCCAATATGGATCATCTGGCAAAGTGCTGAGCAAGATGAGAGGTTGAAGATCTGCAGAGAATGGATATTTCAACTGTGAAAGACGGTCAAAATAACCCTTGATAATGCCAATGTGGGCTTCAATCTTTGAACGATCGATGAGTTCTGCTTCACTCTCTACCACAAGTTTGGTGGTGAAGAGGCTTGCAAGAACGCCCATAGCAGTATCTGCACGATTATCCTCTTCAAAACGCTCTCGCAGTTTAGCCCAGAGGGTCCCAGCACTGGTTTCATCCACATACTCCATGCAAAGCTCCACAGAAAGGAATTTATTTATGATTCCCAGTGCCCTACTGTTGCGCTCTGCAGGAGTGTCTTTGAATGCAACACTAGGGGGAGGAATAGAACCAGCCACAAGAGTGGTAGTACCACCAGTTGCAGGGGTCACAGTAACAGCAGGAGCAGTGCTGAGAGAATTTGTGACAGCAGTAGCAGCAGTGATGGCATCAGCAGCAGTTTGTGCCTGAATGACGGACTCTAGCAAAGTAAAAATGCCCTCCCGGCGCAGCTCCATCTGAGTGTGGACACGGAACAAAGGCCAGTCCTCAGCACCCGAGAGCTGGGCAGCCGTGGGAAGAAATGGAGTTGACATGTGTGAGAAGTCCGAGGTGGTATCGGTAGTAGGTCGTGTGATTGATGCGAGGCAGTGCTCGCGATGCTTCTAGCTCCGATGAGCGAGCGGTGAGTCTTCGATGTAGGTATGTCTTCAAAGCGCTAGCGCTCCGGGGCCCATAACCTATCAAGATCTGTAAATGCGCGGAAGGCGCACTAACTTCAGTCTCCCGCTATGTGGGATCAAAGAATGTATATTAAATACCTGTAAATGCGCGGAAGGCGCACTAACTACAGAATAAGTAAGGAACACTAAGAAAAGTAAGTAATAGACTCACCCTCAGTCTACACATGAGGCTTTAAGCCTTGTCTAAGGCCTTAACGCTGGCCAAAAAATCTTTAAGGGCTTATTTAAGGGCTTATATAAGGCCTTAACCTTTTAAGGCTTTACCCTTTGGGCGAACACTGGAGAGTTTGACTGCCCTAGCATTGGCCCTGGCGACATCAGAATTAACGTCAGGAGCATAGTATCAAGATCTGTAAATGCGCGGAAGGCACACTAACCTCAGTCTCCCGCTATGTGGGATCAAAGACTGTATATTAAATACCTGTAAATGCGCGGAAGGCGCACTAACTACAGAATAAGTAAGGAACACTAAGAAAAGTAAGTAATAGACTCACCCTCAGTCTCCCGCTATGTGGAATCAAAGACTGAGGGCAAGGGACAGGAGTGTGCGGTTTATATCTATCTACTGTTGTACCAGCTGACAGATCTAGATGACAGGTGTCAATCCATATCACGGGCCGTAGGCCGGGGCGTGCCGGAGAAGAACTCATTTCCTGACACATAGTGCCAAATAGCTGTGCTTCTTCCTGGCGGGGGCCCGGTGCTGACGCAGGAATGTTGCTTGTTTTGACGTTGAACGCTGCGCGCCGTCAGGAACTTGGAGACCAGCTGTATTGAGGGCGAGGAGTGCACAGCCACTGATGGGGTGGCTCGCGGGTCACAAATGGCTTGCAAAACCCAAGCTCTTCCAAACGATATCTACACTACTGAAAATACAGATACACAATAATTGCTACATACTCTACCTACCGAACCCGGTGTCCAATACATTTCCAAGTAGCTCTAAAACAGAGTTCAAAGCCACCCAAAAAAGTGATCCGCCAGTCCATCGGACGTCCTTGACGCCCTGCGCAGTCGTCTTGAGCGCATCGAGCGCAGCGAGCCTGCACTGCGGGTGCACATTCTTCTTCAGCTCCTGATCCGCGAAAAGCAGCTCACGCACGGTCGCCAGCAGCGCCAACACGCTCGCCACGCTCAGCGCCCCCGCCCTCTCCGATGCCACCGCGACGCCCCACCGCTCCTTCCACACCCCCACGCACCGGCCCTTCCCCCCCACACACCCCTCCGCGCACGTAAACTTCGGCGGTGCGCGCTTGAGGCGCTCCCACAGGCTCGCGAGCGACCAGTAGCCGGAGAGCACGCACACGACCTGCGCGTTGCTGAGCTTCAGGTCCGTGTGGAACTGTGTTGTGCTGCGGCCCGTGACGGCGGTCTGCGTCGCGAGCATGCGCTGGATGTGGAAGTAGTACGCGGGCCCGCGGAGGCGCGGGGGCTCGTGCGCATCGGCGGCGAGGATCGCGGGGATGCAGGGCGCGTCGGGGCGCCGGATGCGCGCGGCTCACTGGGCGACGATGGCGTCGAGGAGGGTGTCGAGCGTGTGTGGGCGGCGACGTCGAGGATGCGGCAGAAGAGCGCGGAGGGGCAGGAGGCGGTGAAGGCGGCGTCGTGGGAGACGGTGTGGAGGAGCGCAGCAGAGGACCAGGCCTCGAGGGCGGCGCAGCGGTATTGGCGGGCGATGGCGGTGACGAGCAGCAGGCGGTCGACGTCCTCGTGTTTGCGTGGTTGGGCGGCTCGGGGCTGGGGAGTAATCAGTATAGCTGTGGAACCTGCCAGGAGCATACCGTACCTGGTGTGCAGCGCCCACAAGAGCACGCGAAACTCGTCAGCATCGGCGATGAGCAGCAGAGGGGCGTCCAGTCGCCTTGTCACCTCGCGGTGTTTGGGGATAATGTCCTGAAATACCGGCGACGAATCCGACAGCAACGATCCTTGAATATATGGCCGATGAGCACTCACAGCCAATAACAAGGTACACACGCACTTTGAAGCGGGTATTCAGAATGCGCACAATGCAGTCGCCCTCGGTCCTGTAGAACTCGGGGTCGTCATCCACAGGCCCCGCAGACACTAGACAATCCGCGTTGCCATATCTGCCTGTGTTGATTACAGAGTCCGTCCGCTGGCGCTTCCTTGGCCGCGAGGGAGTTTCGTCGCGGGTTTCGCGTATTGTGCCTTCGTCCTGGACGATAAAACGAGGAGGCATTTCTGAATATTGGCGTGGGTAACAAAGGGCTGTTCGGCATCGGTTACCCGCGTAGAACTATCAGAGCGTGTTTCAAGGGAGATTAGAAGACACTGAAGACAATAAGATGTGGCCAGCTAAGATCCACAGCGCCGAAGGGCAGAAGGTGAAGGTATCTGCCAAGTGGCACAACGCGATTTGCGGTGCCGCGTTCCTGATCCATGTGTACGCCATCATTTCCTCTTTGACCAGCGGAAGTGTAAACAGTACTATTCTAACAACCCCTTCATCCTCCGCTGCCTACACGACTGGGCCAGAGCTCATGGATCTCACCTTTCCGTTGCTGCGATCGATGCGTCAAATGCTTTCCCCTCCACGGACCAACCAACATTATGGTTGAAATTGTTCCGTTTGGGAATGGGAGGCGCAATCTTTGACTGGCTTCGAATGCTGTACAAACGCATGAGATACTACGTGCGACATGGAGACATGGAGTCAGAGGAATTCAAGGCAATCATTGGGCTCCTTACAGGTGACCCGGCATCGCCAATCCTCTGGAACCTGTTTTTGGCCGACTTGAAAATGATGCCCGACCGAGACAATGTTTTACTTGCTGCTGTTCGCATTTCCCTACTCGCACAGGCCGATGATATGCTGCTTGTATCGCTCTCTGCCCGAGGTCTTGAGGGAAAACTCAACACTCTGGAAGCGTGGTGTGCACAGAACTTTATTCTCATAAACATGATCAAGACAGTTATTCTGATCTTCAAATATGGGAGAACTCCGATGCAGCCGCCACCGGTCTTTATGCTGGGAAAAACACAATTGATGATCGTAGACGAGGAGAAATATGTTGGGGCCTTGTTCCGAACAGACACTCAGAACATGCTCGCGGCACATTACAAAGCCAAAGCTCGCACGGCTCGCTACTGCGGACACCGCATCATGGCTATTGAGGATATGACAGGGCGACTGACACCAAAGGAGCTCAAAGAGCTCTACATGGCGCGCGTAGACTGTCACCTCATTCACGGATGCGAAATCACCCCAGACAGCGAAGATATCCATGTAAATCAGCTAACTAAAGTTCAAGTTCGATTCATTCGACATATGCTGAATCTGCATACTTGTTCTATGATCGCGCCTCTATTCACAGAAACTGGGATCACACCAATTAGAGTTCGACGCTTCCAACTCGTCTTGACGCACCTAATCTACTTCCTTGGACTCGACAAGATGCACTATGCTCGCACGGCATTAGACAGTTCTCTAGAACTGTCCGCTCGTGACAAGAGATGCTGGGCCAAGGATTTAATTACGGCTGCTTCCAGACTACCATTCCCATGCCCCGAGCTGGTTCTTAACGCATCCACCTCAATCGAGGATGTGCAGGACTATGCAAAAACGGTGGACAAGCTCATGTTGGAATGGCTTCAAAGCTCGATCAACTCTGCAGACAAGCTCTACTTGCTTCACGGAAGGCTTGAACCTCAGAAGGACAAATCACCGACGCAGATTACCTCAATGATGCGGCACTATCTTACAATGGTGAAAACACAGAAGCACCGTGAGGCCTTGACCTCAATATTGCTCTCAACTCACCAACTTGCCGTTGAAATCCTGCGCTATGTGGATCATGCATATCAACCAGTGCCTCGGGCGAATAGGCTGTGTAGATTCTGTAAGAAAGAAGTGGAGACTCCGGAACACGCACTGCTCAAATGCACGTCCCTAGACGTGCTGGCGGACTTGCGACGTTCTTTTCTGGACCAACTCTTCTCTAAATGCCCAGAACTACGACACTCCATGCATTCAAACTCAGAAACAGAGTTCTTGAAAGCCATGGTTTATTCCAGACCCACTATTGCACTTGTAGCGAAATATGCTCATGATGTCCTCGAAATATTCTATGCCGTTCCTGTGTTCCGACTGAATGAGACTTAATCTGTTTAATTAAGGGTCCCACTTATTCTGTGCTAATTGCTTCTTTGTAGTTCCTTGGATCTACCGCGGCAAAATCGTAGCATTTGTGTCCGTGAGCTCGTTCTTGGTGTTATGAAGGAGTCCAGGGGCAATATGTACATTGGCGCCTGTACATTAGATAATCCCTGGAAACCGGCGTTCCTCAGCGGGACCGGCCGTGTAATACTACCTACCTACCTACCTACCTACTATCCTCTGATGTGTCCACGCACCCTGATGTGGAATTATCGTTGATCCTGACCGCATTTTGAACTCGGGCCCTCCGATAAAATCCAGGGATGTGTGTACATACTATAGAAATCGCTGGATTAAATCTTGGACGAATCTGAGCCTTACAGCGTACAAAAGAAAAGAAAAGGAAGGTTTTGATGTGCTTTTCCCACACGCCAAAATGCCCGCCAAAACCGATTCCACTTCTGGATCCATCATCGGAAGGTTCGTACTTTCCGCAGCTCAAGTCCATAAATTCTGAAAATATTTGAGGGCTTAGTAAATATATGAGTATACCTAACTCCAGGTGCCGAGAGAAATATGTCCCAAGGATACAAAGTTATCGCGTGAGATCAAACTCATGGACACATCAGGGGCTAGAACAGTAAATGACCTGCCCTCTCGAATCACAAGCACCATGGCCAAACTTTGGAATTTTATCTCGCTTTTTCTCCCGCAATAGGGGAAGTCAGAGTTGACGATTCGAGGTCGATTCAAGGTCGATTCACACTCGATTCGGCCTTCGATTCTGATCTGATTCTCAGTTAGAATCAGTCAAGAATCGCCTCCAACTTTGACCGCCCCGCTTCAACGTTTCGATTCCAAGGTCGATTCTCTGTCCATCACGAAATCAGATGTAAAGTCGATCACAAAATGTCGATTCTCGGATCGATTCTGCTCGAGTTCTTCCTCCAGAGGAGGAACAACACGAAACACCGATTCTGCTTCGATTCTCGAAAAGTCGATTCTGAAGCGATTCTGGACTTAGAATCGGATCAGAATCGACCTCCGAATCGAACTTGAATCGACGGCGAATCGCCTACTCTGACTTCCCCTAATATCAATGGTTTTCTGCGGCTCAAAATCATCGTTCGCTCAAAATCGCTCTGCCACCACTGTGGACAAGCCTGAATTGCTAGCTGAACCCTACATAGCTTAGGAACACGTTCAAGTCAGTCCCATGCCAAAACGGGGGGAAAGACTCACCAGAACGCATAGCCTCAACCAACTGGATCATGTAACTGTTCTGCAGCTCATCAATCTCAAGCTGAAATCCGTCTAGAGCCTCGAAGATTTCACCTGACCTAGCGAGCAAGGCTTTCCACTGTGCCATGCCTCATCGAGCCCACTAATCCTTAAATTGCGGCCGGCCGACGATGACTCAAATATTTTGTTCGGGCGCACGGAGCACTTCTGGCGGCTCGTTCTCTCGCTGGCCGTTTTCAAGTTCGGCCGAAGGACACCACCACTCAGCTGCTTGTTCCAATTTTTTTTATCGAACCGAAACTTGTCAACGGGAGACATTGGGAGCATATTTGCCATATTTGACGCTATTTTACATGGGCTAGGAAGAGACAGTCATTCCGAACTACTTGGCCGACTGTGCTCCATCACCAGAAGTGGAAGCCATGGGAGTGGTGAGATTGGTCTCAGTTTTTGTCGTGTGCACTGAATTTGAAGTGGCGGGTGTCGCAATATTGGTCAGAGGTTCCACCACCAGGACGTTCTGGCGGGTCCAATTACAAACTGCAGCACGCTTGTTGTCCATCTTGGACAATTCCTCGTCTATTGCGGGCCAAATGACATCCTCCCATACCTTGACCTCTTGGTCCCCTGGCATAACGACATTATAGAATCCCGGATTGTGAACTTTTGCCGGGGCGCCAGCTTCAATTTTCGGAGCATTTTCGTGAGTAGCGACAGTGGTTCTGCTTGGGGTATCTTTCCGACCCCCACATAGGTCGTTGTGTCGTGGGGCCCAGGCTTACTACTGCCCGCAGCAGGGGTGTCGCTAGGATAACCTTGAACTAGCATGAGGATGAAGTGAGTGAGAAAAAAAGGCTGACTCACGCGTCACGGTTCCCAATGATTGTGGACCTAAATCCAGTTCTACGCCCTCGTGTATGTTGAGCTGCTTGTCGGTAAAGACATTCGGAATGTATGACTGTCCTGTATTATCAGAATCTCATCTTCTACTTTAACCCGTGGTTCACTCACAGATGCAATCAGCATGATTCCCTGGGCCTTCGTGACATCTTCTGAATGAACCCAGAGCATGACTTGATTCCTTAAAACGCAGCCAATATCGTTCGGCACGCCCGATGTATGCATCTGGACATCAGAGTGAGCGAAGCGACGACTTTCCATGAGGTCAGACTGACAGGGTTTGGATGCACTTCCAGGGTTACATTGAAGTTAAACTGGGCTTCTTGTGGGCGATCTTTGGCAGGACGCCAGACAATGTCGTACGAATCAAAGTCCATTCCCGTTTCGTACGACTTTCCCTGACCCCATTCCGGGCCGGGGAAGTATTGCACCTTGGTTGGCGGTGCCGGCTGCGGACAAGGTGTCATCTTTGAACTCACTTCATTGAAAGGAACACCTACTGTTTGCTGAGCCCTTGTCTCAGTGTCTGTCGTGCCCCGAGTGTGCGCGACATTGGGGGTAAGTGCAACTGGGCTCGGAATCTTCAAGCTCAATCCCCACGTCGTTGACTTTGATTTCTGGGCCGTCTTGGTAATCAGGACCTGAGGTTCCCGATATTTCTGGTCCAGGTCACTCGAGGGTGGTTAGAGAGTTCTAGGTAGAAGAACAAGACTCGCACTCACAAGCCAATTTGTCTGATTGCACGTGAACGACGGACGAGAAACCCAACATTACTGTGAGAGGAATCGAAGATTAAGTTGGGATATTTCAGCTGTTTAACAGACAGTGTCAGGGTTGCCGTCACTTTATTTTCTTCTGGCATTTCGAACTGAGATGGCGTTAGCGGCAGGTTGGAGCACATACAGCAAAGAATACAAACACAGAAATCCATCAGCAGACGGACTGTCTTGAAATAAACGTGTCCATCTTTCATTGAAACATCAATGGTCGATTTATGCGCGAGCTTTGGCTTTGGTTCCACGACATCATCCTCGGGTTTTGAGCGACGTTTACGACCCTCCGCTTGACTTTTCACTTTCTTGGCAATAGATTTGAGGACACCTGATGTCTCCGCAGCGCCTCCACGGAGGCGATCGCGAAGAAGTAGACCTCGAAAAGCAGGTATCGGACTCTCGCCTTTGGGTCGGATTATTACAGGCAGACCGGAAATTGCTGCAATTTTCTGGATTGTAGGGGATATGTGATCGCTGGTTGTCCCAAATACTGCCAATGCCATTTCATAAGGGGTCAGCTGGAAAGCGAGAGGCCCATCGAAACCATGAGCTCGTAGCTCCGAAAGCAGGGCATCATTCTCGTGTTCCTCCAGCCATTTCGTTGCCTTCTGAGGCAAATAGGTGGACAATATTACACCTCCACCAGGAAGTCTTTCATCCAAGATCTTCGTATCCGCAGGCTCAAGGGGATTTGCAGAACCCAACCTGTGTAGTCCGTGTTCGGAGCTCATAAAGTAGCATGATAATTAACTACTTACGGTTTGCCGTCTGAATTGGTGAAAGTCTCGGAGATTTGGGACGGTAAGGTGGAATGAGTCCATTCATGACCACCATAAGATGCTGCCCGAAGCGCTGTCCCTTCATTCATGGCGGCCTGGTCGACGGATGTGTTGCCCTCGATGAGCAGCTGCGCAACATCGAGGTGACCCCTCTCCGATGCAAGATGCAGCGCAGTCCTGCCATCTTCGACGGCTTGCTCGACGGATGCGCCGTGCTCGATGAGCAGCCGCACAACATCGAGGTGACCCCCATCCGATGCGAGATGCAGCGCAGTCGTGCCATCTTTGTCGGCTTGGTCGACGGATGCGCTGTGCTCGATGAGCAGCCGCGCGACATCGAGGTGACCCCCCACCGATGCGAGATGCAGCGCAGTCGTGCCATCTTTGTCGGCTTGGTCGACGGATGCGCTGCGCTCGATGAGCAGCCGCGCGACATTGAGGTGACCCCCCTGCGATGCGAAATGCAGCGCAGTTGTGCCATCTTTGTTGGCTTGGTCGACGGATGCGCTGCGCTCGATGAGCAGCCGCGCGACATCGAGGTGACCCCCCTGCGATGCGAAATGCAGCGCAGTCGTGCCATCTTTGTTGGCTTGGTCGACGGATGTGCTGCGCTCGATGAGCAGCCGCGCGACATCGAGGTGACCCCCATCCAATGCGAAATGCAGCGCAGTCGTGCCATCTTTGTCGGCTTGGTCGACAGATGCGCTGCGCTCGATGAGCAGCCGCGCGACATCGAGGTGACCCCCATCCAATGCGAAATGCAGCGCAGTCGTGCCATCTTTGTCGGCTTGGTCGACAGATGCGCTGCGCTCGATGAGCAGCCGCGCGACATCGAGGTGACCCCCATCCAATGCGAAATGCAGCGCAGTCGTGCCATCTTTGTCGGCTTGGTCGACAGATGCGCTGCGCTCGATGAGCAGCCGCGCGACATCGAGGTGACCCCCATCCAATGCGAAATGCAGCGCAGTCGTGCCATCTTTGTCGGCTTGGTCGACAGATGCGCTGCGCTCGATGAGCAGCCGCGCGACATTGAGGTGACCCCCATCCAATGCGAAATGCAGCGCAGTCGTGCCATCTTTGTCGGCTTGGTCGACAGATGCGCTGCGCTCGATGAGCAGCCGCACGACATCGAGGCAACCCCTCTCTGATGCAAGATGCAGCGCAGTCGTGCCATCTTTGTCGGCTTGGTCGACAGATGCGCTGCGCTCGATGAGCAGCCGCGCGACATCGAGGTGACCCCCATCCAATGCGAAATGCAGCGCAGTCGTGCCATCTTTGTCGGCTTGGTCGACAGATGCGCTGCGCTCGATGAGCAGCCGCACGACATCGAGGCGACCCCTCTCTGATGCAAGATGCAGCGCAGTCCTGCCATCTTCGACGGCTTGCTCGATGGATGCGCCGTGCTCGATGAGCAGCCGCACAACATTGAGGTGACCCCCATCCGATGCGAAATGCAGCGCAGTCGTGCCATCTTTGTCGGCTTGGTCGACAGATGCGCTGCGCTCGATGAGCAGCCGCACGACATCGAGGCGACCCCTCTCTGATGCAAGATGCAGCGCAGTCCTGCCATCTTCGACGGCTTGCTCGATGGATGCGCCGTGCTCGATGAGCAGCCGCACAACATCGAGGTGACCCCCATCCAATGCGAAATGCAGCGCAGTCGTGCCATTTTCGTCGGCTTGGTCGACGGATGCGCTGCGCTCGATGAGCAGCCGCGCGACGTCGAGGTGACCTTCCTGCGATGCGAGATGCAGCGCAGTCGCGCCATCTTTGTCGGCTTGGTCGACGGATGTGTTGCCCTCGATGAGCAGCTGCGCAACATCGAGGTGACCCCTCTCCGATGCAAGATGCAGCGCAGTCCTGCCATCTTCGACGGCTTGCTCGACGGATGCGCCGTGCTCGATGAGCAGCCGCACAACATCGAGGTGACCCCCATCCGATGCGAGATGCAGCACAGTCCAGCCATCTTTGCCGGCTTGGTCGACTGATGCGCCGTGCTCGATGAGCAGCCGCACGACGTCGAGGTGACCACCCTGCGATGCGAGATGCAGCGCAGTGCTACCCTTTTTGGCGGCTTGGTCGACTGATGCGCCGTGCTCGATGAGCAGCCGCACGACGTCGAGGTGACCACCCTGCGATGCGAGATGCAGCGCAGTGCTGCCATCTTTGTCCGCTTGGTTGATGGATGCACCGTGCTCGATGAGCAGCCGCACGACGTCGAGGTGACCACCCTGCGATGCGAGATGCAGCGCAGTGCTGCCATCTTTGTCCGCTTGGTTGATGGATGCACCGTGCTCGATGAGCAGCTGTGCGATGTCGCGGTGACCACCCTGCGATGCGAAATGCAGCGCAGTGCTGCCCTTTTTGTCGGCTTGGTCGACTGATGCGCCGTGCTCGATGAGCAGCCGCACGACGTCGAGGTGACCACCCTGCGATGTGAGATGCAGCACAGTCTTGCCATCTTTGTCGGCTTGGTCGCCGACATACATTTTATTCGTGGAGTTATCAAAAACCGCCCCCGTACCCCCGCCGCCACCGCTTACGCCGCCCCCTCCACCCAGGCCTCCTTCACCTCCTGGGGACAAGAAATCGTGATTTTGACGTCCCAATAAATTTCCCTACGCACCAGAAATGTCGTTATTGACGGTCTTGGATTTCTTATCCCGGCGAGACATGGTCAAAATGGATTGTTACAGTGCTGATCTTATGAAGGTGGAACACTATGTGAGCCACAAGCGAAGATTACCCAGGAGAAAAAGCCGCCCACAGAAAGGATGAGGAGGGTGTATTCCTACGCAGTGGACCTGGAGGTGGAAGACAAGACTGGTCACCTTGAGCGCCTAGCATGCACTTTCACACGATGAATATCCGAGAAGCAAAATCGTCAGCAGACCAGTCCGAAGCAACGCAGCTGTTTGAGAAACGAAAATTATATACTGGAGCGAGGACGACAAGGGGTACATATCGGCACTTGCCTGCGACATGCGACACCGGAACATGCGACGGAGTGGTACGTACGAAACCCCCGCCCCGTGCGGGTCGTATTCGATCGCGAAAAGATGTAGACACCTCGCCCGCGTGTATTCCACCCTTCCAGCGCAAACCGTAGCGTAGCGTAGTATCTCACCCCGCCCGGCACTCAAGCACCGGCGCTCGAGCTGCCCCGCCTCCCCTGTTCCATGCACACGCACGCACGCTCCTCAGTCTGGCTTGCGACAATGCGGAAGGAGTGCCATGTCGTCAAAACCCCTCCCCCCCTCCTCTGCCTCGGACCCCAAACTCGCGCACGGCGCACCATTGCCCCGACCCCCAATCCGGATGCGCACCGCCGAGCGCTACGTCACGCATCTCGACTTCTGCCCCACGCCGCCGCCCGCACACGCTCGCGAGTGGCAGCTGCACGCGCTCGCGAGCGGGAGCTGCAGTAACGCCGCCCCCGCCTGTGCACGCCTGCGTCTGCGTCTGCTGCTGCCGACGTACGACGCCGCACGACACCGACGGCACGCAGCACCGACACACGTCCCTCGTCTTCACCTCCGCGCACGCCCAGGACCAGACCGAGGAACCGAGCGGGTGCTGGGGGTGGTGGTGCGACCGCACAGGCAGCTGCAGCCGTAGGGGTAGGTCAATACTGCAAGTGTGATGCAGATGGAAGGAAAGGAAGGACATACTCGCGATGGGCGGGTGGGGAATAATATCGTTGCAGGCTGGTGGGGTGGATGGATGCCCCGCCGCCGATCGATATCAGGGAGAAGCGTCTCGACGTCGGGCAGGATGGAGCGAGGGCGGAGCGGTAGGGGGCGAGCAGACGCCGCCGTGAGTCGCGTCGGGTACCGCGCCATGGGGGTGTGTCTGTCCTCTCCGCGTGCGAGTCAAACGCAGGAGGACGAGAGAGAGTTAGCTTTCCATCGAGGAAAGCTCAAGGGAGACGCGGAAGAGCGGACGTACGTCGGGCGTGAGACGTATCCAACAGCGTGCGAGGCGGACGTAAGCGGGGCGGGGTACAAGGTTAGGGGAGGGGTGAAGGCAGGGCAGCGGTGGGCGTGGAGGCAATACACTGGAGACGAAGGTCAGGTCAGCGAGTAGTGCTAGTGTGCAAGTCGGCATGGCGGGACACACGTGAAGCTGAAGGGTGGCGCGCCGCAGGTAGTGTGGATACCACGTCGGCGAGGGGTGGAGATGGGGTTGGGAAGTGGGAAGGGCGCGCACCGAGAGGATACTCGGATCTATGTGGACGACAGGTGTGGAGAGCTATTAGAACGATTAGACTAAATGTTAGAGGAGAGGGGGACAGCCAATGGTGCGAACGCGAACAACGGGGAACTGCCTCGTGTACACATGCAGCGTCCGCCATCTTCGTGGTGCGTTTCAAGAGTGAAATGCCACTACGGAGTCGAATACATGCGCATCGGCCGTGCGCAAATTGGGATTAGTGAACGCCCAGTATTCGGCCATTAAGACAGCGGGTGCTTTGAGGTCCCGGGAAGATGGGGATCCAGCCTGCGCTGTGTCGAGTTCGTAGTCTGACTGAAGCCCGAAAAGGACAGGACAGCCACCATCACGCCGACGGCCGTCCCACCGGACGCGCGCCTCAATTCTGAAGCCACGACCTCGTGTCTGCGTCCGACGCGATTCGCCCACGCCGCGCCCTTATTCTACCGCGCCGTGGCGCGTATCTCGTCCATTAGTCCCGCACCGTGTCAATCCCCGCCCTTTCCCTCCCCTCCTCCTTTCCATTAATTTTCTCTGCCTTGCTACAGCTGGTCCACGCCTCTTAGCGGCTTCTCCGCGTCACGCTCGACCACACGACTTCGTCCCGTCGTGGCTACGCCAACGCCCGCGCCGCGCTCGGTATTACGGCTGCGCCTTGCCTCTTGCCTCTCGCCTGTCCCCCTCCAGCAGCTCGACCGTGCCCGTGCCCTCCAGCTTCGCATGCATCCGCTGCGTGACCACCGCAGCCTCCTCGTCCATCACACGTTACTGCGAACACCCGCACTGTAGACACCACACAAGATACGACCCGCGCTCCCCGCTTTACACACACAGCGCCGTCGTCATCACACCTCCGCGCCATACGGCCCGACGGTCCACGCATACGCCCACTGCGATAAGCAACGCACGCCGTCTCGTCCATCGCCGCTCCCCGCGTCTCTTCGACGGCCATCCAGCGCACCCGCACCCTGTCCCACCCACTCGCCCGCACACCACTCGAGCGAGCGAGCGCACGCTAGCGCTCCCCAACTCGGCCGTCCCTCCACCACGCTGCACCTGCCTGCCTTTCCCCGCCGTGGTGAGCGTCGACGTCGCGCGTACGTCTTTCCCGGCGGCTAGACGCATCTTTGCCCTCCCGCGGGTGCACGTACCAAGCCGTGATCCGCCCACGCGCAGCTCTTCGCCCTCGCACCCTTCGTTTGGATCTACACACCACTCGCGCGAACGCACACGCATCCGCTAACGTTTTGACAAGCCACCATTCGGAGCAAGCGGCGACCGAGCGCCCCTCTAGCCACCCCCATGCACGACCCTGCGGCGACCCTGCGCTTCGGCGCCGCTCCCCTCCCTCGCCGCGCCCACGTCCACCGCCGCGTTCTCGCCCGGGGACCCCAGCGCTCGCCACCCACACGCCCCGCCCCATTTTTTAGAGCATTGCGCTCTTCGCCCGTCCTCCACGCCCTGTCCCGTAGCCCACGTAACCTGCGTGCGTCGCAGCGGCGATTCGGCACCATCTACGTGCAATCCCTCGCCCCCCGTTCACGCAGTCGTTTCTCCCACCGTGCATTCGCGCGGGAAAGCCAGCGAGCTTCGCGTACCCACCCCGCACCACAGCGAGTCCCGCTAGCTCTCCAGCGCGTCGCACCAACGCTCCACATCCGGTCCCTCGCCTCCCTTGTCCTGGCCACCAGTATCCCTCCTTAGACCATGTTTCGACGATTTTCTCCTAGTCCATCCATACTTAAGCTGTATCGTAGATACTCGCAGCCACTTCCGATCTTCTATTTACCTTGTACCCTCTTCTGAGCTCTATACTGTCTTCACTGAATGAATAGCGGCTTTTTGGTTTTCTCCTGCAAGTAAAACAATTCAAGGCGGAAAATCACCAAAAAAGGCTAAAGGCCGACGGTCGGCTTGGTCGGCCGAGCCCTATTGACTCTCGTCTCAAGCACTCACTGCCAACTTGCTGCGGTATTGCGTGTTGACTTCCTTCGCCTCCGCGATACAATCGATCCTTGTTATAAGCACCTCTAAGCCTGGGCTTCGTTGGCCTGACACGCTGACTTCTCGCCCGCTGCCTGCAAGGCTGCATTTGACAAGTCTGGATCGCGCTCGGTCCTCGGGGAGTTATTCTCCATCAGCACAACCTGGGCCCGCTCTGGAGCACCAGCAGGAGCCCGTAGAGCTCGTAGCGTCGTAGAAGAGGTGATATTGCAGATAGACAAGGAGTAGCAAGAATCGACGAATTCGAAGCGGCATGATTCCAGTCTCTGTGAAGAGAGGCACGAGCATAGACTGAGAATGAACATTCAAGATTTGCCAGAGAAAGTTGACTTGAACCGCGCAGAGTTCTTTCATGTGGACATCTTCACTGTCAGGCGAAACCTCGTACCCATGAATGAGGTGACAGTCTATGCGTGCCATATAGAGGTCCCTGTACTGCTTCGGTGTCAAACGGTCCGTGGAATTTTCGATTCCCAATATTCTGTACGTGCAATACCTCGCTGTACTTGCTTGGGCCTTGTAATGGTCTTCGAACATATTCCTCGTGCCTGTGTTGAAATCCATTCCAACATATTTTTCTTGGACCTTGATGCTCAGCACATTCGCTCTGAGTCGGAACTGGAGGCCGTCTGGTGCATTGCCGAAGATCATTATGATAGTTTTAATCATGTTTACCACAATGAAGTTCTTTGAACACCAGGCGACAAGTGTGTTGAGTCTGTGCTGTAGCCCCGCAGTCGATGACGAGATGAGGAGAATGCCATCCGCCTGGGCTAGGATAGCAATTCGAATGTCGGATAGAATTGGGTCATCAGGATCATCTGGCATGACGAGGTCCGCTATGAAAAGATTCCAGAGGGTCGCCGGTAAGCAAGCCTATAAAAGCTTTGAACTTGGCTGAAATACGATCTCCATGTCTGACGCAGTATTCCATCCGCTCGTATAGCATGTCAAAAATTGCACCTCCCATCCCCATATGTATGAGCTTCAGCCATAATGTGGGGTGGTCCATCGAAGGAAAGGCGTTGATTGCATCCACTGCAGCAACATACAAGTTGAGTCGTTTTGAGTGGGCCCACTGTTCCTTCACACAGCGCAGGATAAAGGGAGTTTTGTTTGTCCTATACCCTTCCCTGAAGCCGTTCTGATAATCTGGGATGAGTCCGTGTGCCGCCGCCCAGTCCGTGATGCGCTTGTGGATCAAAATAGTAAGAACTTTCAGCACGCAGCTTTCAAGGGCAATTATCCTGTAGCTATCCGGGTCTGTGTTCAACTTCCCCTTTTTTAACAGCCCAATTACGACCGTTCTGAACCATGTGGTTGGTCCATCCTGCCTGCGTATGCATTCGTTGCATAGAATGACGAGCGCGTCGTTAGGATTTCTGCATAGAGAATTGCATCTTCCCCCGATGCGCTGTCCATTCCATGTTTGCGGATTGGATCTTTGACCCACGCTATGTTTTCCTCAGTCCATTCCTTGCAGAAGAATTGTTCCTCGGAGGAGTCAAT
The DNA here is from genome assembly GCA_029378255.1 of Mycena rosella. NCBI lineage: Eukaryota > Fungi > Basidiomycota > Agaricomycetes > Agaricales > Mycenaceae > Mycena > Mycena rosella. The sequence goes on along the minus strand of JARKIE010000033.1, from coordinate 139,274 downwards.
CGTGGTTTTGGGAATCAACCCAGCAAGCATTCGGTTGATTTTATGTTGGGGTGTGCCGAAAGACTCCGGGAGAGAGTCAGGAGGATTTAGACGTTTCTTGAACACGTCTCGAAGACCATCTGCTGTTACAGAGATGGGGATTGGCGCTGGATCGCAAAGGTGTTTGATTTCTTTCCAGAAAACAGCGGATGACGGTGCATCAAGTAGCTTGTCCTGATTTCGCTTCTTAATCTCGTGTGGTTGTGCTCGGCCTTTAGATCGGGTCGACACAATTAAGCTCTTCGTTCGTGGTGCTACTTGAACAGCCAGCAAGAGAGCTACGAGATCTGCGCAAACATTATTCTGGTTTCCCCACACTCGCATGGATTGATTGAGACGAGAGTTAGGACCAAAGAAAGCTGCTGCGCCAGCGGAGGCAGTGTGTTTCCCAGTATTTTTACAAACTAAGTATCGAACAGGACTGCACCGAAGAGTGCTAGAGCTTTTTTAGACTCGTCCTTTCCACCTTCAAGTGTCTTGATCAGAAGCCTATCGAGCTCGGTCCCCACGGGGAGAACTACCGCCTCACGCTTTCGTTTTCTACTTGGCATCGCAGAGGGGCCCAGCGTCGCGGGATCAACTTCTAGCTGTAGAACTAGCGCGGCATGATTGTATCCTTTTACGTGAGGTTCAACTCGGAGGGATTTAACCTTTGGAAAAAGGCTCCGAGAGCATAAAACATTGTCGATAACTGCTGAACGTGAGCCTTGAAACGAGGTGCATTCGCCGAAACCAAATCAGATCACTCCACTGACAAACACCAGGTCGTAATCTGTGCAAAGGCGAAATAGGAATTTTCCCCGTGGAGAAGCAGGTTTTCCATCCTTGGATATACAGGGAGGGTCGTGGACTGACGGAGTGTTGGATCCAGTCCGAGCATTGAGATCACCAAATAGCAGAACCTGAAAGCCACCAGTATACGCAATCGCAAGAGAAGATGCGAGGGCGAGACAAGGATCAGATTCGAGGTCGGCAACCCAGTTGGTGCTCTCCGACAGCAGATAAACATTGTAGATTACAACATTTCCCGTTTGGTGCACCATGAAGTCCGGTCCAGATACCAGGTCCGCGGGCGAGTGAGAGAGCTCGTCGGGGTACAGCCATGTTAGGTTCATCCCTTTCGTGGGGAAGGCCTTGGTCGATATCTGGAGGCCACGCTCCTGCCAATCGACGGCGGCGAGATACTCCTCGGTCGTTCCGCCGCCATATATACGAGCAGTGTCAATTTCGGAGTGGCCGTGTTTCTGGAAGACGTCGAGGAGCTCGGCGGTTGCTTCGTGCGTTGTGGCGCGGATGAATTTGTCCACTAGAAACAATAGAATTAAACTGGATATCGCAAGTCGAAAAGTGAGACCTACACGGCGCGCCAACAGTCATCGTTCCAAGCACGACCTTAACATTGCTAATCGGTTTGGCGGATTATGGGAGCGTGTAATGCAAGTCCACTGGAATCTTACTGTGCATGAAATGAAGAAGGCCGAGCTCACGTCCGAATCGTTTAAACATTGAAATGGCCTGCAGCACCGCAAATGGCCCACATCAGGTCATTCCCGCTAGGTAAAGAATTTCAATAGCCTGCCTTCCGAACTGCTGATGTACGATTTTCGTCAGCACTTGGCGCATAACTCGACTCGTCTTCCGTCCCATACTAATCCTGCTTACTGAGTTTCCTGCCCTTAAAATACTTCCGCGTTCAGAACATCACGTTAGATGCTTCCCACCCACCGATTAGTGCTGCTGATCTACCGATGAACCCACTTGATAGCTTCAGAGACAAGCAAACTTCCCTAGTTCAAGAATCGAGTGGAGCTTGGAGCCGGGGACGGAGACGCCCAAGCCAAGATTCAGCGATTTTTGAAGACGAACCGCCGTCCGTTAAAGTGTGCTGTAGGAGCCGGAAGCCGAGTTGAGTCCACCGAATAAGTGATCATGAGTTGCGGGCAGCTTTGCGGGCCCGTAGTAGTCCTCTGCATCCCTGGGAACCTAGAATTTACTGTCCATATGCAGATTTCAGCCAGCGAGCGGCGATGCAGGGATGTCCCTCTCGCTATAGCATTCCAGAGAGTTTGACTGCCCTAGCATTGGCCCTGGCGACATCAGAATTAACGCCAGGAGTATAGTGCCAAATAGCTGCGCTTCTTCCTGGCGGGGGCCCGGTGCTGATGCAGGAATGTTGCTTGTTTTGACGTTGAACGCTGCGCGCCGTCAGGAACTTGGAGACCAGTGAATATTGACCTATATTTCGGAGGGCGAGGAGTGCACAGCCACTGATGGGGTGGCTCGGCTTCCAAAACACATGCTCTTCCAAATGATATCTACACTACTGAGAATACAGATACACAATAATTGCTACATACTCTACCTACCGAACCCGGTGTCCAATGCATTTCCAAGTAGCTCTAAAGCAGAGTTCAAAGCCATCCGAAAAAGTGATCCGCCAGTCCGTCCTCGACGCCCTGCGCAGTCGTCTTGAGCGCATCGAGCGCAGCGAGCCTGCACTGCGGGTGCGCATTCTTCGTCAACTCCTGATCCGCCGCAAGTAGCTCGCGCACGGTCGCCAGCAGCGCCAACACGCTCGCGGCGCTCAGCGCCCCCGCCCTCTCTGACGCCACCGCGACGCCCCACCGCTCCTTCCACACCCCCGCGCACCGGCCCTTCCCCCTCGCGCACCCCTCTGCGCACACAAACTTCGGCGGCGCGCGCCTGAGGCGCTCCCACAGGCTCGCGAGTGACCAGTAGCCGGAGAGCACGCGCATGACCTGCGCGTTGCTGAGCTTCGGGTCCGCGTGAAACTGCGTCGCGCCGCGGCCCGTGACGGCGGTCTGCGTCGCGAGCATGCGCTGGATGTGGAAGTAGTACGCGGGCCCGCGGAGGCGCGGGAGCTCGTGTGTGTCGGCGGCGAGGATCGCGGGGACGCAAGGCGCGTCGGGGCGCCGGATGCGCGCGGCCCACTGGGCGACGGTGGCGTCGAGGAGGGCGTCGAGGCGCGTGCGGACGGCAACGTCGAGGATGCGGCGGAAGAGCGCGGAGGGGCAGGAGGCGGTGAAGGCAGCGTCGTGGGAGACGGTGTGGAGGAGCGCGGCGGAGGACCAGGCCTCGAGGGCGGCACAGCGGTATTGGCGGGCGATGGCGGTGACGAGCAGCAGGCGGTCGACGTCCTCGTGTTCGCGCGGTTGGGCGGCTCGTTCTTGGGGGCTGGGGAGGAATCAGTATAGCTGCGGAACCTGCCAGGAGCATACCGTACCTGGCGTACAACGCCCACAAGAGCGCGCGAAATTCGTCGGCGTCGGCGATGAGCAGCAGAGGGGCGTCCAGCTGTCGTTTCACCTCGCGATGCTTAGCGATAATGTCCTGGAATACTGGCGACGAGTCGGACAGCAGCGATCCCTTGATCTATCGCGCCAATGAGCGCTGGCAAAACAACAAGGTACACACGCACCTTGAAGCGGGTATTCAGGATGCGCACAACACAGTCGCCGTCGGTCCTGTAGAACTCGGGGTCGTCGTCCACAGGGCCCGCAGACACTAGACAATCCGCATCGCTATATCCGCCCGTGTCGATCCCTGAGTCCGTCCTCTGACGCTTCCTTGGCCGCGAGGGAGTTTCGTCGCGGGTTTCGCGTATTGTGCCTTCATCCTGGATGATAAAACGGGGAGGCATTTCTGAATATTGGCGTGGGTTGACTCGGGTCTTTTGACTCGAAAGAACAAAAGACGAGAACAAAGGGCTGTTCGGGATCGGTTACCCGCGTAGAATTATAAGACCTTGTTTCAAGGGAGATTACAAGATATGGAAACAATAAGTAAGATCCACAACGCCGAAGGGCAGAGGGAAGGTCTGGGAAGGTGAAGGTATCTGCCAAGTGGCGGTGCCGCGTCGTTGACTCATGTGTACGCCATTTCCTCTCTAGACCGCTACAACTTGACCTGCCAGTTTCCCAGGCTCGGAATTTTATCTCGCTTTCCCCCCCAATTTCAATGGATTTCTGGGGCTCAAAATCATCGTTCGCTCAAAATGGCTCTGCGGCCACCACTATGCACAGCCTGAATTGCGAGCCTATATAGCTTACAAAGACTTTCAAGTCAGTCCCATGCGAAAGCGGGGGGAAGCGACTCACCAGAACGTATAGCCTCAACCAACTGGATCATGTTCTGCAGCTCATTCATCTCCACCTGAAATCCATCTAGTGCCTCGAGGATTTCGCCTGACCTAGTGAGCAAGGCTTTCCACTGCGCCATGCCATCCAAGTTTCCCACCAGCGCACGCGCGCCCCGGCCGTTCAGCTTCGCCTCGAGCTCCCTGATCCGCGCTCGAAGCCCCTGAATGTAGGCATCTTGGACCGCATCGACGAGTCTGTGTTGTCGCAGATGGCACGCCAATTCCAAACACCCTTGCAGGTCTTCTAAAGAGCATCCGTGGGCGCCCCGCCCAAAGTACGCGACGATCGCGTCCGAGATCGTTAGCTGCCCCTGATAGGTGCAGGTTTCCGCGTCCGCCATCCGCAGTAGCTGCGGAAGACCGCTTTTCGAAAGCAAGTTCTCCGGATTCACCTACAGGCGCGTCGAGGGAGTAGACGCAGTGGACTACAGTGCACACACCTCGCCGCCACGCGTATTTTTAACGTCTTGAGACGAGTCCATGACAATCTTCTTCGTCGTCGGGCGCCAAGTTCCACAGACGGAGGGGATATGACTGGGAGGTGCGCACACCCCTGCTTTTAAACACGGCATGAACTACTTATTTATGCAGGTGTGTTCGTGTGTTTGGGGAAGGCGTGGTCCCCAAATACATTTGGATCATATATGCAGATGTGTTCGAGTCTTGGGCGTGTTTGGAGAGGGCGTGCTTGGTCCAAATACATTTGGATTGTTGTTGCATGGCATGGCATTCGGCATTCAGCGCCGAACGCGCACTCCTTTTTTCGCGGAGGATTAACTCACCTCCGTTTAGCAGGAACCATCCGAGATAGAGGGGATCACGCGTCTTGCTCACAGCACGACTCATCTTTTTTTAGCAGGAACCGGCATCGTGTTTCCAGCATGGCGGTGCTATGCTGCTTGGTTTTGCGAGGCAACGACTCATGACGCGGGAGACGGCTTGACAAGAGAGGTTCGCGCCGAGCATATGCGGGACACCTTCCGCATTTAATTGACCTGCAGATCTTTCTGAATTTGGCCACCTTTGGTCTCGCCTTCGCAAATGACAGGTCAGTAATGCCGGTGACTCGTCGAAGCGTCGAGTCAGAGCAGACACGCTCTCGCAAGCAAGCTGACGAAGTCGGGCTCACCGCATGCAGATCCCCGTCAAACGTCCATCCCCTTCATCTCCCATCATGAAATTCATCGCCACTCATCTGTAGATTGTGAGCACCGTCGTTTCCCACCATAAAGCTCATCACGCCGGAACCGCCCTGGCAGCCCGCTCCGCAGAGCATAGCTTCGCAAACAGCCTGCCGAGGTCAGACTCCTTACACTAACCCGCGCTAAGATCCCCGTGAAGCGCTCATCTGTCAACACCGTCGTCTTCCACCACAAAGTTCATCACGCCGGAACCGCCCCGTAATCCCGTTCCGTAGTGGTCTCTAGTTCCCGCGCCGGCTGACCGTTCGATCCGCCGTGCGCCGCGAACCAAATGCAACGTGACCGCCTCCGTCTGCGCATCGCGATTGTAGGGGCGCAAGTCCCCTTCGATAATTTTCTGGGCTAATATTTCACCAAGATTTACATGCAAGCCTCATTATTCGGGAGCCTCTTTTGAACTCCTTTCCGAAATTCACACCGGCAGAGAATCCTACATAGCTCAAGGAATTTACAGGTCAGTCCCGTGCGATAGAAAAAAAAAACAGAGAACTCACCCGACCACATAGCCGCAATGGACTTGATTGTCTTTTTCAACTGATCAATCTCGCGTTGGAACCCGTTCAGCACCGCGATAGTGTTTGCTGCCCTGGCGTCGAGCAGGACCTTCCATTCCGTGGTGCCCACCGGCCTATACGCCACGAGGTCGTTCAACTGAACATCGAGCTCCCTGGCCTTTACTTGAAGCTTCTGGATGTACGCACACTCGACCACATCAACGAGTCTATAGTGGCGCAGCTGAGACGCTAATTTCAAACACCCCTCAAGGTCCGCTGAGGAGTACCCGCGCACGACATGGTCGCCACGCGTAAAATATTCGGCAATCACATCCGAAGTCGCTTGCTGCGCCTGGCCATGTTCGTTCGCCTTCCGGAGCAGCTGTGGCAGGCCGGGTGTCTCAATATCGTCCTGGAAATTGCCCGACGGAGTGTCCTCGAAGCTCCCGAATTCAATGTCTTCAAATTTGACCTCCCGAGCCTACAAGACGCGTCAGCAGGGGTAATAATATCTTGCGCACGGACCTCTTCTCCCAAATTGTTTACGTCCCCTGCACTTTCGAAAGGGTCCATAAGGATGTTTTTCGCTTGGATGTTGATACCTTCAAGTGGGGATGAACTGAACGTATGGGAGGTGCGAATACACAGTGCTTTTAACCCAATTCTACTGAGTGGCACCTCCCTCCAACCGACAATCCTCCCGTCCGATAATAGAATCTGGTTAATGAGACTTGATCGTTTCAGAACCAGAGGAAGTTTGTCACGAGAGACAACGTGATCGTGGCTCGTCGATAACTTTAGCTTGCACCTTTGAACGCGTGAAACTCGGTAAAACAACTTCAAACGCGTCACAGATCTATCTCTCCCAAGATCTTCCCGCCCTCCTCCACCCCTTACGTTACCGGCGAACGCATTCCAAATCGGAAGCTGCGGTTCCAAACTGCGCACGATATTAATAGGAGCAGTCAGAGTACAAATAACTAGTCGGTTTTGGGTCGATTCTGAGGGTCGGTTCTGAGGCGGTTTTCAAATTTGATTTGCATAAGAACTGTGTGATAACCGACCTGAGTTTTGATTGATCAGCGGTTTTCGATGCAGTTTTGCCCCATTTAATAATTTGAGAACTGGAACCGCCCAGAACCGCCTTTCACAACCGGCTCTGGAGGCGGTTTTACGTCGGTTTTGGTTTTGGTTCTCGGTTTTAACTGACTTTTTAAACCTATTTGTAATGTAAAAAAAACAAGACCCAAAACTGTCTCCAGAACCGCGGTTCTGCAAGTCGAGACGGTTCTGGGTTTTATTTGGTTTTCCCACAATAAATTAATTCAGAACCGACTTCAGAACCGACTATCAGAACCGACCGAAAACCGCCCCAAACCGTCGACTCTGACTGCCCCTAGTATTTCAACCAAGTGTTCTGGGTGTGACCTGTGACCTCAAGTGTTCAAATTGCCTTTTTGGGCGATTTTTCGGAGTTTTCCGGCGCCAAAATTGCCCATTTTGCTCGAAAACGTCAATCCAGAAGGCCCGGGACCTGTGACCAATTTTAAAAAAAGTGTTCAGTTCAGGCGGCGCCGTGACCTGTGACTTAAACACTTGGTTGAAATAGTACAGTATGGCGGAGGTAGGTTTCATTGTTTCACCTAAATGATGTCCTGGAAATACCTTACAAGATTATATCTATGTATTCAATGCACTAATGTATTTTAGAGTCCCAATTCTGTTGAAACGGTAAACTTGAAACGGGGTACGGAGGGCCGGGCCGGAATTCAAATTCCGCCGGTATCCGATACTGGTATCGGACACTGCCATCAATATCGAGCCCGAAATATATGCCACCGGACATCATTCGGCGATAGCACTCGGTAAATAACCCGGCTAAAAGGAGCCATAAAATGTTACATTTTACCATTTTACCTGTCGATGTCCGGCAAATCATCGTTCAGATTCCCGAGGTAGGTCGGTAGTATTACACGGCCGGTCCCGCTTAGGAACGCCGAGGAGAATGAAATTTAATGCTAACAAAGTATTCTACTGATAAATGCTTTCGCTTCATAATTTCAGTCGCCTTTTTTGCAACAGGTGGAACTCACCGCCGTGGAGCATCTGATCACACTTTACGGGAGTCCCGCCGTTTATCAATGATTAATACTTGCTCGGCTGGGGAAGCGACACGACGCGACTCGGACGACGCGACTCGAATGTGGACGTGCATGGCTGCGTCCAATAAAGTGCTTGCCACACTTTTGCTACCTGTAGGCAGACTGGTTATGAGTCTAGGTTTCAGGAGAGTGCCCAGTGCTTGAAGGCGAGAGTCCGGAGGATGGCCAAGGCAGATAGTGGGAAATATGTCCTCGATAAGATGTGATGGTACGTTCTCTAGTTTTCTGTCCCTCAGACTTACAAGAGACCGCTTTCAAGTTGAAGCAGGAGGAAGGCGCAAGGACGGAGGAGGAGAAGGATGTATTGCCACGGTGGTCTCGATGAGGAATGTACGGTTACTGTACCTACATACACGAGCCTTGTGACTATCCTCTCGAACGCTACGACAGAAATGCAGGAACGAGGACGAGTAAACGTTCTGGGCTGGGAAATTGGATCCTGCCTCATTCCAGAGCCGCTAGACAACGGAAACTTAGACTCGTAACCAGTCTGCCCAAGAGTGGCAAAAATGGGGCAAGCACTTTGCCGCCTAACGGAAACTTACTTTTCTTTACTCCGGAAACCTCCGGAAACTGTCAAGGAAAGATAACAGCGGTTTTTCGGGCTATAATAACACATTACAGTTGCAACGGCACAAGACATGAGTACAAAGACTAGGCTGGAATACCCAGTTACAAAATTTCCGCTATCTAATTTCTCCACCCAAAAGAGATCCCAATGCTTTCTACGGAGAGTGTTAAGCAGCCGGCTGCCTATGGCCTCGCTCCAATTTTACACTTGTGCCTGTTCAGCGTTGCTTCGGAAGAGAAGAAGCTCCCGCACGCGCCACAATTGGCGCAAACCCGCCCGTGCTGCGTGACCTCGTGCCGCAATCGGTCATGTTTGCGCGAGAACTCCAGAGCGCAGCCCATCGTGCACGGAAAGGACGACTGCGTTTTAGGGCGGTGCGCCTGCACATGCTTTGAGAGGGTGTACTGACTCTTGAAAGTCCGCTGGCATTCAGGCTCGGGGCAGTGGTAGATGCCATGTGTACGGGAGGAACACGACGGACCCCGAGGCGAGGCAGAGATCTCGGAGGGCGTACTGGGCGCTGAGCTCGAGGTATCATCTGTGGTGGGCGAGTTCGAAATACCCGGCGAAACGTCCGGCGGGTCCTCCGGGAGTGTGTCGGGCATGAGACCAAATGCGTCGAGGTGGGGCAACGGGGGCCTTGAAAGAAAATCGGAAGGGACAGTGCACCACGAGTTGGCGCGCTCTTCTGAGGCTGTGATGAGTACGAACTCTGAGGCATAGATCAAGCTCTTACGGGAACCAGCAAAGGGAATTCCAGGATTGAAATAATCACGGCAATCGTATAGGGTGTCCGTGGTGAGAACTATGTGTAGAATTAAAAAAGACACCTCATTCTAAAACTAGCGAAAGACGCACCACTGAATAGAGACTCGGTCATATTAAAGCCGCTGAGAGCGCCCGGGACGTCGAATAAACCGAGGGTCATATCCGGGATTTTGGGAGAGTGCAAGAGGAAATCCATGTCTGTGTCGATTTCTGAGTCACCGGTGCGAGGAAATACGCTGGCCTCCAGCGAATGTTCTCTTGGCTCGGGCAGTAAAATTTGTTGCGGATTCATGTCTTCTGATGTTCTAGATATCAGGGCAGAGTCCTATGTGGAGTTTGCGGAATTCACGTACCACAGATGCTTCCGAGTTCAACTTCGTCGTTACTGTTGTCTTCCACTTCGCGGGAGACGCGGATGGTAAGGGTTACATCTCCGGAATCGCGGACGGCGCAAAGCTGCAGTTTTTTCCCGCTCTCTGATTGAAGGCCAGGGATTTCTGCACCATTTTCACAGATCATGTCGAAGGTGAATTTCCCGTCCATCAACTTGACCTTGAACGAGACCTGCATCGTTTCAAGCGCCTGGATCGGAAGTGTGAGAGACATCGAGTGCCAAGTCCTGCGGTCTCTGGTAAAGAAAACGCGGCTGCGCTGCCAGAATGGTATGAGCATCTGCTCAACTGCAGAAGATTCAACTCACCAGAGAACTGGGTGACCGCAGTATTCTTCACAGCAGGGAAGAAAGAGACCAAATTCATATCAGTCTGGTTGCTCACCTTTAATCCGCTCGAGCCCAAGGTACATGGAGGTATTTCGACAGCTGGGACGGTCGGGAAACGAGAAGCGGATCTTAATCGTGCAGGGTCGATGTCGGTGGTAGAATTAATGTTCTGCTCCATGGCACCCGGCGACTGGGAGCATCTTTTCTTTATCCGCTGTCCGCGGAAATCGGAAAAAAAAACAAACATGTTGAAATTTCGGCCCGGTCTCCGGAGCTGCTCGGCAATGTCAATACCCGGCCAGTCATTGTAGTTTCCCGCTCCTAAGATACATCCGGCGCTTCTGAACACCGGCCATCCGTCACTCCTGAACACCCGCCATCCGGCACTCCTGAGCACCCGTCATCCAACGAAGCTCCCCCTTGTATAACGCCGCAAGTAATTTTAGAATCGGGATCTACATAGGCCTCGGGCTTGCCTCGGGCTACGCAGTCGGAATGCGGGGGACCGGAAAACAAAGCGGGAAGAGCGGACATAACGATGATTCAATTGTGTGTCTCTGCACATCAGTCTGGTCGCTCGGCTGTTAAAAAAACAGAATACTAGCCACCGGAAACTATGATACTTTCTCTACCCAGTCGTTTGAATTCTGCGTCACATGCCCTGAACTCCTCCGACAGCTGGTGAGCGTAGGTAATCAGTAAACATCTTAAGCCAAAAGGCGATGCACCCACTGGGTTGAGGAGGACTTTCTTCATGACGCGAAGGTGGCGTCGGGGTCATCTTTCGGCAGCTGGTACTCGTCGTAAAACACAGATACCTGACGGAATGCTTTGTATTGAAAATGAATTTCTTGAAGCGCGTACGGGCAACGACGTTCCGAGGAGCGAGGGCCAACGAGTGCATGTCAGCTCCGCGCCACCTCCGGGAGCAGCGGCTGCTACATGAGTTGCCACCATGAGCCGCACGTGCACAACGGCCGCGAATACGCGGGCATTCCTGCGCGCGCGGCATGGGGTGCATCCCACGAGTGTTGGAGATGATGCCCGCGCCCGGCATCCGAGATCGTCGGGTGACGGTTCCTGCGCGAGTAACGACGTGTCCTGTACGCATGAAGATGCCCGTTTTGACCGCGCAGCAGGAACTGGGATGCCTTCTCAAATGCATGTGCGCCTGTGGAACGAGCCGACCAGAAGAAAAGAGAAGAATACGATTCATCTCTCCGACATTTACCGTGACTGCGAGCGTGCGAGTTGTTGATCGGAGCTTGAATTAAAACTGCCATATTAAAAGACGATCACGATCCGCGATCACGATTTTAGTTCTCGCCAAATGTGGAAGGAAATCTGTGCGAAGATAAATCCAGGGGAGGTATAAACCGATTTGCCGATGAACGTAGTGTGAATGCGCCCATGAATTTGGGGTCTGACTTTTCGAGGTGATATTAGAAGCATTCGGTGGATTTCCACGCTGCACTTGAACATGAGGCACGCACGGCAAAGGCCTGATTATAGAAATAAGAGCACCCGCGGTCGAGTCAGAAGTAAAAGCGTCAATGCTGACCTGCTTCCGCCACAGATAAACATCGAGAAGTCGCAGAGGATCGGGAATACGGTGCCAGTGGATTAAGTAGTCTCTCAGAGCCAGACACTTCAATCAAATGAACCTCGTACTGGACTAAGTGCCTTTTGAGGTATCGCTTGACGAGGCGCAGCGTTGAGGCCCTAGTCCCGTGAGCCGCATGGCGGCTGATATGAGCCGTTATAATCTACCAAAGTCAGCTAGAGCGCAACAAAAAAGAAAAACACGTTACATCCCGAAATAGAAGGTCCGCAGACTCGGAGGAAAACGAATATTTGCCAAATGTTAATTCCCTTTAACTTTAAACCAACGCGCACCTGTCTACTGTTTGTGTTTTCGGAGACCCCCATCCCTCATCCGCGCCAAGCCGAGAACGTCTTTTTACGTGTACGCGATCCCGTACCAGGACCACAACCGCCCGCACCGTGCTTACGTAATCTGAATATTTCATCCACTTCCAAACGGCACCTCTACATTCTCTAGTATGTATATTCCCAGCACCTCACCTTTACCGCTGGGAAGTATTTTACCGGCCCATCGCTGCTCTCACCCCACACTCCACCAGACTCGGACTCTACGCCCGCTTCTCGACGATCTCGACGCCCGAGTCGCTCGCGCCCGAGTCGTTGAAGACGGGGCGCACCTTGGCGAGCCCGTGCGCGTTCTTGTAGAACACGACGTCGCCGTCGTCTTCGACGAACTGTGTTGTGTGCGTCAGCGTAAGCGCAGGAGAGCAGGAGCAAGAAAGCCGGAACGCAAGAGGCAAGAACGGACACCGGAACAGAAGAAGAACCAGAAGAGACGAGAGGCGGAACGCACCTTGCACTCGCGGAAGACGCGATACATCTCCGCCCACCCGCCCGCGCCGCCCTCCCAGCGCACGCCCGCGGGCCCGAGCACCTTGCGCAGCGCGTCCGACGCCTCCCACGCGTTGTAGTGCGGGATCTTGCTGCACACGTGGTGCAGGACGTGCGTCTCGCTGATCCCGCACCTACCCGGCTGTCAGTACGGAGGATTCAAGCAGAGAGGAAGACGCACGTCGCGTGCGCGCCGATCCAGGCCATGACGCCGCCGAGGTCGCCGAGGAGGCTGCGGTCGAGCGTCGAGAGCGCGCCGCGCGGGAAGGTGAACTGCGGCGCGCGGTAGTGCGGGAGCAGTGGGTCTGTGTGCTGCAGGAAGGTGATGAGCACGAGCCAGTGGTTCACCCTGCGTTCGTATCCGCGTAAGTCCGGGAGGCAGAGGGGGGAGGCGGCGCGCACCAGAGGTACGGCACGCCGTAGACGGTGAAGACGGTGACGACGCCATACGTGTAGACCGCGGCGGCGAGCCCGGCGAGCCAGAAGGCGACGCCGATGTCGGAGAGGACGATGTCCGTCCAGTGGTGCGGCGAGAACATGACGGCGCTCGGTTTGAAGTCTACGGCGCATGGTGAGAAGAAGACAGGCAGGCAAGCAATGCAACCCACGGTTGGTGCCTTTGGGGTAGCGCTGCTGGCCCGAGGCGTTGCGGATGATGTACGCCGGCCAGCCTAAGAGCTGCGCACAGGGGTGGGGGGACACAATTAAAATACGAGTGAATGGAGGGCGGCGGTACTGACGAGGAACGTAGCCACGCCCATGGTCGCGCCGATGGGGGAGTCGCCCAACGCCTCCCAGAGCTCCTTCTTGACCTCCTCCGACGCGCGGGCGCCGAGGCGGTCCTCGCGCGCGGGGTCGAAGGGTGCGAGGCCGCGCTGCGTGCGGGTGCGGGGCACCCAGACCTGGTCCTGCGTCATGTGCCCCGTCGACGCGTGGTGCTTCGCGTGCGTTATGCGCCAGGAGTGGAACGGGACGCCGAGGCTAGCGTGAGCGAGAGTCAGCGGCGGTGAAAGAGTGTTCGCGCGCGGACGCACGCAGAGTGAAGGATCCAGCCGGCGGTATTGTTGATCAGCTTGGACTCTGAAAAGGCCTGTTCCGTGGAGCGTCAGCTTCTGCCGCCGGTCATAGTCGTGCCTACCTGATGCCCAGCTTCGTGGCCTGCAGACATGGGTTAGAGATAGCACAGACAGACGGCAAAGTACACACCAATGACCCAGATACCGGTTCCAAAGAGGCCGGCCCAGAAGCCATACAGCGACCAGAGGGCAACTCGCGCGAGGGAGTACACAACCGGGTACGGCGCCGCGAATGTGGCCGGGTTAATGAACGTATCGGCGTACACGGCAGCCTTGTAGAAAGCCCCGATGAGGGACATGTGCCAGAGGCTATGAAACAAAGATGAGGCCACACTGAACTTGAATTTCATGACCCTGCATACGTGTACGCAGACGACTTGAGCGCGGAACGCTTGAAGCAATGGGCGCTTCAGATGTGCTTTAAGTCGATTTCGAGTCGCTCGGAAGCTTGAAGACATACGGAATAGCGTCCAGCAGCTGCTTCACGGTCAGATCGGGGACAACATACACCCCCAGCTCGTCTGCAGTGTCGGACATTTTGGCGAAAAGGTGATGTGCTGGCGAGCGAGCTCTTCCAAGCGAGCCTTTAAACTGGGGCGCGGCAACAGAATTTTGGGGCGCCAAATGGAGACCGGGATGACACGTGGTTCGCGTGAATGGCATTTTCACATGCTCGCAATTTTAATTGATGCACGGCGGCAATGGCGGCATCCAGAGCGGACCTTGTACCGGCCTGATGTCCGATCAGCTGTTATTGATGCGTGTCTTTGCTCCCAGTGGGCCACCCATGCCATGCTGCAAAAAGACCAGAATCCAGGGCTTCATCAATGAGAATGCCATGTGGGGGTTGTTAAATATAATTATCCTTGCAATTTTGGTTCGATTCAATTGCATTTTATCAATACCAATACAGAATTACTACGAAGTCGAGCGCGCACGCCAAACTGCGCGTTATCCTTTGACAAAAAAACTATCGCGAACGTGACCTTCCCAACCGGGATCCACCTGCGTGCAAAACGGATCCTCGCTCGCGCGCCACGCGACCTCGTACCCCGCCGCCGCGGCCCGCGGGGTCAGTTAGGTGTGTACCATTCATCTGGGTAACCGCGTTGGAGGAAATCTCGACAACGAGGAGGCCGAGCTGGCGGATAGGCGAGTCATTATTCAAGGGGGAGGAGGGGAGGGAGTGCTGAGGAAGGGAGGATGGGAGAGAAGGGAGACTCAGCTCCTATGGTTGTTAGCCCGCATCAGCCCATCAATATTTCATTGGATGCCGCCGGTATGCCGCCGTGCATCAAAATGTATTGATGCCGGTTCTCTCAAAACCCAAACTTTCATGGGGTTGGAAGAGCCTGGGAGCAGTTTGACTGGAAAGAGCAAGTCCGACGTCCCAAGTTCTTTATTTCCTCAATTTCTAGGCTTGATAGGGCTTGCCACGTCGGAAATCCCGTCACCGACGGCCACATTTCGCCGCAGATCACACCGATCGTCGGGAGTTATATACCCGCCGGTGGAAAGTTGGTGGCCCTGGCATGGTGGGCCGTGGCGGCAAGAAGGAAGAGATCAGCTTCGGATCAGCTTACAAACTTCGGCCATCGATTTGACTCATCCATTCAACATCGTCTTTTTATCTCTGCCCTTCAAATTGATACCCAGGACCACATGGCCCTTCGCGAGCGAAGGGGAGATAATCACAGACGCGATCTCGGTCTCAGAATTTGCTATCATCACCAATACTGACGAGTCAGGCTTGGCTAAAGCCTAAATTGCCTTCGGTGCTCATGTTGAATGTGGCTAGGAGAGACAAAGTTGAATGCCTCGCTGTCAGAAAGGCACAGTCCATTAAGTGCATACTGAGTCACTGGCGCCCCGTTCGCGAGTAATATGCCTCCTAGTCGATTGAATACATCCGAGGGTCTGATACGGTGACTAGTTAGTCTCTCTAGACAGATGCTACAACGTAAACACACTCATTCCTCGCTCGTTTTAACAACTAGTTTGGTCCGAAACCCTGGCAATCCATTTGTTTTGAGCTCACTTTGACTCAACTCCAGCTACATACCGCACGCACTGGACCTCGCTGGGTCAGAGTAGTAGTATCAGGGCGGGAAGTCGTCGGCTGAATTTGCGTGACGAGTAAAATGGTCTTCACAAGGTAAATCCTTTCAATGCCAGTGGGCATTGGGCACAGGGCAAATCGACAGATGAATGAGAATCAACGGTATGATCTCCACTGGAGTTTGCACTTCAGTTCATTTGGAACGACACTGGTAAAATGTATATCAATCGGTAACGGAGGCTCCGTTGGTTCGGACCGTTTAATTGTACTATATTTAATACAAACACAGAGAAATCAGAACAGGATCAATGATTATCTGCTCTACAAGGCCAACTAACCACCCATAGAAAATGCTCCGTTAACCAATCCCTCGCCGGACTCCATTGAAGGTGCGCCATGAAGGCGACGTTATCATCCACCATGAGCATGTTGATCAATCATGATCTTCGAGCGCATATATTCAGACAAAATAAGAGTCCTAGCAACAGTCAGCCTGGGGGCAGTGCGTGTACGTCGTCGTTATCAGCACCATGTTGCAATTGATCAAAGATGATATTGGAGCATATCTACGAGCACCTTTGGGGCATCAAGACTCACACAAACCACTACTGAGTCTCACCTTGTCTGTAAGTCCCCGTGGCATAGATTCAGCGGAGGTCAGTTGAGGTGCCGTTTCATTGTTTTATAAAACCCTCAGTTTCGTCATTTATTCAGCTGACCTCCGCGTCGGAAGCGGGAAAATTGGGACCACAGAAGACTCGTACTGTCGTCTCACGAGTGCGTGTACGTTGGGGTAGTCATCTAAGACGTTGATCAAAGATAATCTGTGAGCCGTCTGGTTATATATACCACAGATGGTGGTCCACCGGACGTTTCTAGTCCCAATCCCGCGCCCGCGGGAGCGTCTCCCTTTTTTTTTTTTTCATCCTTGAACCCTCCATCCCTACCTGTAGGCTATGGCGCGTCAGCATGCTCCCCTCCAATTCTTCCTGAGGATCTCCCAGGCGGCGATCCTCCTTGGGTGTGTGGTCGCTCAGACCGGGGGGCTCTTCTCAGAGTGCGGTGGTTAGTGGGTTTGACTTCCTTCGTACAATACCACCGCTTATATGAACCAAGCTACCCTTACACCTTGTGTTTCTGGCACAACTTGCGTCCTCCAGAACGAATTTTACTCGCAATGCCTGTGAGCGGAAATAATCGTTTCTCTCATTTAGGATGTGCATTGAATGAGTCTCGTAGCCCCAACAATGCTGAATCGGAGGGAGGAGCTAAATCCCAGACCACGTCGCCACTTTCCGTTGCATCCACAGCTCCTCCTACTACTACCACATCCGAACCTCCCACATCACCGATTTCCACTAGCAGTGAATTAGCCGGGACCAGCCTGTAAGTGCGTCGTATTTATTGTTGGAAGCACTGGTGTTCACAAATTCCGACATTCCTGAAAGGACATCCTTCGGCTCCGGCATTCCTGCGAGCACATCCTCAAACTCTGATACTCTGGCTCCTGAGAATACATCCGTGGGCACGCAGACATATCCGCCGCCAGTCGCCGGTATCAGGTAAATACTCTTCATTGTCTGACGAAACATGGCCTAAACGGAAGGTTTTCAAAGAAAATCATCGGTTGCCGCCGGCACGATTGCTGGAATCGTAATCGGAATCATCGCCTTCCTCATGTTGATGGTATTTATTATGGCCTATACTCGAGGTCACTTCCGGCGGAGACGCGGGAGAATTCTGGCTCGCTGGAGGCCAATGTATTTGGAAAGTACCGCGGGAAACGGGCCTACCCTCCCTGTCGCAGGGTCGGCTTCCCAGACGGATGGTAGAGTCGGGACGCGCTTGAAGAGCTTCCTGGCTCAAGCCGCAGCTTCCACAATCCGCTCTCATGGGCCCGCGGAGCGCCAGGAATATCTTAGAAATCGGATTCTCGCCGCACAGCGAGAGCTAGCCGCCTTGAATGATGGTTCTTCGCCGTTCAGTTCTGATACTAAATCTAGCGGGGACGATGTCCAAGACGGCTCAGAACAAGTGGGTCAGCTAAACGAAGGTGTGCAGGAGCGAACCGAGGTCATGCAGGAGCGAATTCGCATGTTGGAAGCTCAGTTGCAGTCTCAGTGGGCGTTTGGGTTGACGGATGAGCCACCGCCAGGATATTTTGAGTAGGATCCGCGCTGCGAGGAATACAATGTAACAATAACCTTTCAAGAGACGAGTGTGAATTACATGACGTGAACTATCCGGTGGAAACAGTTGCATCACAATATTTTTGGCGCGCTCGTTGTGGTATTTTGCCTGTCAGTTTCAGCCCCCTTTCAACTCAGATTTCTTGAAAATTCCTGTTGAAAAATATCGGCACAGAAAAATTCCCGGGTGTTGAATGATCCACCAGGAGGAATAAAAAAGGATGTGTAACGGCGAATCGAACCATGTCACGTGTCCATATGTTCAATTTATTTCAAACGGTTGCAGAATGATCTGGGTTTCCAGTGAGTGAATTCCTCGGTTCAAATTCATGCCTAAGTATTTAGCTCTCTTTCCCCAGTGAGAGCACATAGAACCAGACAGCTTCGGGGGATCCAGGTAGAATTAGGATTCGGGTAAGCGTCTCAAGCGAAAAATTTCAACACGCATTGGCCATAGGTCTGGCTCGGTCCCACAATTGTAACAGCCAGTTTACTAAATTGACAAACATGTAGCCAAGATATGGGTGGCTATGCATACTTAACATCCAAGATGCCCCTAGACTAGAGGCGGGGGGCGGAAGCCTGGTACAAAGTCTCTGATACGGACGAAGATCCGGCGGGCGCGTGCGGTTGATAGTAACTGCGGAGCAACTTTTGGGAGGCTCTCATTATTCCCCTTTCATTCTAGATTCTGCATGCATGCCCGACGGGACTGCAGAGCAGCCGCTGATGGACGAACTCTTAGCTGCGCGGGTATTTTAAACGATTTTAAATTCATAATCGGGTTAGATATATTACAGAAGTTGGGAGAAACAAATTTACCAATCAGCATCCTCGTCCACCAGGCCCTTCCAAACACTCTCCTCATCCCTGAATCGATCCGCAAGCATCGAAATGCCGAAACTCCCTATGCCGTCTAGCTGCATCGTGTTCTAACCAACAGGTGAACAGCCGATCACTCAACGAATACCAAGAACACCTACATTGAGCAAATGGACCACCGCATAATATTTCAACAGCTCCACAGTCCTGGTTCAAGTTGAGTATCACATACTACACTATGAACCAACGACGCACTCAATAGGCGGCGGCTCAACGAAGCGCCCGCCGTGGGCGAGCGAGGCATCATTGAGCCAGGTTATATAGCGCCGGAAGAGCTCTGGAGGTAAAATGAGCGCATGTGTGACCAAGTTATTGACAGGATACCTTCGCCGAGCCACATGTCGCGCCAGTACGGGCCACTCTTGCGGTTGTCGTCGAACTTCTCATCTTTCGCCGTGGGCAAACGGGCGCTGCCCTCCCACACCTTCACGAACCCGTACGATTGGTATCGGCCCATGGTCCAAGGGCGCCCTGTAGATGATTAATTGAACACAAACGTCGCGAGGGGCGAATATACCGATAGTGTATGCCAGCGTCGGGTCGGGGACATAATGCCCTGTCCAATGGATATTCTCCGGGCGCCGCGTCGTTCTGTCGGCGATTCAAGAATATGCTCGTAGGAACGGAATAGAGGCTCACGAATTCGGAGGGAAAAGGGGATTGCCACGAAATCCCGTTGCGAGTATAATCTACCGTTCAGTAATCAGTCGCGAGCTATTCCCGAGATATGGCTCCGTACTTCGTCGATACCCTGCAGAACAGAGCCATCTATGAGATGAATTTTTCCATTGCGGATGCCGTTGCTGTGGTCGGTGAGGGGTTCGAAGGACGCAATTTCGGGTACGAATTCTGTGATGTTTGGGAATCGCGAGAGACTGCGCTGCCGCGCGCCAGTCGTGTCCTTGGGCGGCTGGAGACAATTTACAGGCACCTCTCTCCACAGGGAGAAGAAAGCTCACCCGAATGCTGGCGATGATTCGACGCGCGAACGGAGCGAGATCGCGCGAGATTTCAGAGGCAGAAACAGAGGCGCCAACGATTAGGACAGTCTTCCAGCATCTCAGCTTTCGATAGGTGAATTATGTTGGCCTCGCACCTTGCCCGCATACGGCTCTGGATGTCGGTACTTCTGCGAGTGGTACACGCTATAGTGGCCCCCCTGCGTCACCTTGCTCCACCCGATGATGCCGTCGATGTCGGGAACGTGCGGTGCGGTGTACGGGCCGGTAGCGAGGACTACCGCGTCAAATATCTCCGTCCACCATTCCTCCAGGATTCTCTGCGACTCGCGCAGACGCTCCAGACGGCGAAGGGTGAGCACCCATGTGTGTGTTTCCGCGTCCTTTTCCACCTTTTCCACACGGGTCGAGTAGACGGTGACGGGCGGCGCACCGGGTGTCGTCGGGCAGTAGTCGTTTAAGTTGAGGCAGTGGTGGGAAGCATACGAGCGGACGTGCCGCTGAATCGCGTGGTTGGAGAGCACCCACGGTGTATCCTGGTCGTATTTCACATCTGGGAGCTCTGTGCTGACCTGCCGCGAGCGTCACCATCACATGGAACAGGGACAGAAAGCATTGGCTCACTTTCGGGGAGTTAGTGTGAAGGCTGTCCCAGAGGGGACGCGGTTGCCAGTGCTCCGTCCATCGGTCATTCAGCGTGAGTCCGTCATCACCTTCGTTGTAGTATCGTGTCGCCGGGAGGTGGAGCGGTATCTCGACCGTCTGGTCCACGGGCTTGTCACTGAACGATATGAGTTACAGTCTAGAGATTCGGGGTAAAGCTCACGGATAGGGCTCCCTGACAGGAGTCTCTTCGCTGTAAAGCCAGTTTCCTCCGGGATGTGGCGCTCGCTCGAACAGGCGGACGGTAAAGTTGTGCTCGACGAGCTTCGCGGCAGCTTGAAGTCCCGCAGGTCCCGCTCCGACGACTGCGACACGCCGAATAGGGTGGTGAAAAGTAGGCGTCTCAAATACGGCTTGCTGACACGATACTGAGAGGATGAAAGAAAGCCAAACCAGAAAGACCTTCAGCAACGCCATGGTCAGAAGAGATAAGCCCTGATATAATTAGTCGATGGGAGCTGCCAATGGGAGCGGCGATTAGCGATTTGTGGCAGATATGACGAATCTTCTGAGATTGCAAGCTTGAAGACCACTGAAGGGCGGAGGACGTGAGCCAGTGCTTGGATCGCGCCACATGTCTAGCGGTCCGAATTCCGGATTGGACGCATGGAATTCCACTGGCAGCTTTTGCGAGAATTGTGTTGACCCCCCCAAAAATAGAAGGTCCCCATGCATCAATTTTTTTAGAAAAACCAGGAAAAAAAGGTCAACACGTCGGTCTACGTCGGTTCGCCTCGGAGTGGCAATGTGGCAATGGCATGAGTCCAAGGAACGAACATCACGGGCTATTTGAACAACATCGTGACATCTCGACAATTGGCGCTTGCTTGCAGCTTCCCGACACTTGGATCTGCGGCGCGCCTCATGCCCAAAAGCTTATCTGGCACGGTCTATTTGCTCTTTTTTCTACGATCATGGGTCTTCCAAAGCCTACGACTCTTTCGGCGAGTCCAGCAGCCAAACAGAAAAACCCAAACCTGCGAGATCTGTTCGTGCGCAGTCTGCGACTCGAGTTCGGGGGGCTCTGTATAGCGGGTATCGCCGGCTGCTGCAACAGGATCTTCAAATCGCCCACGTATGCCCGGACGCGCAAACTTTTGAACCCAAGTATGCGCTTTCTGGCCGGCGATCGCATGCACAAGGAGCACGATACCATGACCGCATCTCTCGACCAGTGCCGCTGCAATTTGAAGGATCCGTTCATCGCGAAACTGCACGAAAGGTTAGCCACTGTCGATCCGCTCAATTTCACGATCCTCGAGCTTTCCTTTGCGCTCATGGACGCGCTGAACCCTGGGACCAAAAAGCCGCTGCCGCCCCCCGATGAGCCTGCGAAGGATTTGGATTAGGTGGTGCTGGGAATGACAGACTGGCTTGAGTTGGCCGATGAGGAGGATCAGCTGGGGCCATTACCCGAAGAATGGTTCAAGCCGAAGGAGAAGGAGCCAGAGGAGCTAGAGGAAGAGGATCCAGAGCCGGGGCCCCCAGAAGATTTGGAGCCATGGCCCAACGGGCCCGCAGATGTCTTTCCCTCTATGCAGGGCCTTGGCCAAACGCTGCAGAATCTCCTTTCTGGACCGCCCAGCCGTGTGGCGGCAGCGGTGTCTTCCTTCTCATCTCGCGCCTCTCCGGCTACTCCCCGTCCTTCACGACGGAAGTTCTGAGCGCGGAAATGATGATGCCGTGCGCGCTCGTGCACCTCGAGCAGGCGCTCGACCGCTTCGAGGCCAAAAACCCGACCGAGACGTTCCGCCTGGTAATCGCGTCCGTCACGCTCTTCCTACATGGAATCCCCACGCGCTGCCTCGTACGCCTCATCTACGACTTCAACGATATTCTCCTCGACCTCGCTGGGCGCATCCAGCCCGCGCTCGAGGAAATGCCCGGTCCCGAGGCGGTGTTCGCCAAACAGTGGTGGACGTCACTCCACATCGGCATTCAGCTCGGGCCCACGTACCAGTGGGTCAAATTCGGTTCCGCCAAGTTTGACCCCGTCGCCGCCATGCATCGGCCCCCCGCCGACAGCACAGAGGTGTACCGCCTCATGCGCGCGCACCGCACGCGCATCATCTGCAAGAAGCCGAACTGCGCCCACCGTGCGGAGCCCGTATCGAAAGCCATGATGTTCTGCCGGCGCTGCGCGCTCAGCTGCCACTGCAACGCAGAGGTGCGTAGCTCTCATATATACCAATGGTAGCCCTGCTGACCCCGCCCAGTGCCAGAAGCAAGCCTGGAGCAAGGGCGACATACCGCACAAGGGGCTGTGCAATGCCGTGGACGCACTGCGGCGCAAGACCGGACTCGACAACGACACGTTGTGGAAGGACGTGCTGACGCGACCCGGCGTAAAGGCTGAGGGGCTCTTTGCTCAGATCTGCGATACCAAAGGCGTCGACACCGCGATGCTCGAGGACATTGCGGTGGAGATCAGGCAACATAAGACCGCGATGTGGGTCGCCGGTGTTGAGTATTAGTCGTGCGAGAGAATGAAGATTTCAACCATAATCTGAACTTGCTTTACTTGAATTAGAACCGGCGGCTAGTAATTGTCTCTACAGTTGTCTGCCGTGCAGCAAGCTCTAATAAACATTGCTTTAATCGTCGACACAATCCAAGATCTAAAACCTTCTAATCTCTCAAGCGATGTGGGTATCATACCAGTTCAACTACTCAGCCTTCACTTTCCCCTCCGTCCTGAGCTCCTTCCCCCAGCCGAAAATGCGCCAGAGCCACAATCCAACGAAGGCCAAGATCCACGAGCCCGCAAGTCCGACGACACACCGTGCACCCGTCGCCTCGAACAGCGTGAAGAACGCAACCGCCGCACGCGCGCTCGCCGGTCGTCTGTCGCCATCGAGATCGATCTCGAACGGCAGTTTCTTGGCGTCCGGGATAAGGTAGCTGGCGGCCGCCAGGCCCGACGCGAAACCGTCCTCATGGAAACCATATTTGAGGTACGCCCCAGCGTACGAGAGCCCGCGCGCGCGCTGAATCTTGGACATCATCTTCTGAGCGCGGACCGCCTGCAGGGGGGTCAATGCCTGTATTAGGATTGGAGGCAGGTGGACGAACGTTTGCATCGAGGACGGGGTGGTCGTATTGGTATCGCCCGGCGATCGTACCTTCCCGGGGTTCGAAGGGCGGGTTTAGCGTGACGAGGACGGGGCCGTACTTTGACTCGGGGATGTGCTGCAGGTCGTTCATTCCATCTGCGCAAAAAAATCGGTGAGTATCAGATGGTATGGACTTGAATTAGCATACACGTCCTGAAAAGTATGAGAACAGAACAACAGAGTGCCGAAAAGACTTACAGCGAGACCTGATCCGAGTTGGCTTTGCGGCGGCCTTGACAATCCAATACCGACTGGGTCAAATAATTCCAGCACGACCAAGCCAGGCGGCTCTGAGGCATGAGCTTGTGGTGGTGGTTAGCAGTTAATCTTCGTTAGTTAATCTTCGTCAAGCGAGCAGAATTCATTACTTTGACATCCGAATGCAACACCGCCTCGTTCCGATTCCACTGGAACATGTTCAGGACGTCCCTCTCGTCGTGGGTCATACCTTCTCCGGCTTGAAGGATGGAGAGTGCAGTATCAGAATGACAGGCAAATATCACATGGTCGTAAGTCTCCGTGTCGCCGGTGGCTGTTGTCAACTGCACGGTGCTGACCCCTGCCTCGGTGCTGACCGAACGGACCGGGGTCGACAGATGCAATTGCGCCGCCGGGAGTTTCGATAGGATTTGATTGACGTAAATCCGGCTGTAGGCACGTTGATGAAATGGAGACAGCACTGCAAAAGGACTGACCTGCCGCCTTCAAGGGTCAACCAAGAAGGCTTTCCTGTTATTTGAAGCAGGTGGTGATTGTTCAAGAACTGTATCTGCGCTTGCTTGTCGGATTGATTCTCGGAGACGTACATAAAACATACCAGCGTTCTCGCAGGAAAGTCCATGGCGCATTTATCGGGCGGCGTGCTCCATATACACGCTGTCATGGGCTAAAAAAAATCGATGAGGGAGACCCCGTTAAAAGGGAAATGCCTTACAATCAGATAATTATCCTTGAACGAGTCGGAATACCCTTCGCGGTCCAGATAGTCGCCTATCGAGCATTCTGCGTCGAAATTCCCGGCGATGATACTTCTAGCACAGGCGTTGAACCGCAAGACGTCGTAGATCAGCCGCCACATGTTCGGATCAATGAGCCGGTACGGTTGGCAGAAGATAGTAATCAGATTGGTGCCAGCCCATTCGAACAAACCGTGGTCGCGCGAGACGCTAAAAGTCATTTCGGTCGGGAGAATTGGGATGTCGTGCAATTTGAGGAATTTGATGAAATTGGGGTATGTACTCGGGTTAAACACGATCTGTGGAATAGAATTTCAGCAAAATTAACCGCAAAAAAGGGTGTGCAAGTACAAAGCCACTGCTAGTGCTTTAGCTCGTGTTTGAACGGTTGGCTGAATCGACCTACGTGTCGACATACACGCCCTCTCCCGACTTCTTCCCAGGTGGAGTGTATTTGACAGTATTCGCATGCCCACCTGGACGGCTGTCCGCTTCGTACAGGTGGACCTCATGCTCGCTGTACTCGTTCAAGAGCTGATATACCGAGATTAAAAGACCAGGCTGAGCTCGGACGGCTGAGAGAGGCGCACCCAAGTTGCCCCGAGGCCAGAGACACCGGATCCAACTACGGCCACTTTCATGGCGGTCGAGGGAGCGAAGAGGAGAGGGATGTGGTTGCTGTCACGATTTGCAGCCGTGCTCAAAAACATTATTGGGATCACATCTGCCGTCTGATGGCGGCATTTCCCGTGGAAGCTCGGAACCCTGGAACTGGGCCGATCGCGTGCCGAAGAACCTTCCTCAATTGAATGGCCTCTTCGTTTCCGGTCTTAACCGAGGCCGCAATTTTAATGGATGCCTCCTCCATCATCAGATCATCAACTACAGCTTAACTCGTTGCAGATCGTTGCCCAGACAATTTTTGGTTGAATCCCGGGCATCTCGGGAAACACGTTTGCGCATTTAGTTCACGTACGATCCTGTTTTTTTAACGTGGGAGGGTTCGGTTGTGATCGGTAATGAACAGCATCCTCGTTTGGGCAACTCAATGCCGGAGGAAAATTACAGCAATATGAGTGGCCAGATCTGGTGCATGAGGAGGTTACATATGTCGTGTCATTATATATTCGGTAACGGATTTAAACTCTCCTGGCCAGCAGAAGCCTCCATCTTGGCGAAGTTGAGCGTACCGAGACCCTGCAAAAAGGGAATATCAGCATACCAGAGGAAAGGACCTAGAACGAAAGCAGACGGGATCCCATCCAGCTATGGCCGCGAAGCCGTCCGTACCGCAGCCAGGGTTGTTGCCGGTCGTACATCTCGGGGTGCGAATAGAGCCACGGGCTGAGAAAACCGAGGGGCGATTTACCGGCGCCGACGCGCTGGTCATTGAGCAGGCCGATCATGCCCGCAAAAATGGGGGGTGAAGACTGATGTCCTATTTACAGGCCTCGTGATATCGCGCAAGGCGATGGGTATGTTCTCGCCCTGCGCGGAGACTCGGGGTAACGTGCCCGGAGGCGTTGAAGAATCCCGCGTTGGTGGTGCCCTGTGCTGACAGGTACGCCGCGACAGCGTTGGCTTGGTAGTCGGGCGCTAAAGGGGTGGTTAAGGAATGTGGAGCAAGGAAGATATGAAAGGAAGGAAAGTGTGTACTGCTGAAGTAGGAGAAACCACCACTAGAGAAGAATCTCCTATAATTAAACAAGGTTTTGGGCGCTGATTGCTGCGCGACGGACCCCGCATTTCTTGATCGGCGTTGAGTGGGACGGCGTTGTTCACCAAGATCTCCCCGGAACTGACCAACATCCGACCGATGGTAAATTTGCCTTGATCGGTTGAATTCATGTTTGAGGAGGTATTTCCGTTACGCGCGTCGATTGCCCGAGGACTACGGTCATTATCCCGACCCTCTGGTGTACGTGGATTGGTCCAAACCGCTCAAGCCCCCCGTTGCAAACATTGGAATGCACGAGGTTTCTCTTTCCTCCCGCAATCACCGTCAACACTCATCCATTATCCCCATCACCGACATTTTATTCGTTCCTGCCACCTGATACCCGTCTTCGGCCGTTCTGTTGATCCAACATGGACGTCGAAGACTGTCCTCGACCTGTGTAAATCATTTTATCTCAATCCCTACCTCCGACACCATGACTTCTATTTATTCCGCTATCTCGTTTATCTGTATGACTCTAAGAAGGCCGAGGAGCAGCGGCAGGCGCGTGTGCGACACTTGGGGCGCGCAGGGCGTTGTTTAGTGTGTAGGATTATTATTAAACCGTTCGAAAGTTTTCCACAAATACCAATACTACCAAGAACCCCGCCACGGCAACGGACGCTACTGATGCTACTGGCCGACCGGCCGAAGGATACCAGAGCTACTGGTTGCTACCAAGATATTGGTGAGGGGCGACCAGTACTACTAGTGCTACCAAACACAAAGGGAGGGCTACCGGGCAAATTGTTGTTTCCTGATGTTGAATATTGAATAGCGGGGGCGATGAGCCGTGAGAGGATAGTGAGGAACAGCTCCCAGCTCCCGAAATATGCGAGTGGTTCGACGCAGGCCTCAAGGACTTAGATTCGTTCATTTTTTCCTGGGTGGCCGATGAGTTTGATAAGTTGTGCTGCCATTACTGATGCCATCCGCCGAGTCATGCCGCGATAAGATGGCCGTCCGTCGGTATCTCCGGCTCGGAGGCCCTATCCTTTTTTCTTTGCGCCTAATATCGCTGGCCTGACCCTGGTTCAAACACGGATCAATTTTTTGCGGACGAAGCCGGAAAATCGATGACGAGCGGACTATAACTCGTTCGAAGTATTATGCTCAGAAAGAAACGACTGAACACCAGATGCCAGTAGCGCGTACTCGTGTTCCAGGGAATACTCACTCCGACGCCGCTGGACGTGCTCGCCATATTTCAGGCCCACAAGCGCCTGCATTCGGACCCCAACGCGGGAACCACAAGAGAAGGAAATGCGGGTCGAATCCAAATGCCGGTCAGCTAAATTGACTGTGGTCCCCACCGAATCAATGAGAATACGCAAGGAATCAGCGTGCTTATTTATTAACAGGATTACAGATTCAGTCAACGCGCAAGTACGCGCAACTCGCTTAGGGAAACCAACAGCGACGTGTAAAACTCCTCTGATAACGCTCGAAATATTCCAAGTCGCCAGAAGTTCTCGATGGCGGTAAAATCTGCGGAGGACGAAAGGTCGGTTGGAATATATAGGAGGAGATTCAAGCGCTGCCCCTTACCTCAAACCAAAATTTCTCCCTCCTTGCCGACGTGATATACATTCCATCGGTTACAAGTCGGCGCAGGGCACCTAGGATGTCGGCGTCGGGTCTGGTGTACGGCCTCACATATTTAACAACAAGCCGGAAGGTCCGCAACCGCGGCTGGGAGGACACACGCCGAGCAGACAACACACCGGCCAACTTCTCGTATTCAGAGCGCTCCAGATCGAATCCGCGCATCGTGAGGTTGGCGAGGTTGGGGAGGAGCTGCGGGTGGGACAAGAGGTCGAGGAAGGAAGAGATGGATTCCGTGAATCTGATGTGGAGGTCTGTCAAACCAGGGAGAAGCCGAAATACCGGCACGCTTTCCTCCGCTTTCCAGGCCCAATTTATCTCCGTCTCCAACGACTTCAACGGCGGGGAGGACCGCGTCAAAAACGCGACGAGGTCGTCGGATAGGTCCGAAGTACGAAGGCTTTCCAAGGCGGGGAGCGTAAGGTAGTTCAAGATGTGCTCGCTGCTGCGGCTCGTTCTGTCACCGGGTGGTTGAATTCGCCCAAAGCGCAAACGCGTGAGACTGGGATGCGTCAACGGGGATAGTTCGTCCTCGTCGAAGTAGTGGGAATGGGATATGTCATCGAACATGCAATCGACAAGGCCCGGGGCAGCGCGCAACATCTCCACGCATTCGCTCGCATCATTGGCGTAGCACTCGTTCTCCTCCTGTCGCTCCCGCGCATAACGCTCGTCCTCGTCCTCGTCCTGGTCATAACTGCGGCCGATAACCAGTGTTTTAAGGAAGGGGAGGGGCATCGTTATTTCCTTGAGCTCCTCTCCAGACGGGAGGTACAGCTCCAAGCTCTGCAGCCGCTCGCCGTTTTCCTGCACGCACTCGCGCGCGTATGGGGGCAGGGGCCCGTGAAATGCGATGGAAAGGGGAAGGTTCTGCGCCCGGCCGAGCCAGAGATCCATGCGCTCCTTCAAGACGAAGCCGCACGGAGTTTCGATGCAAATACCGGCCCACAATGCGGGCGTGGACAGGGCGATGCGGCTCCACGCGCGGCATACCTGCGTGAGCAGCACCGGCGCAGTCTTGGGGTGCGGGCTGGGGATGGACTCTGTATCGGTGAGCGTGGGCCCGGGGAGGCAGCGGAGGAAGATGTCGGAGGAGAGCTCGAGCGGCAGGCGTTCCATCGGGTCGAGCATGCTGTTGAGATCGCTCTGGGCATCGCATCTCGTTTTCTCCAGCTCTCGCAGTATCTGCCTTTGGTGCAGTATCGCGGAGGAGATGTCCTTGATTCGCGCGCGGAGGTGAGCTTCAGACGACATGGCAGAATAGCTGGCAGGAGCGAGAAAAGGTGAACCACACTAAGCCGAAGTAGTAAACAGCCGGATTTGGCAAGAGGTGCTTGATGGTGCCGAGTGATGGCAAGCGGCAGTGATGGCCGAGAGTACGTTCGCCGTCCTTGTCTACGGCAAGCCTCAAAATGCTGGTTTTACATTGGAATACATATAGGAAGTCAGGTATATTAGCGACTTTGCGCTGCAGCCATCCGAGCCATCTGATGGCATTTTTGCACTGCGCAACTTGGTGGCTGGTGGCTCGGATGGATTCTTACATCTCGCGGTCCTCCTACCAGAACATGATCTCCATTCGCCTAGATGTGTGTGCCTCCCACTGACACCAATTTTGAACCCATCCATGACCTCATTTCACGGAAACAAAACAAGACTCATAATTAAGCATGAGTTTTAGGCTTGAACTTGGACTACCACCATGTAAGGCGAGCCTCACATCCGGAAGGTAGTCAGATTCAATCCAGAACAGCTCAGCATGATAATAAATTCCCAGCCATCCGAGCCATCAGCCATCTGGTTGCGCACTGCAAAAAATGCGATCAGATGGCTCGGATGGCTACAGTGCAAACTCTCTATTATCAATTTTGTACGTCTCTACAGAATTGTTCTATATGGGTCCCTTTAAATATCAGAACGAACTTCAACTGGCCCGATGCGAGGCTAGCATTGAATCTGAACACATCAGACTCGGACGCCAACTATGTATGTACAGAGGCATGAAATCAGCATCAAAGTCGGTCAGATACGAGTACAATACAGACCATGCAAGTACACAGTACTAGTGTACAAATGAAGGCATGATCACGACTCGGAACCAGTGGTAGTCCAACGCGCAGAATTGAGTTTACTTAGAGCTTGGCTAAGACCTTAATCTGTTAAGGAAATTGACAGTCAATGTTGGCAGGAATTCCGAATCGAGTGGAACTCGACCGGTGGACTCCGCGACCGACATGAATGACGGCCCGAAACCGACCCGTAATATCGAGTCCTCCCAGGACGTCTGCCCAATTAATTTCGCCTCCGAGCTCCGGTGTTGTGTGTGTAGATTCAGAAAACAAGCCTTTGTCGGCGCCCACTTGAATTTCCTGCCAATGGCCCGGAAAATTCAACAGAACCTGCTCCAACCCTAGCCCCCAGAGGAACCCCAGGTAGGGCAAATCGCGTCAGCCTCCATATCTCATGATCAGGGTCAAGGTCACGACACCGCGCCTCGCTTCTTGGCATCGCCTAATCCGGCCCCCTCCCCACCCCACCGCCTCGTCCTCCAAAAACCTCCTCCCCCAACACGCAGCTACAACAGTCTAAGAGCATATGCATATCGCCAGCTCAAATGCATAATACTTAACCCATAATTCATTCACGTCTACTTGGACGCAAGCAGAGAGGGAGGGAGGGACGGAGGTATCGCGCGCAAGTCTGAGATGTACTATAGGGAACGGTAAACGCGCATTCGTGAGGGGTCGGATTCGGATTCGGTGTAGAGTATGTAGTTTTAGGTATAAGGAAGTTGAGCGCCTAGCGCGGAGCAGTTGGTCTGGTAGGTACGTAAGCGAGAAAGAGGGGCCGTCGTACGTCGTAGGCGTGCATCTAAAGGAAAGCGGAGGGAGGGAGGGAGGGCATTATACAGTGCGGAGCGAGCGGGAATTGGGGAGATCGGGGGCGATATATAAGAGCATAAGCGAGCGGCTATGCGCACAGCGCGGCGCCGAGGAGGAGGAGGAGGGGTAGTGCGAGGGGGGGCGCGGTGCGTTGGGGGGCGCTGTGGGGTGGGTGGTTAGCGATCGGCGTTCGTCGACGGTAGCAGGACGGGGGCGGGAGGGGAAAGGGGAAGGGGAAGTGGAAAGGGGCAGAAGGACGGGGAAAGACGCGACGGGGGAACAGCTTGAGGAGGAAGGGCCGGGGAAGTAGGAGGGATGAAGAAGAACAAGAGGAAGAACAAGGGGAGAAGGTAGGGGACGGCGGACGCAGGAAGAGCGCCGACACCCGACGGAGACGAGAGGTGGGCCTGGGGACGTAGCAGGGACGAGGAAGAAGGGATATGGGACTGGGGGCGAGGAGGGGTAAGGGACGCAGGGCGCAGGAAGACCCGACGGGAGTGGAGGTGGAGGCAGGAAGAACAAGAGGAAGAGGGAGGGGGACGGAGGGGGACGGGGACGGAGGGGGCGCAGGAAGAGGGAAACGGGGCGACATCCAGCGACACCCGACAGGAGAGGTGGTAGGCAGCCGGGAGTGGAGGCAGGAAGAACGAGAGGCACAGGAGAGATGAGGTAGGGGGACGGAGGGGCACAGAACGTAAGGCGCAGGACAACGCAGGGCGCAGGAAGACGACTTTGACGTCTATGACTTCGACCAGCTCGGCCGTCCGCCTCCTGCGTCGTACATCATCTGCCAACGATGCCAGGCCGCCTCGTCCTCGCCCACCCTAGTCCTCGCCAGCTCGCCCCGATCTTCGCCCAGCTCGACGCTCCTCCTCATCGCACGTCCGAGGCACCGCCAGTGCCAGAAAGTACCTCGCGCCTCCTCCCTCCTAATCTTCCGCCCGAAGCACCGCCAGCGCCAGAAAGCACGCGCGCCCCACGCACGCAACCGGAGAAGGAAACGCAGAAGAAAAAGCACAAGAACCGCAAGCACGCAAAGACAAGCAACGAGCAAGAAAGAACCACAAGAAAGAACCGCAAGAAACAAGAAATAAGAAAAAGCCCACTCACGCATTCGCGCCCTTGGGCGCCGCGGTTATCTTCACCTCGAGCACCGCGACGAGGCCGTCGACCGCCTGGGGAGTGGGATCAGTACGATAGTAAAATATAATATAATATAAAGAGTAGGGGAGCAGGGGGAGTGGGGAGCAAGCCGCACGGGCCCGCGAGCACACGAAGGCGTCCGGCCACGGCGCAGGTAACGCCGCACCCGCCCGCCCTGGGTCCGTGTGCGTAGAGGGACGGAGCACGACGGACGCAGCAGGGCATCGGACGCTCGGGCAGACACCGCTCGCCAGCGTACGGAGCCGCAAATGGCGCAGATACCCGCTCAGCCCAGGCGAGGGCGCGCTCCCGAACGCAGACGCGGACGCGCTACCCCCCCACCTGAACCCCCGAACCCCCCCCCCCAAAAAAAAAAAACACCACCACCAACAAAAAACACGCACCGTCTCCCCCCCAATCCCCACTGTATCCCCGTGGTTGACCCCCGCGCTGCTGTTCGCGAGCAGCCCCGAGACGTAGCTGATCGTCGTCGCGTACGTGTACCCGCCGTTCGACGTCGTGCCCGCGAATGTGGAGGCGTTGGTGACCGCGAGCGTGTCGACGGGCGTGCCGGTTATGTTGCCGACGAGGCGGTCGCTGGGGGGCGTGTCAGCGAGGGAGGTAGAGGGGGAGGGGAGACGCCCGAGCGTAGATTGCCCCGGCGCGGGCAGGAAGGTCTGCACGACGCACTCGACCCTCGGAGATAGGAGACAAGACGGGTCCGCCTGGGCATATCAAGAAAGAGGACGCACCGTCCGAGGTTATACCCATTGACGACGATGTTGTGCTGCTCCGCGATGGGCAGCTCGTACGACGTCGCGAGGAAGACGGCGCTCGTGTTCGCGCCCGCGCCGTCCTGCATAAAGTAGCGGAAGTGGTTCCCGCCCTGGACGGTCTCCTCGCACGTCCCGATCTCCTGGTTGAGGTAGTCGTACCGCAGCAGGCCGCTCTCGTTCACTACGAAAACACAAAATTAACGTTAAAATTAAAAAATTATACGAGAAAAGGGGAGGGGACGGAAGCGCACCGAAGCCACGGCCGTCGCCGAGGTCCGCCTGCTGCGGGTCGCCCTGGTGCTGGCCGAGGCACTCGGCGGCGAAGTTGACGCTGAGCCAGTAGTTGCGGAAGCCGCCGTTCTGGTCCGTGTCGATGAGGACGGCGGGGTCAGAGGTGCCCGCGAGGATGACGTTGAGCGGCTCGCCGAGGTCGGTGCCGGGCGCCTTTGTGAGCATCGCGCCCCCGGCCTGCGGCGGGGGGAAGTACGCGGAGGGGGCGCGGGGGAGGTGCGCGGAGGGCGAGGGGCCGCGCCGCCATCGCAGGCCTTGGGGCCACAGCTGCGCGAGGACGCCCGGTGGTCGTCGCGGGGCTGGCGGCGGCGAGGAGAGCGCCAGCGACGGCAGGCAGAGCAGCAGGAAGAACAGGGAGGTCATGAAGGGAAGAGTGGCGATTAGGTAAGCAGTGGGTTCTTTTATTGAGCAACCGTTATATTTGTGTGCAACCCATTTCGGGTGCGCACTCGCCCCGTGGCGGGGCTACATCTTGCAGATTAACCATCATCCCGAAATAAACGAATAAACGCGCTGGCCGCTTGCACCCTCTGCCCCTCTTTGCACGCTGGAACCTCCTTCAAGTTGCTTGGACCCGACGCCTCGAGGACTTATCGCGAACCCCCGAGAGCATCGCTGGCCCTGGGCCCTGGCACTAGCATAGCATCCCGAACGCACGCACGCCGGATGAGGGACATTCCAAATTTATCCTCTCGTCATTCCAAGTTTAGCCATCGCGCGCCTCCAGGACCGCAGCTCGGAGGCCTCGTTGCCCAACCCCAACCTTCATCGGCAGCACGAATACACACCCTCTTCGTATCGATATCGATATCGATATCATAGATGCCTCGAGGACCCAAGCAAAAACGGGCAGTGCACTGAGATGAAAGAAATGTCGGTACGGCGTGTACATCTAGCGCGCAGGGTTGAGGTCTTTCGGGACCACAGTATCGTTGGCAGCGCTCACGCAGTCCAACAACCCGCCTCCATCACCGGCTTAGCCCCTTGATTCATCCAAGTTTCACGTCCCCCGCCCCTCGCCGCGTTCTCGTTATCGTTGTCAATCCCATCCAAGCCCATACAAGGCCGCCCGTTCGCAGTCCCCTCATCTGTTCGATTGATCGTCATGCGTATCCCGCAGGACGCTACACCCGTCGTCTTTGTCCCTGCTAGAACCGTTCCGCCCGTCCGGTCACTTGCGAGTAGCAGCACTTCTAGCGCCGCCCCGAGCCTCAATGCGGAACATATTCGACAGATCTCCTGCGCCCCAATCTCCTGTTCTTCCCGCCCCCATTCCATTCCATTCGACCCCGCACCGAGCCGCCTGCAAACGCCCAATGGCGGCGGGAATGCACCCGCCCCCGTTTCTCCGGCATCTCAGCGCTGGAAAAATGGCTCAACGCGCCGTAGACCGGCACCGAGTCCAGCTTTCCGGGCTCTTTTCGGATACGTGCGTGCACACTTCAAGCCTCGAAGAGACGCAGGCCGTTCAACGACGAAGAACGAGCGTGTACTATCGCGGCTTCAACCCCGCCCGCCCCATACCGTCCATATAATATATCCGGCGCAAGGCCCTACGGCCTTGGATCTCATTCTCATCTAAGCTCAGCTACTCTCCAATCCTACCTCCACCTCACCTCGACGCGCTCGACATCGTCAATTTCCTTCGAGATAAAGATACGAGGATGAGGATGGCCCTCTACCCGGAAGACCGCCTCGTCGCATCTCGCCGGAAAACGGACTTCTTCTCGGCGCTACTTCTTTCTTCCCTCCCTCCCTCCCTCCCGCCTCTCAACCAACCACCCCCTAGCGCCCGACTACGTACCAAGCCGACGCTGTCGCGACACACTGCCAGGATACCCCCAACGCGGGGCCTCGCCGTCGGCGAGCACACGCCGATCGGCATCGCGAGCCTCTCATATTAATATTCGCGCACACGATCGGCCTGCCCGTCGGCTACTCCGACTCGCACCCGGCGCTGCTCAACAGTGACGGCAACCCCCGACGGCCCCCGTAGAGGCGTCTCGGCCCAACTTCGCCGACATGAAGGCTGTAGAGTCCAGAATCCGCTGGCCCGAAATCGAATATTATAATAACACTACAGCTACAGCCGTACCCTTCCAGCCCGTCTCCTATCAACCTTCTCGCATGCCTCATTGACATATATCGTCCCCGCGAAGTCCCGAGGAGGAGGAATATAGCCGGCGACGGTTGGACGTTAACGTTGAACATCGGGAAATTCGGAAACGCGGCAACTTACATAATGGTTCGTTCCTCGTGAGATTTTTGGCGGGTGCTTATCCGGGCTTACGAGAAAACAGCTAGTAATCCTCCGCCAAAAAGCGTTTGATGGTGCCACGAGAACCCGAAATGTGGGCTGTAAAAGGTCGTGGGACTTGAACCCGAAGAGCTTTTTCATGATGACGGCGGTGAGCGCACAGAGCCATGAAAAATGCGGGTGACTGCGATTGAAATACACTGGAAGAAATTTACGGAGGAGGAGCAGTATTGCTTGCGCGTATTCCGAGTCATATATTCATAACACAAACCGCCACAAACCGCGCATCAAAATGGCAACATAGAACCTTGATCAAGCCGGTGACTGCCATGCCGGTGAGCCACGCAACTTGCGGCACTGAATTATGATACCAACGTTCGGAACCGCCTTCGAACGTGACTGGGACGTACGGTATAAAACGAGGAAACCCCGGGCTGCAAGACGGGCAATTTAAAAAAATGAACAGCCCGCAGCCCCTGAACATCTCCATCGTCGGCGCGGGAATCGCCGGGTTGGCGGCGGCCATTGCGCTCAGGCGGAACGGGCACATAGTCCAGGTGCGTCGGAACAGCAAATATTATTGCATCCTGTTGATCCCTGATGTCCATTCCAGATCTATGAGTCCGCCGCGGTCACACAGGAAATCGGCGCCGCCATCGTCGTTGGTTCGAATTCGCAATGCGTGATGGAGAGCTTTGGATATTCGAAGGAGAACTTGAAGGCCGTCCATTGGGATGCAGTGCGTAACTATTGACTTACCTGCGCTCCGTCCAATCCACTCGGGTATTTTTTTTGTCAGATGGTTGAGTTTGACGCAAAGGGAGGCGCCGAGGGTAAAACGACCAGGTGGATGCCACCCTTAAAGAATCATGTACGCTCTCCGTCTCCCTTCTGATTACTACCGACTCGCTGAGCTGCATCAGACCCTTCTTTGCCATAGAAGCGATCTGCGCGCGGAATTGGAACGTCTCGCCCTCGGTCCGGGGGAGGGCCCGCCCGCTGTGCTTCATACATCAAGCAAAGTCGTGGGGTGCGACACCGCGGCAGGGGCCCTGACCTTCACCGACGGCCGGGTTGTCCAGGGGGACGTAGTCCTCGCCGCCGATGGTATTTCCGTGAGTAACGCAATATAGAGGCCACGACACGACCTGAATATGATACGCCGGAAGTCCACCCTGCGCACACACGTCATTGGCGAGGTCCAGAAGCCAATTCGCTCCGGAGTGACGGCCCACCGCACGGTCCTCGACGCGTCCAAACTCGCGGCAATCCCGGAACTTGAGTGGATTGACAGCGGGGAATCTGGGCTGCGCGCCGTGGCCTCTCACGGCCTTCCAGTCCGGTTCCTCCTGATGTACCCTTGCCGCAACGGGACCCTTGTTAATTTCATGGGGGCAATCTACGATCCGGACCAAGACGACCCAGGTATTTCGTTCCATATCTGATTGTAAAACCCAATTAACCTGGAGCGGCTATCCAGCCTGGTCCGCGGCCACGACGCGCGAAGAGGTGCAGGCGCTGTTCGCGGAATTCCACCCGCGGTTCCAGCCAGTGTTCGCCGCGCTCCCCGACAGTGTGTTCAGATGGCAGATGCGTACGATCCCGCCGTTGGCGAAATGGGTGCAGGGGCGCACCGCGCTCCTGGGCGACGCGGCGCACGCAATGCTGCCGACGCTCGGCCAAGGTGGTGCGATGGCGCTGGAAGACGCCGCCGCACTCGGGGCGCTCCTGCCCGCGGGCACCGCGCGCGCGGACATCCCTGCGCGTCTTGCCGCGTACGAGGCGCTGCGCAAGCCGCGCGCCGAATGGGTCGCCCGCGAATCGCTGGACGCGTCGAAGCTCGGGGCGTTTATGGGATGTACGTATGGCTACCAGCTCGGAGCGGATTCTTCTGACCGGTTGCCAGCGAAAGAGTTGCATGAGTCCATCCTGGAGTACGATGGCGTCAAGGTTGCGCAGGATTTCTATCAGGAGAAATTTGGAGCAACGAAGTGAAGGAAGGAGCCTAGGTGGCCGTGCGCGTAGAGTATTCCGCGTGGGCCCGGAACGTACAAATCCCATCTCATATCTATAATCTAACAACTCCCATCTGTAACATACCCCCCACGTCACCGAATAAACACTACAAAAATTCTCTAACTGCCAGCAAGTGGATTCTAGAACTGAACCTCCAGCCATGTTGAACCGGTTAAATTAATAGCATTCAACGAAAAAAAAGACCCCGAAAGCACTACCGTCTGGGACTAGTCTCTTATAAACAGACGCTACAACAATTTTCGCTCGGTACCTCGCGTGTTGTAGTCTGTCGAATACCTGACAGCTGTCATTGGAGGTCGACCTTATTATGTAATCTGAAAAATGTCGGGATTCGTTCGCGCGTTTGGAGCGCGTTTCTTTCCAGATTTGTTGTGAGTAATACTACAGAAGGCCAAAAGAAGTCCCATCTCCGTCCCCTTTTCCCGCATAGACCTCAGAACCGCGATGCCGAATTTTGATGGGCCGGCCACCCGAGCCGACGAAGATTTCGTTCCATGCGAGAATGCGCGAGGCAAACAACTATGAAGCGACAAAGCTTCTCGGAGTTGAACTCCGAGCTCATTGGCCTCCTAGGATTTGTGTTTCAGGCCTCTGGAAGTGTTGAACGAGCCTGGCCCAAATTGAAACTCCGAAGTTTACGTAATAAGATCGACTCCAATACATCAGCGCGTGGTTAACTACAGACTAGTCTGGGACTCGCTCCACAGAATTTCTCAATAAATCTTAGGAGAGCTGGCTGATTTGCAGTGCACTTCCGGTGCCCTGTGATGCGCTGGCCTTCAACGGGATGTCATTCAACTGAACCGATTGACAGCCATGCGATATCGATCCCGTTTAACGCCTCCAGGTGCGCCGAGAGTAAAAAATGCGTCCACCAAGACGAATGAAGTTCGCCTTCAAAGATTCTTGCGATTCAGCTTGCGATAC
This sequence comes from Mycena rosella, assembly GCA_029378255.1. Lineage (NCBI taxonomy): Eukaryota > Fungi > Basidiomycota > Agaricomycetes > Agaricales > Mycenaceae > Mycena > Mycena rosella. The sequence goes on along the minus strand of JARKIE010000033.1, from coordinate 101,190 downwards.
TCCGCTTTGGCCGACAATCCATCTGATGGCGGCGATGCCGGCATGTCCGGCCATCACCGGCTTTCCGAAAGATGATTATCGTGATTCGTGACGAGTCCTCGCTTACCGCAACGCATAAAAGTTCCTCTCTTTCCACTTCGTACACACCACTAGCTAGACCGGAAGTCAGTGCTTCTGATTGTAAAAGTCCTTCACCTTCGCGAGCTGACGGTATCTACAGACTGAGAAAGCGAAGCACTGCCTCGCGCTGAATTTCGAATTTCGACACGAGACGTACGTTCTGCCTCAGCCATCTCGCCTCGTATTCATGCCCATACCCAGCTATACCCAGCTCTTGTTCCGGTCTTCGTCTTGGGTCAGAGCACTGATTCCAGTCGATTCGGTGCTCTGCCTGCCACCCATCTTCTCACCATGGAATTGGAGATCGATTCACGCGCCTTTTCGCAGCCCCCCTCGAATCTTCGCTCACGCGAGCCTCAAGCGCAGCTCGCGTCCACCATTCACTCCTTGCTCACGGATCCTACGACGAAGGCACAGATACGGGTGCTCCTGCGTTCTCGTGCCGACCCACCCGAGCAGATCGCAACCACCGTCGCCGCGTTATCGGACGAGCTCGCGCGGTACGATGCCGAAATATCGAGCTATGAAAACGAAGTCCCCCGCCCCCGCGCGCGACTGGCGAAAGCGCAAGCTGAGCGCGGGGAGCTCCAATCCCACTATGATGATCTGCGCAGCCTCCTCTCGCCGGTCCGTCGCCTGCCATCCGAGATCCTCGCGGGTATCTTCGCGCAATGCCAGATTCCTTCCGAACTCCCAGACTCGGAGGCGCGTAGTCTCGCGGACCTCGCACAGGCGCCCCTTCTAGTATTGTCCCAAGTTTCTTCGCGGTGGCACGAAATCGCCTTATGCACCCCTACCTTGTGGGATACGATCAAACTCTACTCGTTTGATCTGTGGTCCACCGACAATATGATTGAGCAATCAATGACATTGCTAAGGGTTGCGCTCGACCGCGGCGCAAACTCACCTCTAAACCTCGAGATCTGCACGCTCGGCAGCATGTATTCATTGGATTACACGCTTCCTCTCCAACTCCTCGCTCAGCACTGCGAGCGCTGGAAGACCGTGTCCCTCCTGTGCACTTACTCCGCTCTCCGCCACTTGTCCGGCATCAGGGGGAAACTGCCCCTGCTAGAGACCCTACAAATTATGTACGACACATCGGACCCATTGGATCTCTTTGACGACGCACCTACGTTGCGAACCTTTCTTGTTGCTGGCCCAGCTCCTCTCACAGTAGTGAACACCCATCTTGCGCAATTGCACATGATCGGGTGCTTGGGCCACGAACCCCCCCAGCTCCCGCTGACCGTCTCTTTCATGTCACGAATGCCCCACGGAACCCATTTCCGTCTCGAATTCTTCCTGAGAAACTCGACTGACGAGGAGGTCCTCGACATGCACATTCCGCCGACGGCATCCAATATCGCTCGGCTGTCCATGGAAGTCCGTGATTATTTTGACTCACGATACGGCGTGCAGACGCTGGACAGCATCTTCACAGCTCTTACGCTGCCTCACCTCCTTGAACTGTCCTTCCGGTCAGAACAGTACCCGTACTCCCTCATGCATTGGTCGCACCCCGCATTCCTCGGTCTCTCCACGCGCTCCGCATTCCATACCCACCTCCAATCCCTTCACCTGTCCCACGTCGTCATCACGGAATCAGAGCTTGTCGAATCATTGGCTACCCTGCCGTTACTGCAGCGGTTATCGATCTCGGACCACCAGATCATTCGAGTCCGGCGAGACGAGGGCACCAGCCAGACGTATGCAGTCGACGCCCTGCTAATCACCGATTCCCTCTTCGCAAAACTCACACTGAACGCGAATTCCCCGCCCCTCGTACCCCACCTCCGCGTCCTCACGTGCCAATCCCGGCTCCAATTCGACGACAACATCTATCTGGAGTTCCTCCTCTCGCGTCGTCGACAGACGCCGTCGGATGCAACTCCCTTTTTAAGCCAGATGTTTTGGATGCCTGGAAATCACCGAGAACTCGACGCGAGTGTCGTCGCACAGCTGCGCGAGTTGCAGATCCACAAGGCAGTCATGTGCGAATTCTCGCGCGCGATCCACTGGATGCCTGGTGTGTCGCCATTTCATGTCCTCGCTCCGCGCCATTGATTTTGAACTTTCTAGAGTAACCGTACCTTGGTCTGCTCCTTGAAATCGTCGAGATCATTACAGTGAGGATGGCCATCTTCCCCCCAGTTCTTGTGCGGAAACGCAAAAGTATTGTCTTGTTTGTCTGCGCTCTGGAATGATTTTCGATTTAATATCTGAAATCCCCTCCCGGTTGATTTTACTGTCTCCGGTCCCCTAAAAAAAGGAAAGTAGTTGCCAAGTTTTGCACGCGTTTGAGTATAGAGGATTTCACACCTTACGTGTACGTATGCGTTGCATTGATTCTGCTCGGACAACTCCGTCTTTCGCTTCTAGGTTTAGTTGAAGTTGGCAGTGATGGTGCTGTACTTCGGATAATAATTACCAATAGTATCAAAGGAAAGGAGTTCTAACTGTGTTGCTCTCTCCCTTGTCAAATTTGCTAAAATAACTTGAAAATTCTGAAGCATTTCGAACATCCATCACGTGACATGGTTCAACTTTGAACACTTCGACCGGCCGTCCGTTTAAATATTTCCTCTTTCATCAAGACCACGTAGTAAGTAAATAGGAAAGTGAGCATATCATGAGAGAACCGGGAGAGCATATACAGGGATACATGTTAAAAATGTGGGGCGTGGGTGTGTGTAGTCTACTTTTCTCGTGATATTTCCTCTTTCATCAAGACTACATAGTAAGTACATAGGAAAGTGAGCATAGCATGAGATAACCGAGAGAGCATATACAGAGATACATATTTAAAATATGGAGTGTATCAGACACTATTCGTGGGCGTCAATGTTAGAACCGCTACGAGCGAACTAATGCTCGCCTGAATGCAGTATGTTGCTGCGGGAAAGTGCTCGACTGAGTTGTGGGTCCGCGTACTGGAAGAAAGACTGGATGAGAAAGGCTGTCAGAATTTAACTGAGCATTCTTACCGGTGCAGAGGATGTACTGCGTTTCACCGATTTCCGCCGCGAGCTTCCGCTGACGCTCAGCTTGTACAGTGAGCTATTGAATCTCGAATGGTAAGTATATGTTGTTGATCCGTTACGATGAAGCCCCTCACCTGAACTGTAGCATGAATACGCTTGACGGAGTTTTTACGCTCCGTGATGTTCGTGGAGAGCATGCGGTATTCTTTCCAGGTGAGCCTCGGAGTTTGCAAAATGACGCAATAGATCATCGAGACGGAATGGTCTACTCTGGCGTCCTGGTAAACACCGGAAAGGAACAGAAAATGCTAGGAATTACTCTAGGAGCCGCAAAGATGCGTCGGCAATGCTGAGCTGGTCCCCGGGACACTGCAGCTTGGCGCGTCGGATAAGTGCGTGGGTGTTTTCGATAAATTCTTGGAGTTGACGCAGCTGTGTCGGGGGATACTTGAGGTAAATGGTGTATACGATCCCGAGGCAGGCAGCGAGCCCGACGGAGGTGTAGCGCAGAGCGTTATTTGGTATCAGGGCCAATAAACCAAGGATGATAGATGCTGCTAGCTGCTTGTTGTCCTGCATTGAGAGGGAACGGCGGAGGAGGACCTTGCTGACCAGATCTTTGCACAGTCGGCTATATACCCGTTGGTAAATATAGAATGCCGGCGAATCTGACACAGGCCATCCGGCAACATACGGAGTATAATAACCAACACAGTTCCCGATTTAACAGCTGTGCTTCCCTTATATTAGCGCCGTTACTTGGTCTGATTGACGCTGCTATTGACGCTGAGTGACGCGGCAATTTAACGCTATCCTTCCCAACTTAGTTCTCTTCGTACTGATTGGCGCTGCGATGTAGGTCCGTCATTACTGGGTGTTGTCTTCAAAGCTGTCTTCATACTCATTGACGCCGGATTTAGCGCTTCCCTTCCAAACTGAGGTTCCTTGGAGCTGATTGAGGCCTATTGACACCGCTATTTCCTTCCGAACTGAGCCTTCTTCATAATGATTGGCGCTACGGTGTGGGTGCCCAAAATTAAAGCTGTTGGAAATTTGAAGTGGCCGCTACTAATACGTCGGCGCTATTCTTCCCAACTGTTCTTCATACTGATTGGCGGCGGGCGATACGATGTGGGTGCCCAGTAAAGCTGTTGGAAATTTGAAGTGGCGGTTCTTGTTCCAGGATTCGGGCGGCTCGGGGCTATTCAGCTGTCCAATGGATTTATTTTCGAGTAGTGTGCGCCAAAGAGTTGGATGACTTTTGTAAGCTGCCGCTAATACGTCCACGCCGGCCACCCATCATGGACTTCAAATTTTGGTCTTGAACTAAGGCCTCAGGCCTTCTCCCTTATTATTCGGGGTCCTAACTGAGCATGTTTCATACTTAGGAGTACTGTCGCATAGCTACATGTAGCTAGGTATAATAGCAATGGAAATAAGTTTAAGTTCAAGTCCAAGTCCAAGTTCGTACAGATTGACGCCGCTCCTTCGAAATTGGCGCTATTCGTCCGAATTAAGTTTTCTTCGTACTGATTGGCGCCGCCGCGTTCTTACGCGCTAAGCCATATCAGTTGTTGGTCAATTTACACACACTCGCCCTTTCCGCCAAGGATCCGCAGCCGTACCGCTGTGAGTTTAAATTTGGCAGGAAATTGGCACGAGGGTTGAACGTTGAGCGCTGAGCCATTAGTATGTCAAGGCTTGGAGATTCTGTCCGAATGTTAAAAAATGCAACTCAAGCCTTTATATGTATGCATTTAGCGCCGTTCATAATTGCATGGCGGGCGCACCCCATCCGTTTCTTTCGTTGCCTCGCGTGCTGATGCGATGTACATGTTGGGCGCGTGTTCCCTACCGCGCGCTACCGACGAACTCAAGAAAAGGCGCATGTATCTGAAGTCAGAGAGAGTATGTATGGTGGCGTGGCTCAAGAGCCATTTCCATTGGTATTGACATAGCCAGAGAAATCGAGGCTGCGCAACGACGAGCTCGACGCGTCATATTAGTCGGGTGTTGGAACAGGGCGGATCGGACAGTCTGCAGTGCGAAGAGGGTGGCGGCGGAGTAGGCTTGGCAGTTGGTTTGTTAAAAATTCAGGAGTTTCGTATGAGGGGAAGGTTCGTACTGCTTCCGCGAAGGGTTGGAGGAGGGATAGACAGCGGTTGAACGGTGGTGTCAGCGGATGGGTTGAGGATGAGAAAAAACTTTCAATTCTGAGGAAATCGATTGGTGTGAGTAGGGGAAATAATTTGTGAGGATATTTAGCGTGAGCTGCGTTATTAATATTACGAGTTTCGATACCGCATACATACATACGCATCGAGATCCAGCGCCCAGGTTCCAATCCTATATCTCGAACGGATACTCCTCATCGAACTCCTCCTTGTTCAGGACCCGCGCGTGCGTGGTGACGAATTTTGTGAGCTCCTCATTCAGCTCTGTCGGGAAATTTGTTTGTTCAGCGTAGATAATACGACACGAGAGGACGCACCATCGAGCGCCATGGGCCGCGTGCACTGCAGCGAGAAGTGGTCCGAGTGCTCGTGCAGGAGTGTCAGCGTTTCGGGCAGTATCGTGCCTGAGTCCACATCCCCCCAATCAGTCGACGAAGAAGAGGAAGAAGAGAAGAGTAACGCACCCTTGTTAATCACAAACACCCCAACATTCGACCCGCGGAAATTGCGCACCACCTCCTGGAACGTCGGCGACAGCGGCTCGCGCATCGAGCACCCGTTGGGGCCGATGAAGTTCGGGCCATCGGCAGGGTGCACGAGGCCGTCGGGCTGCACCTTGAGGTCGTAGCTGAAGCGCTTGAGCGCCTTCTGCGTCTCGTAGTCGCGCAGACGGACGTTCAGGCCGGACTGCACGCGCGCGAGGTCGACGGGGAGGGGCGTACCCGGGGCGAAGCGCGCGATGAGTGGCCGCGAGCCCGCTTGCGCGGCATAGGCGCGGCAGCCGGCGTGTGCGCGGGAGAGCAGCGACGTTCGTGGAAGAGCCATCGCCGAAAAAATGTGACTGTGTGACGTGGCATCGCCACTGCATTCACGTAATTTCGCGGGGTCAGCATGTTGAAATGTTGAAATTCAAATTGGTTGAACCCGATGTCCCAGTAGCGGTCCTTGCCCTACTCAAGAGACAAACCGACCCGTCCAAGGACGTCTCAGGGGAAATCGTGGTTTATCACTTCGTGCGAACCTCTGAACACGCCCTTTGAGAAGCTGTGATATATCCCGAGGTGAAACCACTCAAACATTTAACCCCCTCTCGAAAATAATCTATTACAAGTTACGAGAGGGATTTCCGCAGCACCGCAGCTCTGCCAGGGCCCGAAATTCCTGCACCTCAATAGTCTGGAACGCCCACAGGGCTTTGTCCTGCGTGGCACGGGGTTGGTCAGGGTGCATCGGCGCAAAACCTAGGGAAGGATTTAAAGGATCAGCCGCAGAGCCGATACAGAACGGGGGCACTTACACTGTCACGGAACTGAATCCGTCAGCCCTGCCAAAAATTAGAGTCCCGCGAGACGTGTATACTATTAGGACGCACAGCAGTGTGGTAGCGGTGACAAGTCCAGTTTCGGTGTCAGATGTTGGTCAATGGGTATCAGCAAAATAATAATTGGAATTCGCCCCGCCCATCACGGCAATTTTTTCTGAGAGACGAGGATGCGGCGCCGAAGAAAAAATTGCCACTGGCGGCCAGCGCTGGGACCGGAATCGCAGCAAAACACCTAGCTCCATCGAGAAGCAACAGTGGTTTTGAGGTCCGACTCAGTCTTTTCAGCAAACCGCGCATGAGACAGTAAAGATACGGGCTCAATCAAAGACATGGTCGAGTGCAGTGGGCAAGCGAACGCTAAGCGTGATGTGTTTAAAATTCGGGTCAAACCGGCGACGTGCCGACTTTCACCGAGAGTATTCAAATACGGTTCAAATGAAATTTATCTCGTCCGTCTCTTCCGTGGTACATTATCCGTTCCTTAATTCGTCTGTGGGAACAAGTACGTGGTAGTCATGGAATTCTCATAGAAACTAAGTTGAAATTTCAGGTACTGTCGTACTGCAGGCATATCCACCTCGTTTACATTGGTCTCATTTTGTGCACATATCACGTTTTTACTTGCTTAGCGTACTTACTGCGCATCCGTATCTGCTTCCCGTATTTCCAAAAGAGCCATGGGCTGAAGGACGCGCGGCTCGTTGAGCAATATAGGGTAGAGGATGATCGAAGGACTTACGAAGGACACCCCAGCACGATGGCGACGACGGCCAGTATAGTGTTGCCTTTACCATATCCGAACTTCACGTACATCTGTGCAGCGAAGAGCGGAAATCCGAATCCGCAGAGGCAGCGCAGGAAAGCGACCGCGGCGAGCGCTAAAAAAGGTGAGACTCCGTTCTAATGAGAAAGTAGCGCGCCGGCGCACCAGACGCAGCGTAGAGCGTGAAAGCGTCGACTACATAGATCTGAATCGCCTGAAAGTTGAGGATGACTCCTGCGCCAACCAGCGCGATTCCCTAGGTGCGATTGTCAGTTCAATTTACGAAGAATGAAAGAAAGGGAGCGAACGATGTCCGGCACGATCCAGTGGACATGCGCTTCAACAGCCCAACCCGTGATCAATAGTCCCACAGGCAGAAATATCGTGCCGGGCACCATGGAGGCTGGCACGGCGTCAGCTGCGGAATTTCAACCGGGAGGAAATGCACGAACGAAGGCGGTACTCCGGCTCCCCGGCGCCCCCGTTCTTTTCCTTGAGGCGCTTGAAGATGTGGTCCATAAAGCGGGCGTTGATCTGGGAGGCCCCGGTGATGCCGAGTCCGAGCGCTATGTAGTTGAGTCCCGAGATCCCAACGTTTTCATCGTACGTCCCCTGAAACATCAGAGGCATAGATGTGAGGAATACTGCAAGGACAGTAAGTTCAATAGCGGTGCAATGAAATCGAGGCTCGCACGATATAAGACGCCGTAGATGAACGCCATGTAAATTCCAAGCAGCTGGACAATTGGTTCGTGGTAAAAAATGGTGAATGGACGCGTCAGTGCTGTTTGTATGATGCGCTGCCAGCTGTATCAGGTGTCAGGAAATACGTAAACCCTGCATACTACGCCAACTTACCTTCGATCTTCACGGGCAAACTTTGACCGAACGCGGCGGACTGGACCTTTCTCTGCGTCCATGGCCTTCCTGATCCTGTTCGCCTTCTGTCCGAGTATGTACGGGGCGTAAGCTGAAAGGCAATCAACATCGAAACTCGGGAGAGAAATATTACAAACATTCTCGATAGCAGAATATTCCAAGAATTCCGATGGCAACGTCCACTATGGTTGTAGACCAGAACTACAGGAACAATCAGACATCATCGTTGACTTGGGGAGCGTCTTACCACCCATCTCCAGGTGGACTGTTGAGAGATGAAGGCCCCGCACAGAGGTCCCACGACGGGCCCTAGAAGGGGAGCCAAGGAATATATCGCAATTGCTTGACCCCGCTCTTCGGCGTCCCAAATATCGCCCAGAACACCACCTCCAACCTAACGAGGAGTCGATATGAGCATCAAAATTGGGTATCGAACAAACATACCGCCGTAGAAGCGCTTCCGCCTAGGCCAGACAGAAATCGGAACCCCAGCAGCTGGCCGGTGTTCTGCGCGAATCCGCATGCTAGATTCCATACCAGGTACCATAAATTAGCGCCCTGTATAACGCGATTCCTGCCCTAATGCAGAGGTGAGATGGTTGGATCTAGAAAATACGAACGAACACTGACAATTATTTCGGACAAGGGGCCCAGGAACTGCGTAATACATTGGCATTAGTTCATCTCCTTCTCACCAGAAGAAAGAGGCATACGAGCGGGCCGATGGCTAGGACGACTTTTAGCAACAGCTAGTTGCGCCAGTACTAGTAGGAGGTTACTCACCGAATGCCAAGATGAAGATGGAGGTGATCATGGCGATTAAAACGTCGTCCGTGGTCCCAAACTGTTCGGCTACTTGCGCGCTCGCAGGAGCGATCATGCTTGACGATACCGGGGAAATGAAAGTAAATGCAGAAACCACCAAAGTAGCCGCCCATTTCTTTCTACGACTCCAGCTGAGACACGCCTTGTGATCAGCAGCAATTCACGGAATCCAGAATTTAAACACACTTCTTGGGATTCAGCGGATCATCTGGGCCTTCCCAGTCAATGACTATTTCTTCGTTCACTCCCGCCTTCTCGTTGTTTGCATCGGGGCCTGGAGATAGGGAATCCTGCTGTCCTGACATGATAAGGGGAGAGAAGCAGCGGAAGAATGTACGCTCACAGAAATGTGGTCTATTAACCCTATGCTGGTCTAACCGACGGTCTGTGAGCCGATAATTAGTCATACACGCTTACCTGACATAATGGCAGTGATCGACTTGCAAGCAGCTTGGGATTTCCCCACGTATAAGGACTGCTCACGAGGGAAATCCTGAGTTATTGCTTGAAAAAAAAAGGGGTGTCTCATTTGTCGTCGGCCATCTCTGGGATTGGAACTGGAAAGGGCGTGTAATGCAAATGAGACCTCCTTTTTTGATGCTGCAGAGGTTCCCGGTCCAGAGAATAAATATCGAATGCAATGTGCACCGAGAAGGGTGTTGACGAGGTACAACTTGACAAGGAACGAGAACGAAGTCTACATCGACATATGCCGGACAAGGGGATCACTTTCAATTCGAAGCGGTCTTCGGATGAAAATTGAATGCAGGATGGACGAAAGTTATTGAAGTATCTATCATCGGTGAGGTACGCGGTAACGGTAAATTGAAAGCTCAAGAAAGGTGGATATCGAAAGAGACCTTGTGGAACAGCGCGAGGTAGATAGAATAGAGTAACAGTAATTGACAACAGCTGTGTCGAAAGATACTAAGTACTGTAAGGCGAATTTCTGCGGCTTGGAGTGTTCTGGCCGACCAAATGAGTCCTGCACCGGATGGGGCGACGACCGTCGCCGTTCAGAGTATCCTGTGCTCGTCAATGCCAAGGGTGGATGTGGTTGTTCGTGAAATCGGAAGTTTACGCTTCAAGACGTTCAAAAAAAAGGTTATTCGATCCTATTGGGTAACGCGTAAGCTAAGGGATGAAAGGGGCCTGTAAACGAGAACTTACATTCCTTTAGACTGAATCAAAATGCAATGGAGGATTCGGCGGCCGCCCTTTTCGCGAGGCCGTCCGCTATAGAATTGAGCTCGCGCCTGACGTGGAAGAACTGGATCTTGATGCCCTGGCTCTCGTATTGGGCGACCGCCGCGTCCAGCCGCTGAAACAGATCCAGATTCGCGGGTACACGGCCCTGCTGGGTGCGCCAATTATTGCTCTGTGGGTACAAAATTAGGACCATTGATTGTGATGGATATCTGAGCGAACACACTTCCCACTACGGCATCCACTCGGTCATCCCTTTCACGACGTACTCGGAATCCGTGACGACGATGAACTCCCGCTCGGGGTCCTTGCTCTTCAGGTGCGCACGCGAGCCGACGTGGTACTTGCGCTCCGCGCCGACGAGGAAGTGCAGGCCCTCCAGCGCCGCGAGCAGTTCCGCGCGCTGGCTCGTGCGCGGGGCGCCGGGGTCCATCGCCTCAGTGACAGTGATGGCCAGCTGGTCCTCCGCCCTGGTGCCCAGCGCACATCCGATGCCCGCGCGCGCGCCAGGACGCCTATTTCCCGGGCACGCGCCGTCGACGAAGACAAAGGCGTGGAAGTGGCAGACGATCTCCTCGTGGTGGCAGCACCGCGCGAAGAATCGGTCGCACGTATCGCAGCAGTCAATCCGCTCGGTGGTGGTAAGGTCGTCAAAGCGAGGGCAGAATCTGAAAAGTCTCTCGGAGATCTTGGGGTCTCGATGGTACTCCATGAGTGTCACTGTCAGGAGCAAGGCTTTGGCTTGCGCCAAATAAATAAATATTCACCGCCACCCAATGTTGAAATATTGACACCTTTACATCTCTGCCCACTCTTGGAACGCTTTGGGCCAAGAATTCTAGCTCATTGGAATGTTTCGATAGATTTTGTGGGCGTACTGGTGATGAAGCACTATTGAATCCGGCACCTCAATTCAAAGAGGATTACATTGTCATTTTTCGCATGTCGACATTGTGATTGTATACAATTGAATCGTTAATGGCATGTCTCGTCTAGTAATGTCGTGCTGTCGTGCAGGCCCGCATCGCTATCACGATGCTATCACCCGCTTAGCGTACTTGCTCCGCATCCGTATCTGCTTCCCGTATTTCCAAAACAGCCACGGACTGCAGGCATTGAGCAATGTGTCCAAAATCAGGGGAAAGGACTCACGAGGGACAGCCGATGACGATAGCGAGGACGGCCAATATGGTGTCGCCCTTCCCGTATCCCAGCTTCGTGTACATCGGTTCAGCGAAGAGCGGGAATCCGAACCCGCAGAGCGACCGAAGGAACGAGACGGCGGCGAGTGCTAAAGAATTAGACGAAATCTGTGAGGCTCCCGTGATAAATGGATCGATCGCATGCGGACGCACCGGACGCCGCATAGAGCGTGAACGCATCCACGACGTAAATCTGAATCGCCTGGAAGTTGAGGATAATTCCGGCACCGACCAGAGCGATTCCCTGGGTTGTACTATCAGTTAGCCGCGCCTAGAAATTTGAAGGGCTAGATGCGAACGATGTCCGGCACGATCCAGTGGACGCGCGTCTGCACGGCCCAGCCCGTCATCAGAAGGCCCACAGGTAAAAATATCGTCCCGGGGACCATGGAGGCTGGACAAAAGGTCAGTTCTGTGGGTTTAGATAGAAGGAATAGACAAACGAAGACGATACTCCGGTTGCCCGGCGCCGCCGTTCCTTTCCTTGAGGCGTTTGAAGATGTAATCCATAAAACGGGCGTTGATCTGGGAGGCGCCGGTGACGCCAATCCCCAGGGCCAGATAGTTGAGTCCTGAGATACCAACGCTTTCGCCGTACGTCCCTTGAAACATCAAAGGCATTGATGTGAGGAATACTGCAAGAAAAGTGAATATTGCACTGGTTCAATTAAGCGAGGCGGGGACGCACTGTAGAAGACACCGTAGATAAACGCCATGTAGATTCCCAGCAGCTGGACAATCGGCTCGTGATAAAAAAGGCTGAAGGGACGGGTGAGCGCGGTTTGTATGATGCGCCTCCAGCTGGATATCAAGAGCGTCAGGGAGTAATCGAAACCATGCATCCTGCGCAGACTCACGTTCGATTTTCACTGGCGAACTTCGATCGAACGTGTGGCACCGGACCCTTCTCGACGTCCATAGACTTTCTGATCTTATTCGCTTTCTGTTCGAGTATATATGGCGCGTAGGCTGTAAAGCTATAAGTATCAACCTGACCAACCTGAAAAGAGGAAGTGAGGACAAACATTCTCGAAGGTAGAATAGGCCCAAGATCTGCACGGCGACGTCAAATATTGTTGTTGACCAGAACTAAAGAAATGATCAGGCACCATCTTCGATTTCAGAGCCGCGGCTGCTTACCACCCATCTCCACGTAGACTTTTGCGAGATGAAAGCACCGCACAAAGGTCCTACGACGGGCCCTAGAAGGGGGGCCAAGGAGTATATCGCAATTGCTTGACCCCGCTCCTCGGCGTCCCAAATATCTCCAAGGACGCCACCTCCGATCTAATGAGAAATTGAGTATAAGAACAGGGTACATAGAACCAACATACCGCCAAAGGGGCACTTCCGCCGAGGCCGGCCACAAATCGGAACCCCAGCAGCTGGCCGGTATTTTGAGCGAATCCGCACGCCAGATTCCATACCAAGTACCATAAGTTGGCGCCTTGGATAACGCGATTCCGGCCCTGATGACCGGGGATGAGATGGTTGAATCTTTGGGAGATACAGCTGAAGACTGACGAATATTTCGGACAGGGGCCCCAGGAACTATAAGTTTGGGATCAGTCCATCGTTCTTGGCGGGAAAAAAGCAGACATACAAGCGGGCCGACAGCTGGAGTGTGTCGGTTAATAATTCCAAAAGCGGTAGTACAACGCCGCTCACCGTACGCCAGGACGAAGATAGAGGTAATTAGAGCGATCACAACGTCATCGGTGATGCCAAACTGTTGCGCTACTTGCGCACTGGCAGGAGCAATCATGCTCGACGATACTGGGGAAATCAAGGTGAATGCGGAGACCACCAAGGTAGCCGCCCATTTCTTCTTCCGGCTCCAGCTGCAATTCTCTCAGTGCCAAGCCATGAAGAGATTAATTATCGGAAGCATACTTTTTAGGGTTTAGCGGATCATCCGGGCCTTCCCAGTCAACGATGACTTCTGGAGGCTCGACTTGTTCGCTCGACCGCTTTTTCTCATTGTCGACCTCAGGGACCGCAACTGTTGGTGCGGGCGACTCCTGGTGTTCTGGCTCGGATGACATGATGGGTAGAAAGAAGAAGCGGAAGCTTATAAACACTTATAAATTTTAAAAATAAAAATGTGCTCGTGAACCGGCAATCTACGACCGACGGATACGAGCCGCCCATGCCGCCGTGCCGGTACGCAATCCGTCATGCCCGCTTAGTAAATCGGACTCGGATCCGATTTTGAACTTCACTGAAAGCGCGTCGAGGTGCGTACAGGACATATGGATTCAACCGTATCGAGATTGGATTATATCATCTCTCTTGGATTCTTTCTTTCGGCTTCGAATTCGTGTTTGCCTGTTGAACCAGTCACGCGCCTTCATATATTCGATCAGAATCAATAACCAGCCTCTCCTTTGCACTATCGGCCGAGCACGCCGGAGACCTCCGTATTCCGTCGGGCGAGGAGGCAACGCGGAAAGAGACTTCCGGTATTTCCTGGATTCCGCCACTAAATTTGGCAATAACGAAAAAATGCTTAGTCCTGTTGTTACCACGGGGGTCCGATCAGGTAATCCGATCAAGTGTTCAGGTGACGGGCGACGAGGACCTGTGAACAGAACACTTGGGGCTTAGGTGACGCGGATTTTCTGGCCCAAATAGGCCTGAAAACGCTCAAAAAAATCGTCCGGCATTCACCGGACTTCCATATATTGTAGGAATTGATGGTATTTGTCAGAATGAACACTTGATCTAGTGAACACTTGCGGTGACGGGTGACACCCTGTGAACACTTGATCGGATTTGCTTATTACCAATCACCTTTGTAGAGATTCGTGTATTTTCAGCACGGTGTAGACTGACACTTTGCCTGGCTGCAAAAAGATCTGTCTCTTCAGAATTTTGTGAATTGACCGGGCCTCTCGCTATTGGACAAGTTTGATGGCTTTCCGAGCATTTGGCAGATGATTGGAAATCACCAGCCGAAAGATTGGTAATAAGCGGCTGATCGGGACCCCCCGGTAACCAGCAGACTTCAACAAGTGACGTAGAAAGACGAGAGACTAATAAAATGCTGGTGTTAGCGGTATATGCTCGCAATTCGCAGTGGGCAGTGTTGTCACTGACCCCGTCTGATGGGGTCAGTCAGAAAAGTCAAGACAAAAGTCAGGAGTTGTCGGGTCGATCACTGACCCCATTGACTTTTGCCGCCTCCCTGTTTTTTTTTTGAGCATCACGTCATCAAAACTGTCATCTCCTCGGGCACTTCGGATGACTTCGGTCCGATCATCCTTGACTCTCCTTAACCCAAGTCTGACGGGTTCACTGACGGGTCAGACAGCTAGTGACGGGTCACAATTTTCTGACCTTTTCTGACCTTCATCGTCTGACCTTGACAGCACTGGTGCCAGTGGGCCCTGTGAGGATATATATATAAGTAGTGTTTCGAGAGCATTGGTTGGCAAACATGAGCGCGGGCTAGCTGACTCATACATTTTCTCGGTCTAGTCAAAAAGGGGATTCAATTCGAACCAGCGACCAGCACCGAGAAATCCAGATTTGAGTCAGACCAAGTCGAACAACCTTGCAGAACCAGGCAGAACCTTGCAAAGACTTGCTCGTCAAGTTCGTCTGGCTCTGAGATTCCCAAATGGCCATCACACCTAGTCTGTAGTTAACCATGCGCTGATGTATTGGAGGTCGACCTTATTACGTAAACTTCGGAGTTTCAATTTGAGCCAGGTTCGTTCAACACTTCCAGAGGTCTGAAACACAAATCCTAGGAAGCCAATGGGCTTGGAATTCAACTCCGAGAAGCTTTGTCGCTTCATAGTTGTTTGCCTCGCGCATTTTCGCATGGAACGAAATCTCGTCGGCTCGCGTGGCCGGCCCATCAAAATTCGGCATTGCGGTTCTGAGGTCTATGCGGGAAAAGGGGATGGAGAAGGGACTTCTTTTGGCCTTCTGTAGTATCACTCACGACAAATCTGTAAAGAAACGCGCTCCAAATGCGTGAATGAATCCCGACATTTTTCAGATTACATAATAAGGTCGACCTCCAATGACAGCTGTCAGGTATTTGACAGACTACAACACACTAGGTACCGAGCGAAAATTGTTGTAGCATCTGTTTATAAGAAACTACATCACACCCCAGGATGTTGCAAACACGGAGCAGATAAATGAACTCGCTGTCTCAGACGCCGGCAATCGTTTCGTATACTGCGTGGGCCCCGTGTTCCGCCATAAGGATGCCCACAAAACCCAGGCTCTTTGGATCGCCGAAACAGGCACCCCGGACAGTGCACGCCAACTTACCTCCGGATTATTTAACGACCGCAGCCCGGCATTCCATCTGATATCGGGGGATGTGTTCTTGTTGTCAGACCGAAACGAGGCTGGGGGCGGCGCACAGGTCTACCGCCTCTCCTCGGGAGCATTTAGCAGGGACGCAATCCCGCTCACACCCCCAAAAAGGACTAGCGGTGTTTCGTCGTTTGCGATCTCTCCTGACAGACACTGGCTGGCATACATCAGCCCAGATGAGCCTACAGACAAAGAAGCAAAAGATAATGACACCTACATAATTTGGTGAGCACCGCAGAGATTAGGGTGTCTGTGTATCCTCGATCTAAGTGGCCTGATCAAGGGGTGAGTAGCCAATTCATATATTTCAAAACTCTACTCTTACCGCACAAAACCTAGAATTCGCAGCCAGGGCGGATTCTTAGCCGCCTGGGGCTGCACGCGCCTCAATGCAATCTGGAAGGCAGGTGTTGGGGAGCTCGATCGTCTGCTCAGATGTTGCAGATGCGCAGGTAGGCTTCCTAAATCATGTCATGTTGTGATCGGGGTTGTTGACGCTTCCTTAGGCCGATATTGGGGGGACCGCTCAGTGGTCTCCTGGCCTGCCTTGTTATCTGCAAAGTAGTCCCATTCGCACAGTTAAGAACGTGAAGGAGCCGCAGTTGGTAGTTCATGGGGAAAATGACGACCAGGTGCCTCATACACAAGCCATAGGATTTATGTGCAGCTTGGTGTGGGAAGCAAACAAATCAGTGAGTGATGTGTCAATGCTGGTCATTTGTCCGTGGGAAGGACACCATTTTGAGGAGCGGGCACAAGTAGAAGACCAGTTGATGTGTGTGTTGGCACATATTAAAAAGTATTCTACTGTGATCCAAGTACCTTTTCTGAGTTCTCTATCATTATCCTCTACCTCCAATCTGAGTGTTTACAACCGAAGTCGGGGGGAGGTCGAGGGAAATGGATATAAGACAGGTTCCTGCACAATTCAGCCATGAGTGTATGCCTTGACAGCTTCCAAATCAATTGCTGGCGCTTCCGCGGCCAGCGACAGAATATAGAGTATTCCATTGCCTCGGCATGCTGTGTGGAAAATTTCCAATATCCGCAGATGAAGCCCGGTGCCTCTCGTGTGGAGTCTAGCGGAGTATGTTGCAGTGTTGTAGATTATTATTGCATTACAGTCAGGACATTACATTTTATAGATACAATGTGATTAAGAGGGTCTGCATCAGGCCACAAGTTGTGATTCCAGTTTGTAATTTAGAAGTTGTTCTCAAATTCACCCGTCTAATAGCGGAAGAGTCAGGCAAGCCGATCGAGGGAAAGGTTGAAAATGCCTTGTGCTCTTGGCTGTGCTCCTGCCAGCTGGTGTTGCCCATCACTTTGCCTGCGAGCTTCTCCACGCTGCCTGAGAAATGAATGTCAAAATAAGAAGAGAAAGAAGAGTGGCAGTAAATGTACCCTCGAGCTTGTCGTCCATCGGGACTTTCCCACCCTGGCCCATGGAGTTTCCGTTGTTGAGGTTGCTGCAGTCAGAGACGAACTGGCTGCTATCATAGATGTTCGAACCAAAGTCGTCAGTCCTTTCAACTTTGCTGCGAGGATCCGAACAACAAGTCGGTGTTGTTCATTGATCCTGAGTTGTATGAAGAGTCGGTGTTGGTGTTGTTATATGAGTCCTGACCGGGGGCAATGCATCGATCCCGAGTTGTACGAAGAGTCGGTGTTGGAATTGTTATACGAGTCCTGACCGTAGCCGCCGAATGTGTTCGAAGAGCTGAATTGATCTGAACAGAAATGAAATGATCAGACAGCAACATTGAGTTGAGGAGTGGAAAGACCGACCACCCTGAGTGTTTCCAAAGCCAGTGGATCGGGAATTGTCGTAATCACTGCCGGTGCGACCAGTGTTGAAAGGCGAGTAGTAGGTACGTCGGTGAAACTTTTAGAATAAAAGTTCCAACCAAAACTAAACCCGTTCCAAGTCTCGTAGTTGTTTGTTCGGGGTTCGCGCGGCAGGAGACCGCGATGCGAAGATGGAAGAGGAGTTGTTGTGAAAGTAGTCGAGTCTTGAAGTAATCGAGCGTGTCTGCAAAAATCCTAATTCGTGTTCCGTTCCGTTCCCGTTAATCCCGTGAGTCCCGTATGTTCCCTCAAATTCCCTTATAAACTGTTCCGTTGATTTCTGTCAAGATTCCGTGCGAGTTACAGCGAGATTCAGCGAGTGAGAGCGAGAGTAGAATGCCCGGGGGCGTGTGTGTTCCCTCTACCTACCACACCTGCTCCCTTATATACCCTGACTATTTGTAGTCCCAAATAATATACTACACTCGCAAATGGGGCAACTGTTACCCCAGCGCCGCTGTGTTTTGACCCTCACAGGGGCGCGAACCTAGCGATAGTCGCGCCCTTTCCTTGTTCCCATGGGATTACCGGGTCCTGGGGCAGCCCCAAGGCAACTCCAGGCCCGTCGTCGCGTAACCCTCCCTACAGTCGCCTCGGTTCGTCCTCAGACACGTCGACTTATCGAAGTTGACGCGCGTTTGATCCGTTCCCGGGATTTCCCGGGTCTCGTGCCTTCTGCACTGCCCGCCCCGCGGCCTCCGAACTGCGTGTACGCCACCGTCGCCCGCCAGTCTAATGCACTGGTATGTGGCGCTTGAATCTTCCTGGCAACAGGCTTCTTCTACATTGTCCCGTCGCCCCGCGTTAACACGGCAACACCATCAAATCCGCCGACCTGCGGCCTCAGCGACTTTCCCCCCGGTGACGGTCAGTCGCCGCACAATTTCAAGTGCGCAAAATGGGCCCGCTCATCAGTGTCGCGGCCGAATTCAGTGTCGTTGGTGTTGTTGAAAGACATGATGGGTTTAGACAATGGTGGTGGGTGGTCAAGTGGGAGGGGATGTAATGATAAATGAACTGTGTACCCAACAGTATTTAAGCAGAACTGGTTAGGTGATGTCATGATCCTTGAGGCTTGGAGCGCCGCTAAAACCATGGTGG
The DNA here is from genome assembly GCA_029378255.1 of Mycena rosella. NCBI lineage: Eukaryota > Fungi > Basidiomycota > Agaricomycetes > Agaricales > Mycenaceae > Mycena > Mycena rosella. The sequence goes on along the minus strand of JARKIE010000033.1, from coordinate 82,426 downwards.
AGAGCATCTGGCAGGTGCATGTCATTTAAAGTCCTATGCATTTATTTGAGCCTCAACTAGTGGGATTAGGACTCCAAATGACTGCATAGGCCGTAAATATACTCAAGCAACAATCAAGCAACGTTGGAGTTGAATTTGATGGCAAATTCGAAAATGGGTATTATCATTCCCCACTCACTATGTTCTGGCTGCTCTTCACCTAAGCGACCACCATTGCCATTATGTATGGACCTCTTAGATCCCTGATCTTGTATGGACAGCATGGAACTAAGAGGCGAAATGTAAGTAATCAACCTCGACTGTTCCGACGTAGGGCATAGGCGGCGCAGGTAGGTACTTCTATTATGTCATTATGCCGTGTGGCGTCCGCGTGAGTTCCTGGCATCTCCCTTCAGTTTCCCACCACCTCAGGTTCCTGAGTGACCTTCTGCTGCCGAATTCGGCAGGGGCAGAGATGGCGGTGGTGGCAGAGGTGGTGGAGGTGGCGGAGGTGGCAGAGGTGGCCACATCGCTACTTGAGTCCTATCAGGTTTCCTGTACTATTAAATGTGTGTAGCTTATTTAAATGTAAGCTACTTGAAATCATATTGATCTCCGCACAATTACAATTAAGTTTACTCCTGCTCTGGGGGCCACTGGTTTCTGTATTGGTCCACCATGAAATCACTTCATGGCGTATCCAGCTGTCTGCAAAGCATGTTTGAAGAATACACTACCAGCACAAGAATGGGAAACTATTTCGTGCAGCAATTGAGCTACATTTGGGGGGCACCTATGCCGCTTACGCCACCTAACTGCACCTAAATTTCGACCACACATTGGATGTGCTTTCCCATCATGAATCTATATCCTTCCAACATTCTGTGTGAGATTCCAGTTGTTGAATATGTGGTGGTGCATCAGAGGCGGTGGAGGCCAACATTTTTCTGTTATTCCGCATAGGGAAGTTCTGATCCATTATTCTCTATTACCTTTAGGTCATCCAAGCAGACCCCCTATCTGGGCCTGAAAGCACAGATGGTTTGTGAGGATGCCAGTGGTGCATTGGAGGCGGTGGAGATGGAGGAGATCTCCATCCCAGGTCATTCTGACTTTGTATATTGTGCATCATTATTATACCTTCAGTGTAGATCCTCTCAACTGAGCATACCAAATAGTCGGTGCACATTTCATGGAACCGCAGGCAGTGGATGGAGGGTGACGGAGGTGCATTGCAGGCTCTGGCACCTATGTCGAACCGCAAAATCTTACAGTATGTGTCCAATAGAGCTGATATAAACAATAATTTTCAAGAGGCTAGAACTATATGTCAAAATTTGAGGTTTCCCCCTCTAATTTTACTCTCTAACCCTCGAAGTAGAGATCACTGAGCGACCTGATGCTTATCATAATGTTCCTGAGGCATAAATAAGGAGATTTGGCACTTGGAATCTTTTGAAAGGAGTTGAATCTGATGTTCCAGTAATGTACCCCTAATTCAACTGTACAACTTGGTTGACTTTCCCTCGTTTTCTTGCACTGCAAAATTTACTCGGTGTAGAGCAAAATATATTAACCATTAACTGTCCAGGCACCTTACAGCTATTATCTAGGCCCGGGCCGGTGATTGATCAAACCATCAGAGCATAAATAACCATGAGCACAATGCAGCAGAAGGTCACTCAGGGACCCGAGGTGGTGGGAAACTGAAGGGAGATGCCAGGAGCTCACGCGGACGGCACACGGCATAATGACATAATAGAAACACCTACCTGCGCCGCCTACACCCTACGTCGAACCTCTTAGGTCCATGCTGTCCATACAAGATCAGGGACCTAAGAGGTCCATACGTAATGGTGGCGGTGGTCACTTAGGTGCCGCTCTTAACCCCAGTTTGCAAAGGTTCTAGCAGCTGCTGCTAGCTGAGTGTAGGGGACTACACAGGCCCTGTGTAGGACAACTATACACAGCTAGTCTAATATCTGCGAAGGTTCTAGCAGCTGTGCCGTAGGTCTGTGTAGTTTCCCTAAACACACCTTGTTGTAGATCAGTGTAGGTGGGCCTAGAAGTCATAGCCTCACCTACACTTGGCTACACTCAGCTACACTAACCTACACTTGAGTCTAAGCACATATTAAGTGCCTTGATTCTATCCTCCAGATTGTTTTGCGGTGTATTCACTGTAGGGGACATATTTCCGCCGTTCCGCGGAGTGCATCAATGCTATTTTAAGAGCATCAGCTTTAAGCTTTGTTTCGCGCCAGGGTCGACGGGATGAGGGATGGAGAGCCACTCGCTTTCACCTTGCTCTCATTCCCCCATCTTCATCACCCAATCCTGGCCCATTTCCGTTTTAACACCTGTATTCGCCGATGCATCGGATCAGCATGAACGCACTCACTCTCATACATACTTTCCCAGAGAATTTGATCAGCCTCTCGGCCTGTCCCAGACCAACGCAGGCAACAACACAGTTAGCACCAACCTTCATGCCAACTGGATCCCATTTTTTAGAGAACAGATTGAAAGATGACCAGTTAGCCTGCCAAACCTATATCACAGGCATGAGCAGGAAGTGTTTCCTCGTCAATCATCAGCGGCACCAAGGGGTTTAATGTTGACGCTGGTCGAGTTCAATGTCCACCAGGAGAAATTGTAGCATCAATTCAGGATTAAACCGGACATGTCCAGGTTACTCCAGGTTAACGTAGGTTGCCACACAGACCTACACATACCTGCACTGACCTGCACAGACCTACAATTACCTACAATTGCTTATGCAGACCTACCCTGATCTAAACACAATGTGTGTAGTGCGACTACACACAGCTCTGTGTGTAGACCTGTGTAGGTCTGTGTAGGATTCCTACACACAGGTTAGGTGTAGGACCTCAGGGAATGCAGTGACTGTGTCGGACAAACAATGATTTCGCCGCTGTTACTTGGCTGATTTTCAAGATTTTTGTTGTGTTGAATTCTTTGAGATGTGCTCTACGATATGTGTGCTAAACACCTGGCAGTTATGTACCCTGGGCATTTGTTCAAAATTTTACAAGTTGCTCATTTTGCTGTTTTTCCCTGTTTTATCGGAGAGCTTAGCTAGGAGATATCGAAACCATGGCCCAACGTTTTGGAATGCGTACCAACCATTGAAATATGTACATGCAAAATTTCAGGCCTATAGGTGCCCTATAGCGCTGGCAATGCTGCCAAAATAGTCTATTATACTGTCCCTCCATATGCAGTGGAAAATAGCCCGTATAGTCAACGTTTAAGCAATTTTTTCAACTAATGGTGTATATGGGGGACCCATAGTATGCTTGTGGACCTTCCTATGAAATTTTGAGGTGCTGCGATAAGACTTGCCTCCGGGCCGGGCTCGGCAATCAATTACCTACAACTCGGACAACATGAGGGAATGGACCGATTCAGATGAACCAAAATATGTTTCTGGGGTAGGATATAGATTGCAATTGATCTGTGTACTTGGTTTTTGCTCAACTCATCTGTGGGAAATGCTGTTCAGGATATTTGGTTAGGTGTCCGAGATCCTGGGGATGATAGTAACGCGATCACGTGCGTTGATGTTGGATCTGCTCCATGTCAGCTGGCCACTACGTACAACGCGCCGGAGTAAACCCACAACTCGTATTATTTAATAATTATACCTTATTCACTTATACTGAGGGCAATCTCCTCTCTACGGTAAACTTGGGTCAGCCCATGTTCAAGTGGGGAAGATTGATGGAGACGAGCCTCCTCAGAGTCACTCATGGCTTCACCTGCCAGCACAATTGCTTCCTCCCAATTGAATCTCTGAAGGTCAGCTTCCTCTAATTATAACGGTTGAACTCAACCCGCGCGGGAGTCAGGAGTCGAGATTGGTAATGTTATAATAAATTGGTTCCCGAATGTCGGAGATCTCAGGGTCCGGCGGGAAGAGAGCCGCGAGAGGGACCATCACCATTTTCCCTGAGTTTCCGTTGCCATCCACTAAATCATTCATTTTTCGCGTGGTGGCTCAAATGGGTGTTATCCCTGTCTGGGTCCAGCACTGATAGCTTAAAACATAATTAAACCCCTCAGTATTAATTGTAATGAAATCCTTGCGACAGTCGCGTCTGGGGACAGGTTTCGATTATTATAGCTTGGCGCATACTGTAAATCGAAGCGGGATGGTTGCGCGTGTGCCTACACCGAGGCAAATCAAAACCGCGTATATTCGAGAGCCCTTCTTCTGCTCCTCCAGGGACCAGTGCACTGTGAGGCGGTCTTGTTACAGCTGTACGCTGGGGCCATGGGAATGCCAAGTGTCAGGAGCAATGCGAGGGAGCTGAGGGTTGAGGGTCACTATGTCCAAGCCACCAAGGATAATATATTAGCGCTAGGTCCCCTTTCGGAACGTGCCGAGCTGTAGATCGGCCCGGAATGTGGTACCGAATTATCGTAGGCAACGATTGGAGCGCTGATGGATTATAAGGTATGTACGCCACACATCATTTATGATTTAACGCCTTGAGATTTACGGTTTGCGATGTTGACCACTCCCAACTCAGATTCCCATGGTTAAGTTCGACTGTCCCGTATGCGACGTTGTTACACGGATAGTCCTTGATTATGTCCTTCCCTTGTAAACGCTGTGAACGAGTAGGCAATAATACCGCCTGGTCCCTCCAATTTCAACAACAAATACAGTCGTAAACTAGGAAGCGAAACGGTTAGACGGTGCAGCAGATTGTGAGCTCAAATGTAGGTCGATCGATTTATATGTTGTTATAAATATGGCCTATGGAGTCCGGGCTACATGCCAGCACAAGAGACCATGAGATTTGGTGTTGTTTTAGGGGAGAACGAGGGACATCTTTCCGAGAGGCCAAATTTGGCCAAATAACGTGATAGCGAAACACTACGAAACACCTCCAATTGCCTGAATCTTTGGGATTTAAAGACTTGAGACCGTGTCTGTCATAAGCCTAGGACCTAAAAACACCCTGTTGATACACTGCATCATTTTTCCAGCCTGCGAGGGCGACCAACCACAGGCCCAGTAAAATACACCAAATAGGTGGTGCACACGGAATCGCGCCTTGCGGCCACAATATGACCTTTTCTCTCAATTCCTTTGACGTACGGGGGTTTCTGCATGATTAAAATGGTCTCCCAAAAATTGGTGCCTCTCCGAGCTCTCTAAGGCAGCAAACAACCTAGTGTTTTGCTATCACGTTGCGTTTCGTTTCCTAGTTTAAGACTGTATTGGAGTAACACCTTCTGAGCCTTTAATACGCGAGTTTCGACGCACTTAAGAGAAGAGTCCACATATTCTTCCTCGTTAGTATCTGATCAGTATGCGTTGTACTAAATTGTTTTTGAAAATTGTGAATTTCAACGGTCCCGGCCGGCACCGGCCGCCGCGTGATGGTGACTCGGCACACACGTCGCCGCCGCGTCGTCTTTCACGTTCCACCGCCGCTCCTGTCCTGGCGTCTTACCGACCAGGGTCTCGCCAGCTTGATTGCATTCGGGTCTACGCGATCCCATGTAGCAACAGGATTCCAGCCGACTGTCTAAATTCCGTCGCAGTTTCGACGGGTATGGCAACAGCGCGGAACTCAGCTCACGGACTCTGCGAAAACTGCGAGGCATTTTGTGCAAAGTGTTGTCGCCATTCGGGCTTCGTCTGCCAATCCCACTGCTTTTTCTTCGTCGACGGCCTCCGGGACGGGCAGGCCGGTGCCAGCGCGAGCATCGGCTGCGTTATCGGGAAAACTCAGAGGATACGGCGTTTCATGGCCTTCACCGACGCGATGGGCCCCGGCGCCGCGAGAACGAATCAGCTCGCGCTGCGCTGTACGGTCGGCGATTCCTAGTCGGCGTCGAGGAGAAGCTTCACGACGAATCGCAGTGTAGACGATCCCGACCGCAGATACGTCGTTGCAGACTCCGAATATGTCGTGAGGGATGGCCCATTGGCAAGGCCTTAATCCCGCCATTTTATTCATCTTGGCCCATACCTCTTCCACAGAAAAGCAATTGGGGGAAAAAAACAAGGGGGCGTACCTGTTAACCTGGATCGGCTGGACGCTGCAGTCACCGAGTACGAGTCTCAGGGCCTCACGATACAATTTTTACACATCTGGCGCGAGTTCAACGCCATTGCGGACGACCTCGCTAATTATAAAGGGGCTGCCGAGCGCTCCATCGCATTTTTTGGTCTACCACCCTTACTTCAAAATTCACAGAATCCTTCCTGGTTTGACACATCAGCCTTGAACGTGGATATGTTCTACTTTCCATTTGGATCGTGATTCAGGTATTCACTGGTTAATGACTGATGTATAGTACTAATTCTTCTTCATGATCAACTGTGGCTTAGCTCGCTTTTCAGAAACCCAGTTTGCATTGGTGGCGGTGAGATTCCAACTCTTATCCACTGTTAGCCTAAATTTCCAACTGACCTCGAGTCACTCCAGGTCATTTCCTCCCCATTGTATATGGGAGTTGATCAGATGGGGTTTGCGATTTAACTGACGTTACGATGACGGGACTTTTTTTCGAGTTTGATTCACCATAATGTGCGACTCGAGTGAGTGAGTCAGGTAAAGCCCCCGAGACTCTTTCTGCGAGGCTCTACAGCAGCCCGGTTTTTTCCGACTTCCCAACCGACGCCTTTCCACTAGTGGGCCGGTTGCCGCTTGTAGACGCTTGTCCTGTCTGATATTGTGGGCGCAAGAGACTGATGAGAAGGGCTTGTCTGATTAACCCTTACAGATCTCTCTCGCCTTTCGCTGCCGGCCAGTCATATTCCGGTGACATACTGTGCGCATCGGGAACAAATTTTCCTCGGTTTTGACGCGGGTTAATGGTGACTCCGAGCGTGCCTCACTTGCTCTCACTTGGAGCCGAGTGCTGTTGTTCTTGTGGCGGTCCGCTAAGCCGTCACCCACACGTGTTTTGATGACCTTCTGGTTTGGCGCGCGCGTTTGTGAAATTCACGTTCAGTCTCTTTCTCCCTCGACACCATGCATTTCCCTTCCCCCGAATATTTTCCTCCGCGCAACCCGCCTTGGAGGTACAGCGAGGAGGGGGGAATCTGCTATCCTGGTGGCGAATCAAATTCCACCGACGAATGTTTCGGATCGACGTCCTCGCCCTCGTGGGATATTTCCAGACTTCCTGCTGACCCACTAGAATACGCTCTCTCGATGGAATATAGTCCTCCTGCTCACGACAATCACTTGTACTTTTTTGGCTACCCGCCGTACATGTCTGATGACATCGTCGGCCGGTCGCACCATACGTGGGGCACGCCTGGACGCGACGAAATCACCCACGGAGGACGAGCTGCAGCGGCTACTCGGCAGCGTCGAATTCAAGAGCACCACCCATACCATCGGCACCCTTCAAATTCAATAAATCCGATGAGTGCGCCACACAACCATCACCTTGATTCGGACAATGGGAGCTATGTGAGTAGCTTGAAAATACAATGATCGTCAAACTTACCCCATTTTATAGCCTGGAACAAGCAATGGGGCCTTATACCAATGCCGCCACGACCCCGCAGTCACGGTGCAGACCTCGAGTCCTCCTGCTCAGATCGCCTTGCCGCCTAGTGCATTCCACAGTGTCGGAAATTTCCCTGACGCAGGCGACTACATTCACAAGCAGCTGCGCCTCCCTCGAGACGCACCTGTGAACCTTTGGTCTGTGTCCGAACCGACCGACGACACAAAGCCGAACTTACGAATGGTCACCCTGATGGCACTTGCGATATATGGAAGCGAAGCCAAGAAGCTCACCCTTCAAGGCATATACCAAGCACTCATCACTCGATTCAGGTGGTACCGCGAGCATCAGAGTGACAAGAACTGGAAGGTGAGGCTCCCCAAACGACTCCGATGTCGAGCATGCTGAAATGATGTGCGTAGAACTCCATCCGCCATGGTTTGTCCCTCTACAAAATGTTCGTGAAGATCGGGCGACCGACAAATGAGCCTGGCAAGGGATCCTATTGGGTGCTAGATATTTCTGACGGCGAGAAATTTGCACGGCCTCGCAAACGCGGAGCAAGGGACACCCCGCGAGGAAGCGGCGACGACGACGACAAGCCGGTGCCCGCATTGCTGTCGGGCCCACCGCGGATGACTCCCAGTCATTGGCCCGTTGCTAGTACATCCACCAAGGAACACATGCGACCTAACGCCACACACTACCGCACCAGGATCGCGGGAGGAAATGCCGGTAGATCGGACGAAGCATCCGTCCCTGACTTCAGTGTCGTCGACCCCGCGCTTCACGATATATTCCGCCACCTGAGCCCTTCGTCCATGCCCTCCCCGGAGACGGCCGGTTCCAGCCGCGGCTCCTCTTTCCCTCGTTCCGAGTCCGCTGCATCTACGTCGCAGAAGCCACTGCCTCCCGGCAAGAACGTCGGCGCTAGAAGTCGAGTCTCGAGCAGAGTTGCAACCCCTTCGCCGTCTCCGTCAGATCCTCCCGTGGTCATGACTGCGTCTGGTCCTCTGACCAAGAAAGTCCACAGGAAGAAAGGTCGTCGTACTTCCGCTTGAGGTCTTCCCGGTATGTGGCCTTCCCATCAAGGGCTCTGAATTAACTTCAGGGAAACCCGCACATCACAACTTTCTCCCTCGTAGTTCTTCACTCGTTCTCAGCTTGCTATACATCATTGTATTCGCTCTTCATCGTCGCTTTCCCTTCGCTATCCCCACTGTATATTAGCCCGGCCGGCCGCATATTTATGAGCCCAATTGGTGCCTTCCATGCTGTATTGCTACATCAGACATGGTCTTTAATTCAGCTAAATTGAGACCATGCTGACCATCCTTGTTCTTGTTCTCGACTCCTGTACGACCAGAATCATTTGGGAAAATCGTGGAACTCATAATTTTGAGCCAAGTTCGTGCCCTCGGCTATGTTCGGCCGACCAGGAATCTTTTCTTATCTCTCTTGATCTCTCCCACTATATCCTCGCATTATGTCGGAAGAGACATCCACTTTCAAGGCTCGCAACGACGACGAGGAAGCGATTTCCGATAACCAAGATGAACAGCAACTGGTGAAGCCCATCTGAAGTGGCCCTGGGACGGACCTATGCATTTGTGTGGCTGCAATATCGGTAACGTCCTCTCTAGTGACAACTGGAATGGCTGCGGGTATCCTCGCTGCGTCCTTCTTATCTCTTTCCTCGTCTCGGTCGCCTGAGCATTCGATGGGAGAAATCGGAAGAAACCAGCGAGGATTGAGATTATACCGCTCGAACCTGATCAGCGCTCAGAGCTGCATAGGGATTGCGTAGGGAAGCCCCCAGTGTCACTATAATCTATTCTGCTCCTTAGGGAGCTTCGCAGAGACTGACCGTCTTATTTTGCAGACTAACTTGGGTTATAAACAGGTATGACTCAAATCGCATCCCGATTCTATCTGATAAGCCGTTGCAGCAACTCCATCGCAGCTGGAACCTCATCGAAAGCTTCGCTACTAAATTTTGTGCTCTCAACTTCATTGGCGGCGTCAGGTTGGTGGCACGGTTTCCCGAACTTTTTTTTTTTTGACCCGCTTCCAAATCTGGTTTCTTCCTTGGCCTTCTCGCAGGAGGACCGGCGGCGATATGATCAGCAGCACCCACAGAGGGCACTTTCGTCTCTGATTGTCCCATGCAGGTCGTACCTGATCACCATCCTGTTCATGCTCATCACGGCTGCGGTGCTCGCAGAAATATGCTCTGCGTTGCCGCTTAACGGCTCAATCTACATCTGGGCCGCCGAGAGCGCAAGCCCAAAGTATGCACGGTTCTTTGGCTTCATCGTCGCCTGGTGGTCGTGCACGGCTTGGATGACATTCGCTGCAGGGAACTGCCAGGTGAGCTTCGCATGTTCTTCTCGACATCGAGCGCTGAGACGCCGGGCGCAGACCACGGCGAACTACATCGTCTCGCAGCTCGCATTCAGGGAGATTGGCTTTCCCGGCGGGATCAGCAATGACAATGTCAAGTGGCGCGCGCTTATCTGGGCGATCTCGGAGGCGCTGCTCGTTGTGGCAGTCGCCATCAACTACCTGCCGCCCAGAATGTATTCGGCGATCTTCAGGCTGTCCGTCGGCCTGATGATGCTGGACTTTTTCCTGCGTCATCTGGCTCCCCATCGGCGTCTCGAAGACTTATGGCTTCCGCAGCGCCAAGGACGTCTTCACCATAACCTGTAGGTCGCCTTTTCAATAACAGAATGAAACTAAATGGACCATATAGATAATGGGACGGGAACCCCGGCTGGCTGGAATTAGATTCTATCTTTGTAAGTATGTCATCTCGCTTCGCAAGCTGCCTCACATACCCCTTTGAAGCCTCTTCACAGCTGGGAACATGACTGGATTCGACGCGTCCGGCCACATCGCGGAGGAGACAAAATGCTAGGTATGCTATTTTGTCGCACATTCGGGTATCATTTTACTCATTTCCACTCAGCGTCGTTGCTGGAAAGGGCATCTTGACCAGCGCGTTCGCCACTGGCGTCCTAGGATTTGCCACCGCCATCCTGTTCCTGTTCTGTACCCCCGACCTCGACACCCTCTTCGCCCTAGAGGCGCCGCAGCCCTTCGTGTAGATATATGCTCTGGCCCTTGGCAAAGGCGGGAGCATATTCATGACGGCCATCGCAGTCATCGGCCTCATCCTCGTACGTCCCCCGCTCAATCCTTCTTCCTACCGCTCACCCCACTACTTCGCAGAGCACCAGCGTAGCGATCGTCGCCGCCTCCCGCCTCGTCTTCGCCGTCGCCCGCGACGGTGTGCTCCCCCTCTCTGGCTGGATCAGCACGGTCACGGCCGACGGGCAGCCCAAGAACGCCGTGGCCGTCATCTTCGTCTGCGCCGCCGTGCTGCTGTGCACGATCCTCCCCAGCCAAGTAGCGTTCACGAGCCTCGTCAGCGCAAGAGGCGTTCCGACCATCGCCGCCTACAGTCTCATCGCGCTCCTCCGCCTCACGATGACCCCCGGCGAGTTCTAGTCCTCGCACTTCCGGCTCGGGGGGCTCGCACGCCCGTTCTACGCGAGCGCGGCGTTCTTCAATGCCCTGGTCTTTGCCGTCAGCCTCCTCTGCGCTTTTCCGCTTCCCCCGCATTGGCTAACCGCCCAGGCCCCACCCAGGTCCTGATTCCGCCGTTTTTCTTCCCCGTCACCGCGGAGACGTTCAATTTTGAGTTGCATGCCCCATCGATACCTGCGCTTAAACTAAACGTTGTTTGCCGCGCAGGCGCCCGTGATCTTTGGAATTGTGACCGTTTTCGGGGTCGCTAGCTGGTATTTCACTCCGGAGGATAAATGGCTGCGTAGGGAGTTGGTCCTTCAGGCGTTGCATCCAGCCGAGGGGTCTGAGCACAATGAGTAGACAACGAGTAGACGAGCCGCGTACCTGTTAGATGCGCCAACACAGAGCCTAGAGTTAGCTTCAAATCCGAAAAAGGAAACCAAAACATCAACGGATCTGTACTGCAACGATCCGATCACAATTATTTTTCGACCTCGAGAAGCCAAGCTCCCACATCACCCTTATCGATGCTTCGCGCCCTGATTGCCCCCAGCCGCGGTCTAATTCCTACCTTGACTCGTCTCTGGGCCCCAGGTCTGCCCCCTCTCAAAGATTGACGCGCTTTCTGACCCGCAGACGCGTGGCGTTAGTGGCACATGTTCTGAGGGTCTCTCCCAGTCGAGTGCAACATCCTAGAAGCTTGAGCTCTGGCTCTCCTTTATCCCCAGAATGTGCGTCCCATTCCATCAAAACCCGCGCTGGGGTAACCATTGAAAAAGTGACGCGTCTTGTGGATCCCGGCCCCGGGGAACAGAAAGATGTGGACCCTGCCACCGGGACAACAAAAGATGTGGATCCTGGAACGGGGATACCCCAAGCCATGTGCGTTGGACCATCTCCCAAGAAGTTCTGATATAAAACAGCTCCCATTCTAGCAGCGCCGAGTCATCTTTCGCTGATGTTCTCAAAGATATGATGGACTCGGAGGGAGTTCCTCAAAGTTCCGAGAGCTGGACACGTCCGTCCCCCCCGCCACACAGCGAAACGGAGGACTTTGGTGCGCGATTACATACAGATTTATTTTACTCTCAGTCTTCTTTCAAACCGAAATCCGCGAAAGCGTGAATGCAGGACAGTTGTCGATGTTTGGCGTAACAAAGGTACTGCCATTTTTTCGTCATTTAGAGGATAAGTGGATGACGAATAGCTCACAGACAGGCAACAGCGTCTGTGTGCATTTGTCGGAATATGCGCCCTCGTCTTCGGACTTCGGAGTCAGACAGTTTATGCTCGACACCAAGGCAAGATGCTCGAAATTCCTGTTTTCCTGTCCCAGATCAACACATCTCGCTCTATAGATACCCAGCATGGCTTGGATCAAGATCCCAGCAACAAAATATACGCACATCAGCGACCGAGACAAAGTCTCCCACTGCCAACTTGAGCTCGCCGTGAGGTCCGTGCTTTTAAATGACCAGCTTCTGCTTCTTCATATTTCCAGGTGTCCGGACGTAGAAGTGCATCTCGAGCCAGCCGCGGCACCGCTGCGCGTACTCAGCTTCGACGTCGAATGCCTGGGCCGCGAGGGAATATTCCCCGAGCCTGAAACTGACTCCGTCATCCAGATCAGCAACATGGTGTCCGTCTCAGGTTTGTCTTAATTCACCAAACTCTGAACATATTCTTTGACGCCGCCGCAGGTACCACGGCGCCTCCGTTCGTCCGGAACATCTTCACCCTTGGGACATGTTCGCCAATCGCAGGTGCCTCCGTGCTTTCCTACAACGAGGAGGCCGACTTGCTACAATCCTGGTCCGATTTCGTGCGCCAGGTCGACCCAGACCTCGTCATCGGATTCAACAACACCGGGTTTGACCTCCCCTACCTGCTCGCCCGCGCGAAAACCCTTCAAGTTCCGGCCTTTTCCCACCTCGGTCGGTTTAAAGGTTCTTTGCCCGCTTACATATCTCCTCCGCCCTCCATTAAGATACAAACCTGTTAGGAATTGAATCCGTCCGAGCGCGGACCGTGCAGTACACCACCGCGCGAGGGGATGTACGCACCTGGGAGGACATCCCCCTTGCCGGCCGCCTCCAGCTCGACCTGATGCACTACGCCCGCTGCGAGATGGGTGCCAAATACCTCAGCCTGAAAGCCGTCTCGAAACGGTTCCTCGGCGACCGGAAAGAGGACGTGCATTTTACCGCGATCGCAAAACTCCAGGCTCGGTCGGCAGACACGCGGCGCCAGCTGGCGGTGTATTGCCTTAAGGTACGCGTTCCGTTTTCGTTTCGCGGACATTGGCTTAGGCGGGGCGCGGGATAGGACGCGTATTTACCTCAGCGCCTCCTCGAGGTCTTGGGCTGCGTGGATAGATACATGGCGGTGGCACATGAGAAACGGACGCCATTCAATTCGATAGTGGCGGATCATGATGCTGCAGCCGCTGCTCCGAGCAATTCCTGTGAATCATAACTCCTGCGTCATAACTCACTCTCATCTGCGACTCCTGCAAATTATAACTCCCCTTTGGACCACCTGTAGCGACGGGCGTGTTCTATATTCAAGCCGGCGGCCCCAGCAGACGAGGAGTGGAGTACAATCCAATCGAAACTCGGCCGGTTTTAATTTCGTCTCTTCGAGCCACTGTCGACGTCGACGGCGGACTCGGAGGACAGACTCGAAGGACGAAACATCGGGCTGAGGGTGCAGGACGCACGTCCCTCCACGTTCAGCGTGCGTGACATCGTTTCTCTTTCCCGCAAAGTTCAGTCGAAGGCGGAATTAAAGAGGTAAGTTTTGTTGATACGGAAGTGCACGACAAACTTGCCACGCTCGCGTTAAACGATCGTTATACATTCCCAACCTAAGCATGTATCAGATCCATGGCTCCATATCTGAAAATCATGCGGTCATCATTTCACCAGAAGTATCTGGAGGTTTTGCACTCCGCTCACTGTTAGGAAAGTTAAGGAACGCTGAAAAAATCAACGCAAATAGACTCACCCCGACGGCTGTGGGGAGTTCGCCAGACTCCAACCGGTCGGCATCCACTGCTCTCATGACACACGTCCCTTGTGCTGACCTTGTCTCCACAATCATGCCCACGATCTTCAAGTGATCGTCGTACTCCAGGGTGCACAAAAAATCTTCCCGCCATGACCTCCCACTCAACCGCCAAGTCCACTGAACGCTCGCGGTCACTGCCACTCGGTGAGGGTCTACCACCGTCCGCTCGTGGATCTTCATGTCCGATCGTAGCCAGTGCGTCGCGAGCAGGTCAAAATACGAGCGGACCCCATTTAGACCGGTGACTCGGGAGGTGTATGGGTGAGGACAGAGAGCTGGAGCATGCTGTATCGCCACCTCGTTCGTCGTGGAGAAGTGTGTGGCGAGGATATCGGAGGACAGTGTGCTTGCTGCAAGGTCGAGGAAGAGAACCTCTGCTGCGAAGAGTAATTGCTGGTTAGATGACATGAGCGCTGGAAGTGAGTGAGTATTCTTAGCTTGCTTATTATACCAGCTCAGCTCAGCTTATTATGCCCGGGACGAGCCCGGGCAGGAACATTGCGGGGGAAGATGATCCCTGATGCGCCACGCGTAAACTAATATCAATTACAAAAACTCGTTGTCATCCAGAATTACTAGGTTCAACCTTTACGTATAGAGTTGGAAACTGGCACAAACGGTTCAGATTGGGCTGCATTCATATCCACTTTCCAATAATCAGTACAGGTATCGGAACCCTTTCCTTCTCTCCATCGCCCGTTCGAAGCTGATTCCCTCAAGAATCGCTGCCTCTTTCACGCGGATCTCATTCGCGCCCTGCATCGAAATCCGCTCGTCTTCGTCGAGCTTCTTGTTTTTACGCAGCAGGTGTTGACGGATTGCTGGAGATAGTGTGCAAATGTCAGCAAAAAAGGGAAAGAAAGGTGACGTCGGGCTTACCGAGGGACATGACCGAGCTGAGAACTAGAGAGCAGAGGGAGATGATCATAGACTGGTGATATTTCGGACCCCATTCCGCCTTCCAGGTGTAGGATCCCATCCTGTACAGAATGAGGTCAGGAACACAATCGAGTAACAAGTTCCGTGCGCACAGGTTGCCGAGGTTCCCGACGCCATTAACAATGCCAATAGCCGCCGCACGTTTTCTAAAAGAAGTGAAAATGAATAAGGATGACAATGGAAAGTGGGAGAAACATACGATGGTGGTCGAGGAATGACATTTGATACCCATACAGCCGTCATCGAGAACCCTATAGGCATGATAGAACGTTCACTTGATCCCTCGAGAAATCCTCAATAAAGCTCACCCGCATAGCCGCACGCCATGAGGAACATGGACACGTATCGTCCACCCACGGACATCGTACTGAGGCTGATTATGAACCCCAAAATTACTCCCCACCACCATCCGGAGACGTGCCCGAACTTGAAGCATTGAGATATTTCAACACTCTCGGATAACGGGGTCAAATGAATCGATTACTCACGCGTTCGCCCGTTTTGTCTACAGGGAGGTGTCATCCTGAGCCTTTGGCAAATATACGGACGGGGAAACCACCAACCTGCGTGCCATGCATTCAGGCAGCATACGACCGAGGCGATTAGCCACGGAGGCCTTGAGTTCAATGAGATTGGACTCGGTTGAGAAAAGAGTGAACCTACGCCGCCAATAACAAACTAATTGTGGTACTAAATCCCAGCGTCTGAGTGAGACTTTTGAACGGAGGCCGTCAGAATCCTATATGCATAGAAAAAACAGAGGGCGAACGTTGGGACTATGAAAGGTCAGAATCAGTGTCATCTATAGAGGAATTCACTCACAAAAATTGATGAAGCTTAGCCCGAGGAGCTGCGCCGCATTCATGACTGCAAAGGTCAACACCAATGGATCCTTTATGGCCATTTTCAAACCCTCGAGAGGGCTTGAAACGGATGAGTGGGAAATAATATCAGAAGATAAGATTCCTACGTGTCTTTGTCATTGTCCTGGTCTGCCTCGCCGGCATCATCGGCGAGACGGGCCTGAGCAAGGCGCCGCTCATCCCCAACGATCCACCGGGTATTGTTCGGCTAGAGAAAAATCGTAAGTGTACGTAGGGCGACACGAGACGGTTGGGATCCGACGTAGTCCGGTAGCGCCCATCTGGAAGTCTCGTGTGATTAATCGAACACACAATCAGCTGAACCACGAACATCGTGAAAATGCCGACACAAATCGTGATAGCGCCCTGTTTGGATTCAGAGAATATGCCTAGCGAGGACTGTTGCACGCCCACCTCAATAAAAAACAGCCTAAAATTGTGTTAACATAATTTGGGATGACGAGCAAAAATAAAATAAGGTACCATCGCCAGGCGCGAATTCCCAGCTTTCCCTCCATATTCCCCAGAATTCCAGCAGCGATCAGCTATGAGCGGTCAAATTAAACTCGCCGCTCTGTTTGGAGTCTTACAGCGCCAAATGCGTTGGAGAGAAGGAGTCCGGTGTACAATATCGCCGAGCGAAAAGCCAATTCCTGGAAGGTCGTGAACTGATGGGCGCGAGAGGATTTCATTTAAATACCTTCTTTGTGTACCAGCGAGATAGCAAATAAATCGCTTCAATATTCGTTGAGATCAAAACGGAAGAGAATAACAAGATTGGAACCACACTCACATCCTGGGTAAAATGCAGCCTAGAGGTATCTTGTCAACATGTTAAAGTTGAACAGTCTGAACAATATGTACCTCGGGCAGTCCAATGAAAATGCGACATGCTAAAATTCCGCCGTAGTTTTTTGTGATCTGCGATCAGGTGAATGCGCTGACATGCGAATTTTTAATGTGATACTTGCGCCAGTGAGTAAGCTCGTGAGCCCCCACCCCATGACACAGCCGCCGATGTACCAAGAAGGCCTTGGCTCGAGGTCAATCATAATGAGGTCGACATAATGGTCGTAGTACCTTTTGACACGGTTGAGGATCTAGGGAACAGTTGAACCATCAACGAATAAAAGATAAGAATAAGCTTACCATATTTGACGGGATTTGAAACGGACAGTAGGACACGAAGAGGATAGAGAGAACCACGTTGTATTGAAGGTCTAGCAGTCCTCGAATCAATTGAATGAGCTGGAAGTCTGTATGAAGCAGTACCAGACAGCCCGAGATCCTCCTCCAACCCCTTCAACCGAGCCGTCGTAATGCCGTTTCTCTACAATTTAATGAGTTCAGATAGGCAGGCCAGAAACACAGGAGCGCTCACGTCGATGTAGTTCATGATATAGATCAACACAATCGTTGGCAGCAGGCGAGAGTCCAGTTTGCGCACGAGCTTGCGCTCGGCGAGGATGCGCTCGGGGGTGCCTATTTCTGGCAGTGTGTCCTGAGTGTCGTGGGGGAAGGTCTTGACCTCTGCTTTCTTCTCGACTGTGGAGTAGTCCGCCTCCTCGTTGACCTTCTCCTGGGACATGGTCGATATAGTAAGAGCAGCGACGTGGGCAAGAAGGGCGAGGGGGCACGCTGTGGTTCTGAGGCTTTAAATGGGCGAAGTTACACGCTTCTCTTATAGCTTGCCGTACTCCCGCCACTCGCGTGATCAAAATAGTACGGGACGAGGAAGCAAGGCCTGCTCAGGCACGCTCGGCTTGATTTTGCCTACAGTAGAGTTCGGCATCGTTGCAGAATGCGGGTCAGCTGAGGGGGCAGAATATATGTTTCAATGTACGGATTGAACGTTCGAAGTCTACTCAACGTAAGGATCCCGTCTTCTGCGAACTGTGTTGAGTGTTCGTTGGGTACCAAGTAGCTGCAAAGCTCAAATTTTCCCCTCTCCGATTCCAGCTGCCAAGGTTCTGTCTGCCCCGGTTAATACTCTCACCGAGACTATTCTGGAATTGGTGTTGGGGTCCGGGCGGAGCAGGACCCGCGCAAATGACAACCCCACGTGTCAAAGATAGCGAGCCAAAACTGTCGTGCACCACATGCAAGCGGGAAGAGAACACGGTGGTTAATTCATTGAAGACTTTGTAGGGTTGGTTCGAAACTGAAGCCTGTCGAGTTGAAGCGCTTCTAAGACAGTTCGATTGAACAGGTCAGAGATTTTCCCGCAGCGGTCTAACGAGTTGCTTTAAGTGCTATGAACGTTAACACTCTGCATATTCTGCGATATCAGTATGCACATGTGCATCCCCATTCCCGCATCCACCACAATTGACATGGAGAGCCCCAGAAGAGTTATTTATTGTCTGGGTCCTCGACTATTCAGTTGCCTATCAGGACTTTGCTGTCAGACGTCGGACCAGGCAGTGGCAGCGTCGGTCGCACGAGTGTCGAGCTCGGGGATAGAGGCGTCTTGAAGGGGAGTATATACGTCCGGCAGAGTCCAGCAGCTTGAGCGCAGGTTAATCCAAATCTCAAGACTGCCCGAAACGGGTAACTGATAGTCAGAGGAGAGACGCCTAATCCCGAGCGATTGTATGTCAACAGATTGATCAACTGATCGAACTCTTCTTCCACCAACCTTGCACCACCTACTTATCCAAGCGTAAATTCTTTCCACGGTTTGCAAACCTTGTGGGTCCAATATTTTGCAAGTCGAGGCAACCTCCTGCGCTGGCCGGAAAATTTAAGGGACGACCACAGTCAGAGTCCTCCGAGGTCCGGTCTTGTTCACTTCCTTCACTTCGCGAGAACTCTGGGAGACTCTGGTGTTCTCGTTGTTTCTGGCTGCCCTTGTTCAACTGTTGAAATTGATTCGTCGGACGATCGATATTGTAAAATGGACCGACGCCGCCTCGTTTTTGAAGCTTGCGTCGAAGGGGCGGTGCATCCATTCCATGCCTCCAATATGACCTTATTTTTCATCAAATATTCGAGGTTTTGGTTCTAAGGCCAACGAAAGTTTTGGCAAGTTCAGGTTCAAGTTCAGCCCAGTTTTGGTGATTGGCGAACCGTATGTGCATCGGATCAGGACTGCTATAGCACCGGCCTCCTCCGACTCCTACTTATATCTCCCAAAAGCATGTCATTATATTGACCAGATGTCCAGAAGCGCAAAGGAAAATGTAAAGAAGACCGGACCACCTGTGCCCGTCTTCCTGGCGATTGACTAGGACTCAGGCATCTGGCAGACTTCTCACGGTTGACCAAGATATCATATGTGAAATCTCTCGGTTTGAGTGAATTTGGACGGCAAGGTGAACAAGGGGCAAGCTTAACCTCAGTGAACCAAACCATTGCCGGCTAGGCTACGACGAACTGGGGCTCACATCGGTGGATGAGAAATATCCACATTTTCCTCTGCTCCCGTTTTTCCAACCAATGACTCCAATACATACATAATCTTTCTCCGAGGTGTTCGCGATGGGCGTAAAAACATGTATTATTTCGGGAGGTAGGGACTTCTCATTAACCGGCTTGCATAGTAGTCAAGCTTCGCGTAGAGCTAAAGCTTCCCCTCCGCCTTCAGCCTCTCCATGAAAGATCGCGGCGCCTTTCCCTCGGTCATCATTTCCAGCTCCGGATCGGCCTTTGCTCTCGCCTTTTTATATCCCTCCCGCTGCACAACCCTCTCCAAATACGCCAAAATCCCCAGATACTCCGTCAAGTCGAAGGGATAAAAGACGCGCGCCGTCGTGAACGTGAAAACCGTCATGATATCGGCGGCAGTGAACTCGTCGCCCGCCAACCACGTATTTTTCGCGAGGCGAGCATCCACAAAAGCGAGCCGGCTTTTGAACCTCTCGAGCACGCTCGCGGCGTAATCACCACCACCATTCTCGATGCGAGATAACATCATCACCATCGCCATGAGCGGCTGAAGGCTGCCGTTCGCGAAATGGAACCAGTAGAGGTAGTCGGCGTAGTTCTTATGCGAGGGCGGGAGCGCGAGCTTCCCGTTGCCGTGAATATGGATGATGTATTCGGCGCAGGCACCGGATTCGGCGAGTGTGAGGCTTCCGTCTTGTATGACAGGGGCCTGCCCGAGCGGGTTCAGGTCCTTGATGGACTGGGGGGAGAAGATGGGGGCGCGTTGGTGAAGGACTAGAGTGTAGGGGATGTCCAGCTCTTCACAGAGCCAAGGGAGGCGCTCAGATTGCGAGACTTGAAGGTGGTGGATTGTCAAAGTCATTTGGGAATTACGGAAGAAGGCGGAAGGCCGGAGGTACTTATAGGCTTACTAGGAGATATGACGCGTCGGCGGCCGTCAGCCGGTGAGAAATATAGTCACGTGGTCGCGGCATCTCTTTACCCGAGGCCAACCCGAGGCTCTAGCCTTGTGATTCTACTTAATTTCTCTGGGCCGTCTTGAAATTTCAGTCCGGCTGCGGGTAGTAGGCAAAGGGACTTAGCTGAGCTGTTCTATTGCTGAGTCTTATGATTCAACTCTGGCGCCTGGCACTGCGAATTTCCCTGCAATCGAATTTCGCCTCGATGTTTTGTTGATGTCCGAGTCGCCCGGGCCTTGCCAAGTTGTTTCGCAGGGCAACAACGTCGGGCCCGAATTCATCCGCCTTCGCCTTCCTTTCTCGTGAAGCAGGTGCCTTTCACTGGACACGGACGCATCTGAGCTCCACAAGCTGAAGAAACCGATGTAAGACCACCCTACGGGGCGTGATGCCAAAGCCTCCCATGGCAGTGGATAAATATGTGGTATTACACCCGCCACTACTCCTGGTCGTTTGGGCTGATAGGGCACTGCTCACTGCTCAGACATATACGTTTACGAGACCTTCTATCCCATTAAGCAGGGCACCACACTCTCTGCTTCTAAGGACGGAGGTGGGGACTGGACGTTCATTTCAATTGCGGAATATCTAAAACCTCCCGTCGAGTAAAATCTTCCCCATCTGCCTTCAGCCTCTCCATGAAAGATCACGGGGGCTTTCCCTCGATCATCATTTCCAGCTCTTGATCGGCCTTTGCTCTCGCCTTCTTGTACCCCTCCCGCTGCGCTACCCTCCCCAAATACGCCAGAATTCCCGGATACCCCGTCAAATCCAAGGAATAAAAGACGCGCATGGTCGTGAACGTGAAAACCGTCATGATATCGGCCGCGGTGAATTTATCGCCCGCCAACCAGGTGTTCTCCGCGAGGCGAGCGTCGATAAACGCGAGCCGGTTCCCCAGCCTCTCGAGCAGGCCCGTGGTGTAGGCGCCAGTATTTTCGCTCCGGGGCCGTTCGGAATCGCAGCTCCCAAGATTGCTTTCCTGGGGGGCTGGCCCTCATAACTCTCCAACGAACTTTGGCAATATTTTTGCGTGATTTACTGGTATTTCGCATTTTTGCTTGTTTTGAATTCACCATGCAGTGGTCCTTTGTGCTTGACCACGCAAAAAAAATCATGTGGATTGAAACTTCAAAAAACGCTGTGACCCCGGTGGCCTGAATGGATTTTATTCGTCGGCCGAGTCGGAGTTACTTGGCCTTGACTCAGGGGATGAGATTTGAACAGAGCCAGGTTACCGTTAATTTAGACGGAACCGCGTGAAAGTGAGTGATTCCCGTCCCTGAAATAGCGATGAACCTCTCTGAAACTAGGTGGTAATACATCGAGGTTCTTTGAACCGTGAGAATCATGATGTGATTCTTCGTTTAGTTCAATTTCGCGATAACATACGTAAATTACTCTGAGGCCCCGCTTGAATGTATCGTAGAGGTGGTGGGATATGTGGACTTCCTACTCTCCTACTTGATTTTCCGGGGCCGGCTCGTCCGCCCAGCTTGGCAGCGGTCAGAGTTCCCAACTTGAACCTATCCAAACCTCGTCTCCAACTTGGACGCACAACCTGTCATATTTTGTCACAAGAAATCCCAAAGGCTGGCAAATTGGATGGATGAAGTGGGAAATAAATTTGGGGTCCTAAGTGGTCCACTGGTCCGGAGGCTCAAATCGGAATGTTTGAAACATCGTGATGGCTCCAACCGGTCAATGTCTGGAAATAATGCCCTGCATATTCCAACTTCGAGTGCCATATATGTAGGATTCCTCAGCACACATAGCACAGACAACCTTCAGCAAAAAAACCCATGAATTCACTGCAAATTAATCCTCTGTTAACCGGGCACTTCAATGAAGAAACCATATCTAGTTGCTCAGGGTCATCCTTTAGATTTGTGAATCTCAATATGACAATATCTGTATCCTATTTAATGTTTCGGTAGTCAGGTGGTACATCAAGCCAGGAATCTTTGGTGCCGGTGCAATGTGTGGAACGAAGAAGACGATTTGTCGGAGATACAATCTTATCGCGGCATCTCTCGGCAAATGGCATCAGTGCCTGTAAACCCTTATTAGGCAATTTGCAATATACACTGCTTCTTGACAACGCTCACAATGCACGCACGGACACCGGATTTCCAGTAGCATCACGACTGGCCAGGGCTTTCATCTGGTCAGCCGCTCCAAGCGCGAACTCGTCAGCTTAAGTGCGGCGGTAGACCAAGTCAGAGCCATGCCGCATGCGCGGCCTCGCGCGACCGATGTCAAAACTCGAAGGAACCGGACATGCACCACGTTCCGGCAGGAAAATATTCTACGTCGCCCTCCACGCCTTCTGTGCTTCCCTCCTCCCCCGAAAGCCTTGGAGCACGCCTGAAAGCCGACTTTCCGACTTTATTTGAGCCCGACTGCGAATGTAGTGTCGGCGTCGGGTGGGGACCTATCCTCTATCGGTTCCGCATCGATTTCCAGACCCATCCGACGTTGCGTTTCATCCAAATCAAGGAGAAATTTGCGGGTGTATACGACTAGCGGCGAGGGTGCCGTCGAAGATAGGCTGGACCAGGACGTGTGAAACATGTGGGAAGGATGGTCGACTGGCCACCATCTGTGGGAAGGATGGTCGAACCACCGATGGATGGCTCTTCACTGCGTGTAAGGGGTGTTTGGATCATGAGATAGCGGACGGGCGTATGTCGCGATGGGTCTCCGATTCCGAACCTCAAACCCACCTCCCATTCAAATTCAAAGTGTAGCACCTATTACTGTTGCTTAACTAAGTAACGTTTACACTACTCAACCAAATAACATCTACTCCCCTTGTAAAGTCATGTACCGTCCAGCGGATGACCGTGAGGTTAAGATAATTGTCCGACGTGATCTCGCATTCAAGACATACCGCGCTCGGTTACCGACTCGGCGAGGTCTTTAGGCATGGGGTACTTGACATGCAACCGATGCGGCTGCGGGCCAGGCGGG
Organism: Mycena rosella; assembly: GCA_029378255.1. Lineage (NCBI taxonomy): Eukaryota > Fungi > Basidiomycota > Agaricomycetes > Agaricales > Mycenaceae > Mycena > Mycena rosella. The sequence continues at coordinate 59,217 of JARKIE010000033.1, read as the reverse complement.
AGTGTCAGCTGAACTAGTGTATATGAAGGCTTCGCCTCGAGGGCATCCAATGGCCGGACCTTCATCGGAAACACAGTATAGTCGAACTCTACCGCGAGCGTCCGGGTTCTATGCACGATCTCCGCGACCTCCAGAGCTCGGAGAATTCGGTCGCCCTCCAGGATATCCCGCGCATAGGATACATTTTCTGAGGAGAGTTTGACTTTTGTGCCCTCTGCAGGAAAATGAGCAGCGGAAAGCACTTCGGTGTATATAGACCTACCGCTCCGGCGGGTTCTGGTGTCCTTGCAGCACGCGGCATGTCCGCCAGCTTTCCAGTCACGAATCTGGCACTCGTCCGAACAATAAGCGCAGAGCATGCACCCGCGGCAATATCGTAGACATTTATCCGTAAAATCGATCCGATTGCACTGAGAAATATTGAACCAAGCTGGATGCTGCTAGGTGAAAGTAGGACTCACCTGCTTATTAGCGCAAACCAGATGTACTCTTTGACCAGCCAGCTTTGTCCGTGCTTCCAGGATTTTTTTGAATGCAGTCCAGGCATCCCAGAGAGGGCCCCGGCGCTCCATGCGGTTTTCTATTCCGAGCTTTTGTACTTTCTTCAGCGCTTTCGCGGCGGCACGCACGACAGAAAGATATCCAAGATACGGCGGAAGGTAACTGTGCAGGATGGGGAAGTATTCGTGGTGCATGGGCTGAAGTCCCGCCAAGGCGGATGAGAGAAATCCCGCCTCGAACGCCCTGATAACGCAGGAAACCGCCTCGACAGTGTTAAGACAGTTCATGAGGTAGGTGCATGAGGACGTCACGACGTTGTCCGAAGTTTCGTCGCGGATGGCGAGGCGCGGGTGGACTGTCCGGTCCAGGGCGCGCGCCACGATGTGCAAGGAGTAGCGCGTCAACAGGAACTTTTGTATCGGCTCGTGGCGCGCAAGGAGGAGAAGTACGAGCAAATCATAGACGATCGTCCCTCGCGACTGTTGATCCGTGTCCCGGACCAAATGCGCTAGCACGGCGAACGCCAATTCCCGCGGGTCCTTTTTGGTTTCCTCCACGATCTTCTGGCCGTATTTCGCCTTGGACGGCTCCTGCCCCTGCGTGTCGTACATGTCGCGGCTCCAGCACAAAAGTGCGAATTGCAGGACTTGCGGCGTGGGCGTACCGGGCGGGGGGTCCGAGTGCTCCGCCTGCAGACACCATATTTTGCCGATTATCCCCAGCGCCCCAGCCGTATTGAACCAGTAGCAGATGGAATAGCCCTGCAGCTGCAAGCACGCGAACAAAAAATGGATGGTCGACTGCAGCGTGACCGTCTGGGCCGCCCAGCTGAGCACTCGGTCGTCAGGCGCGCGCCGCGAGTCCGTCGCACAAAGCGTGTGCAGAAACTGCAGCCATCTCCAGACGTTTTGGAAAGAATTGTCCGCAATCCGCGCATCGAAGACGTCGCTCCACGCGTCATGGATGGGGGCTGTTCGCGGGGCCGTTCTGCCCAGGTCGCTCAGGACGCTGGCGAGTGTCCCTGCGAGAGTGCAACGCGACGACTGGGCCCCATATGCTCGCCGCCGTCCCGCACGGGTGCGCAAATGCCTCCAGCCGCGCAACAAAGCGGGTGCGGAGCTGTGCCGGAGGGAGGCTGACGAGCTTCATAGGACCATATTTCACAACTGCTGCACGTTGAAGAGCGAATTCGTGCGGGGTCATCATGGTGGCGGTCGGAAACAGGAGGCTTTGATGGCGGGTTTATCCGTGCTCCTTCAAAATTATTAGACAGGGTAACTATATCATTTACTTACGGTCTAGGTAAATAGCACTAAGATCTACTCTACGAGGTCCAAGTCCAAGCCCAAATCTAAATCTAAACCCCCATAAGTAGTCCGTGGATACACGCATACAAAATAGAAAAAGCCTCTATCCGACACAATACGTAGTGGGTACACTCGCGTTAATCGCATCCCAAATGCTAAAGACGGACGAAGAGGTCAGTTACGCAACTCGGCCAGTTAGAACGAAGCGCACTCGGAGTATATACAGCCCGCCACGGCGCTTCCAATACCAAATAAATCATCAGCAGGGAAAGTCGGCGCAGAAAGGTAGACCAGTAAACACATACATAAGCCAACGCGGTATCCGCCGAGGTATTCCACCCATTCCCGACAGTCGCCGTCGGCGCCGCGGTAAACGTCGGCGCGAAGAGCGTCTTGACCTTACCCGTAGCGGTGTACGTCGGCAGCAGCGCGACCTACGTCCCCGCGAACGACAGACTCAGCGTCGTCGGCGGGAACGCGTGCAGCGGCGTCTGTGCGGGGTCGATCGCCGTCGGGCCCGCCTGGATCCCTAAACGGAAGGTTACCACATGCAGCAGCGCGGGAGAAACGTGACGAAAAAAGCACTCAAGCCGGACGCGGGCATCGTCCCGTCGAAGATCTGCGACGAGTTCAAAACAGCCGCGCAATGCCCGATCGCCTCGCGGGAATCTGTGTCGCACATATGATAATAAGCACAGCGGGTTATTTTGGGCGGTGGGCAGCCACGCGCACCTATGGGGATCCACCCGCGTTCTAGCCCGAGCTGATAGTGCCACAGGGGGCTGGACGACGTGCCCAGAACCGTCGAGTTGCCGATCTTCCACGTTCAGAAGAAAAAGTTCTGCAGCGCGTCCATGGTCGCGAGCATCACCTGCTTGAAGCCGCGATCAGCGTCGCGTTGTACGACTAGCGGCGGGTCAGCACGCGAGCCAGGCGCGGAAGAAGCATGCGCACAGCCTAATCGTCTATCACTGCGCAATTCGCGTGGACCCAATCCCATTGAGCCTGCGGGAAGTAAGGGTGAGCGTGCGGAGCTCCTAAAGGCTAGCGGGGTAGCAGCTGACCACAGCCCGCAGTCGTTAATGGTGGTCGAGAAGTTAGAACTCGCTCCCGAGCGTCACACCGAACGCCTTCGAAGATTGATTGGTGGCGATCGCCCATGAGCTAACGGCAAGGGGATAGAGGTCGTCAACGATTGCAGCGGACATACACCGGGAACGGGCGCGCACCAGGGTTTAACGGCCATTTGATCCAGCCTGAGAAACACGAAGATTAACATCTGCGCATCTGCCAGGCGCAAATTGGGATAAGGGACGTGCTAACGTAATCGTAGAGGAAGGCCAGGTACTGCGCAGGGGTTAGATTCCGACGCATGCGCCATGGGGAGGGTGTTACATACCGGCTGCTGAAGGCGATCCGGCCAAGAAGCTGCGAAATAATCAATGGGGCATCGAGGGATGAAACCGAGCGGCGCACCCTTCCCACAATGCCGGCTGGGGAAAAGATTGAATAGAGTTCAGCGCTCTGGATTGATAACGGGAAAAAGGATGATAGCATTTACCCCTTGGAAGCCTTCATAGATAGCTATGTACGGACCCTTCCTTGCACCGACGCCCCTGAAAGAGCATCAGATCAGCCAAGGCGAGAAACGTGACGGAGAGCGACGGCATACGTTGCAGTCCAGATGGTCTCGTAGGCACCGTAGTAGAAGCTCTGCACGCCGACCTGGCCGATGGCGCTCCACAGGATCTCGTTGACGATCCCGATCCTGAAGTGCACACATTCAGTCAGCTTCAGAGTACGGTAGTTCGGGCTCACACGTAGACGACGTCCCGGTACTGGTCCTGGCTCGCGAATTCCGTCAGAATGCGCAGGTGCTTCAGCGTCCGCTGTGCGTTCGCGATGCGCATCACGCCATTCTACAGCGGATATGGTCAACAGCACGCAGGATGGCACATCATGCTAGAAACGCGTCAGAAGAGGGAGAACCATAAGGCAGGGATCGCACAAGTTGATGGTTCCCGCTGGGCAGGGCAACGGGTGTTAGATTTCGATTCAGTGCGAGAGCTTCGTGGCGCACATTTCCCGGAATGATTCTGTAGTACATAAGAAGAGTCAGCGTCCAAAGGCGGGAAAACGAGCGTCGGCGCACCCAGCCGTTCTGGCTTCCCGGAAGCGCATTCCATGAATATCCGAATGCCGTACTTGCACGCCCACTGGATGCTGCGGTGGGGTGAGGCGCGTGAATCGAGCCATGCATACGCTTGAGGAAGTACGTCCACGGCGTGCCCACGAGGAACGGCTCCTCGTTGATCGCTTCGATGGCCTGCGGAACGTGAGCTCGGGGACATCGAGCAAAGAAGGAACATACCCAGAACCCGATCGGAATGCGCACCCATTTCAGGCCCGCCACCGGACTTTGGCAAAGTCTTCCTCGGTCTGAAGAAGGATGAGGAGAGCTTGGATGTGCACGAAACACGCAAGATGAAGGTCTTGTAATGCTCCTCCATCTCCGTGGCGAGGCTGGCGCCCATCGCGATGGAGAGCGTCCATTCGTCTACGATCGGGATGCTGCTCGCGTCGACGTACTTTCCGTACAACGCCGGCGTGACGAACGGCTCCGTGAGCAGCCAGCCGCTGCTCCGCGTCAGCGCCCGTTTGGGGAGGGGTTAGGCTAAGCATGCGCCCTAGATTGACACCCCGCGCGACATCTATTCCCCAGTCCCACTGCTCGAAACCGACGCGCTTGCTCCACGATTGCGCCTTGCCGCCCATAGCGAACGGGCTTGTGGGGTCCTCGGCCCAGTCCCACCCAAAATTGTTCGTGTAGATGAAGGTGCTGCCGTCGTCCATCTTTATCAGGCTGCCAGTCGTGCCTGTCGTCGGACCTGAACTGTCGAAGGCGCTGCTCGACCCAGATGTGGACGAGTTGGATGTAGCTTTCTTTGAAGCGGAGAGGGCGACTGGGACCGCGACGGCGACTATTGCCACAGCCAGGAGAACCACAGAAATAATGGTTATTTTCTTGCGGCACGACTTTCGAGGCGCCGTTCTTCGAGAAGGAGCGAATGCATTTTTACTGCCGGTGTTTCTACTGACTTCGTCGGAGGAACCACGATACGGAAAAAGATTGAAAATTGAAACTTCAGACGAACCATGTCAATCATATCCGCCGCCCAGGCGCTGTGGTGCTTCATGCCGGGGAGGTAGCCATTCCATGCTCGTACTTGGCCGAGACGCTGCGGTAATGGCTCATGGCGGCAGAAAGAGACCGAGGAAAACGAGCAGCGAAAGCGAGAGCGATCATGTCAGTCAATCATGTCGCCGTTGTAATTCAGAGTTAGCCTCCAGCAGACGAGTGGTAGATCGGTTTCAAGGGTCATCAAGGAGCTTCAAGGGAACGATTGTGCGGGGGAAAGGAGCCACGCTCCGGCAGAGGCGATTGAAAAGACCAGGTGCAGAACGGCCCGACACGCCCGATACAAGCCCGATAAACATGGTGCCGCGACCACGTGATCCCATTACTCATGCCGCAGCGGCATTGACGCGTCACTGTCATAATGATATATAATATGAGTCGTCCTCACCCGCCATCCCAAAATGTCCTTGACAGTCCACCACCTCCAAGTCTCGCAATCTGAGCGCCTCCCCTGGCTCTGCGAAGAGCTAGACATCCCGTACACTCTAGTTCTTCACCAACGCGCCCCTATCTTCTCCCCGCAGTCCATCAAGGACCTGAACCCGCTCGGGCAGGCTCCTGTCATACAAGACGGAAGCCTCACCCTCTCAGAATCCGCCGCTTGCGCCGAATACATCATACATGTTCACGGCAACGGGAAGCTCGCGCTCCCGCCCTCGCACAAGAACTACGCCGACTATCTCTATTGGTTCCATTTCGCGAACAGCAACCTGCAGCCGCTTGTGCTGATGGTGCTGCAGTTTTCGCGCATCGAGAATGCGGGCCCCTATGCCGAGGGCCAGCTCGAGAGATTCGGGAAGCTGCTCGCATTTATGGATGCTCGGCTTGTGGACAATCCGTGGCTGGCGGGCGATGAGTTCACCGCCGCCGATATCATGACGGTTTTTACCCTGACGACCATGCGCGCCTTTTATCCCTTTGATTTGACGGGGTATCCGGCAATTTTGGCGTATTTGGAGAGGGTGGTGCAGCGGGACGGATACAAGAAGGCGAGAGCCAAGGCCGATCCGGAGCTGGGACTGATGAATGAGGCGAAGCCGCCGCAATCTTTCGTGGAGAGGCTGAAGGCAGAGGGGAAGATTTAGCTCTAGGCGAAGTGTTACACTGACATTGCACAACTGTAATGAACATAAAGTCCCCACTCCGTCCTTGGTGCAGCTGAGTGTGGTGTCCTGCTTATTATGACAATTCGACGCTGGAAGGTACAATACATCTTGTTCTCTAGTGTTCTGAGCTCTTAAACAGGTAAATTTAAACACAGGAGGAAGAGTATTCTTCACCGACCGAGACGTTCTTGGAGGAGTTTTTGAGTTATGCATTGACGGCCACTGGGATTCTAGGTGCACAAATGGGCGCTCTGCTGAGATCCGCATTGGCACCGCTCGCCCTGTGGCGTCAATGCGTCCAGACGCGCCGCCAGTTGGCCCCGCGCGCAACGCTGCGTCGAAACCATCATCTTGAACTAAAAGAATTCAGCGACACTTTCGAAAAATTTTACCGAATGCAAAGGAGAAAAGGAACTGACCCCGTAGATCACGCATCATGGGTAGCAGTTGAGTGGTGCCGGAGACGCGTAATCCCGGAGAAGCGGGTTGAGGTGATTTTGATCCCGGTTTCCCATCCCATTCGTTCTCAACTATTTTCCCATCGAAATTGCGGATCAGGCATCTGTTTTAGAGCATTTACTTACTAACATCGCAACCGGAAGAAGATCCGAAACAACGTCCCTCTCACACACACAGAATCTGCATAAAAGGCAAACGAAATGAAGTTCAAAGTGATTCTAATCATTCGAATAGCATGCCTTCCTCAGCTCGGGTTGTTTCGGTGTTCGGCGCGACTGGCCTTCAAGGTACATGTTTAACGTGTTTGTAACTCTACACTACGAAAAGCCGATGTAGTGAATTTCACGGTACAACACAGTGAAATTCACAGTTCACGGGTATTTGGAGTGAAAGTAAATTTTCACCATATGGAGTGAAAATTTCTTTTCACTATGTTTTGGAGTGAAACCACTTTTCACTGTCTTTGGACATGAAATTCACCTGCAAGGAAAAAAGTATGAAAAATGGTCTACGGTGACCATTTGGCATGACATATGTATTTTAAGGCTGACAGAACTGTGAATCACGTTCTAGCACGGGTTCTTAGGGCTTCAGTGTTGAAAACCGCCGGCTCTGGGAAAGTATTTTGCGTTTTATGTCATAACCAAGCATTTTCATGGAAACTGACCTTTGAGAAGTCTGATAGCTTTCTTCAGGCTGTTGTACGTTCAAGGTATATTTTTTCAGACCAAGCTTAAGGACTTTTTCTTTTTGACGGTGGTTAAGGTGAGATTTGCTTGAACAATAGTTTCCATGTGAATGACAGGTACAGGAGTTCTAGAGACATTGAGTGAGGTAAAAGGTGGTAACAGTAGGTATACCATAAATTGGGTTAATTTGCACCCAAGTATATGGCCCGTTTAGTGCAACGGTTGTTTCGCGCAGGTAAAGCGTTTGTCTGTTTACTGAAGGTCCTGAGTTCGATCCCGACCCAAAGCGCCGTTCAATGACTCCTACAAGCTCCTTAGTAAGATTAGTAACATAATAACAAATCCTATCCTAAGAACCTTAAATGCAAACTAACCTAATACTTAACGTTAATAGGTCTCATTTTTCATTACCCTTTCGCCCAGAAACCCGTGAAATTCACCCCACAAAGGTGTGAAACAGTGGGGTGAAAAACGTCATTTTGTACGTGAAAATTTTCACTTTGTTCTGTAGTGAAATTCACTTTCGTACCGTGAAATGCACCCAGTTCAACAGCGAAATTCACCCAATAAATACATGAAAATTGGAGAGAAATTCACTATTTCCATCGACCACAGTGTCTATGACTGAAAGATCAATGGAATAATATAGGCTCCGCAGTGGTTGAAGCGTTGCTGAAGGACGGTACCTTTACACCACGCGCAATCTCGCGAAACCCAGATTCCGACGCATCCTTGAAGCTGAAAGCGCGGGGGGTCTAGGTCGTCATGGGCGACAGTGGAGACAAGTCGTCACTGGTGGCCGCTCTGCGCGGAAGCGAGGCTGTCTTTGCTGTTCGTGGCTTTCAATTCCCGTTGAAATAAAGTGACGGACTATTCAGGTAACTGTTCCTGCCTTTTCGGACAGAACGGGTGCTACCCCGGACGAATTTACTCAAGGGAAGAATATGGTCGACGCAGCGAAGGAAGTCGACATCAAATTTTTCATTTTCAGGTGTGGTTTGGTCGATTCGGATACACCTCTAGTTTGTTGACGAAATTGAAAGCTCTCTTCCGTCCGTAACAAAGTTGTCCGGAGGGAAGTACAAGAATGTCGCGCATTGCGACGGTCAGTGCATGAATTCTGTGGATGTGAAATCGGATAAAACTCACTAGTACACGCTCAGAAAAAGCCGCGGTCGAAGAATACCTGAAATCTTCCGGGCTCGCGAATGCGTCCCTTCTCACAGGCTGCTTCCTCGAAAACTACTGGCAGTACGCTCGTCCCGTAATTTATCGCCCTCAGACTCCGAATTCAACATGACACAGTTACGGCCCTCTTCTGCGAAAGACCCACACCGGCTTCGACATCGCCGTGCCGAAATTCAGCGCAACTGATCGCGATGCGTTCACTTGGGTCCAGCGTGATATCCCGGCGGCGGTCCTGGCACTGCTAAATAACTACACTGACCCCTCGAAGAATATCTCGGGGAAATCTTACCCCGTGGTCAACGCGAACATTCCTTACGCGGAACTCGCCGCGCGGACCGAGAAAGGTGCGGTCTCACATTCATGATTACCACTCGTGTTTAATATATACTGTAACTGTGTAGCGCTTGGAGTTGAGGTCACTTTCACCACTGCACCGCTCACAGGGATACCGCCACTGGACGAAATGGTACGTCAGGGCGTGGAATCCCAATTCCGCTCGCAGCTCACAAACATTGATCAGTACGCGGCCCACGCCGAATACAGCGGTTTCTACACCGCGACGCCCGTGCCCAATCCAGACCTCGTCGCCCTGGGTGTCAAGTTCGGTACCGTTGAGGAGTTTCTGGAGAGCGAGGTCAAGCCGCGGTTTGGGTAGGGATCAAATATGTTGTGTAAGGTGAATTGTTGTTTTACCACCAAGTCACGTTAAATAATATCGCGAACTGTGATTCTCCCTCTTTATGCGATGCTCATATGTTTAGTGATCCTCCTCCTTAAATGACGAAAGAACAATAGCTACCTCTCCAAGTGCAAAGTTATTGGTTTTGAATTGATTGCACCAAAATCCAACCCAAAGTCCAACAGGTCCTCGAGAGGGTAAACGTTAATCGAATGGGTCCACACGTAAATTACCTCTACTATTTACTGAAGTCCCCGTGTCAGTCAGTTTTAGAAAAGAATCAATGGGGCACGATAATACAACGTACTGCCTCCGATACCTGCGCAAAGTGAGACGCGAGATATTGCAGAAAGAGATGCACAGTTGACTCAGATGGTCAGATTCTGGTGTAACTGAACACCCCGGTTCTGCCCGCGGCCGCTAGGCGGAGTTCAACATCACTGTCAAAGGGATCTCCTGATTGGACGACTTCAAACGACTCCATGCTGGGGAACGCAGCATTACGGCGCCCGGGGTATGCGGCGATCGATTCCGCCATGTTTGCGAACGAATCGCCGTCGGTGTCTCCGGGATATCCAAGCATAAGTGCATCCCGGAGTTGTGGAAGAGTGAGTGGGCGTGGCGTCACGTTGGGGTCGTATGTGAATGCCCTGAAGAGCTCGCCGGTTACTGCGCAAGCTTTGAGATACAGGGATCGGAGAGAGGGAATACGTGCAAGGAACTGAATGAGCTCCTCTGCAGTTAAGTCGAGGAAAACGAGACCCAGCTCCTCGAGTTGGAACTGCGAACGATGATATAGGGTGAGAAGAGTGAGCGGGGACCAAGGAGATGAAGTGATCAATAGATGCTTGACACCAGGAAATGAGAACGCGTTGAAAAATGCGTCCGGTGGCGGGGAAGTGTGAACGTTGTTGATCTCAATTTCAAGGTTGCGCAAATCAGGGAGTTGGGCTGTAGGTGATGTGGGGTTCATCTCCATCTCGCCCTCGTGGAACGCCAATAGGATGGCTGACTGCAGTTTATGGCACTGGACTAAAATGACCCGGGCCTCGAGAAGGTCGATACAGATTTGCAGGTGTAGCGCGGTCAGCTGGAACCAGGGAAGTGCGGAGATGAGTGACCCCGCGCGCGGACCGTCGGCGGTAATATTGATGATATTGAGTGATGGGGCATCATTAAAGGCTGAGAGCATAGCAGCAACACCAGGGTCAACAGCCTCTGCGTCTCGAACGTTGACGTCGAGGGAGCGGAGCATGGGGAGCGTCTCCTGGTTAAGGGATGCAAGCCGGCTGACATCGGTGGGGTCGATATCCAGCCGAATAGTCTGGACTCTGGCACGGCAACGATCCCAGACGCTGATGACAGGAGTAGAGACCGCATGTGCGCGTGGCTCGAGAGTCGCGAGGTTGAGGTGGATGGGGAGACTGCCGGATCTCGCCAATATCCGATAAATGAACGAAGGTCTCTCGAATGAAGCGGCCGATTTGAGATGAACATGCTGCCAGAGGCGTGGTGTTCGATGGCAAACAATTCGCCAAGATGAACAGATATGCGCGAGAAGCATCGGGGCCTCCCGAGGATCGGAAATAGAATAGGAGGCGGCATCGAGACTGCTATCGCGGCAGAAAATGAAGACCTCCGCGAGGATCTCGGGCGGGATGCGACGGATTGGAGACAGAGCACCCTCCATGGCTAATATGTCTTCATGCTGACACCGTTTTTGGTGCTCGAGGTCCGCAAGTACAAGGGAAATCTTTAGAATGGTTTGCTCGGTGAGTAATAGCTCGGTGCGAGCAACATGGAGCATCCCCCGAACAGCTCGAGTCTGGCCATCGTCTAGTGCATTGTTGCTATGGATGAGCGAAAGGTAGTCTCTCGTAGACAGACGCTACAACAGAAAAAGCTCGTACCTCGCATGTTGTAGTCTGTTGAGTGCCTTGATCAGTTGATTGGAGGTCAGCCTTATTATGTAATCTCAAATTTCTCGGACACAGATTTGAGGGTTAGAGCGCGTTTTTGGTGGATTTCTCTTTGGATTATAAAACCATGTATAGGAATCAGCCACTTTGCCACCCAAAATTTTCCAGATGATGGCAGAACGGCGAGGCCGAATTTTGATGTGAATCGGCCGGTAGCACTTTTGCACCTCAACGACATCTGTAAGCAGAATTCTGAGGACGCAAATTCCGTTGCTTTCGCATTCTAAGTGATTTGGATTCCAAATTTATGCCATCCATCGCCCCGCTGGAGCAGGGGAGCCTCGTCGGAAATTCAAAGTCCGATGATTATGTAATAAGGTCGAGCTCCCTACATCAGGCACGCGGTAAACTACAGACTAAGCGAAAGGAGATCGGCATCCATCGCAATCTGAAGTACATTTCATCAATGAATCTTGAGGCAGTCCAGAACAGAGGTCATACCTGCGTGATGGTGATGTGGAGAGGAGGGGATCAATATTGTTGCGGAGCTTGAAATAATGGACTCGGGAACTCGGCAAAGCTCGACGCCCGGTTCTCTGAGTTGAATTTTAGTCCAAGCAGACTCGGACGCGGGCCGGAAAAATGACAACTATGGCATATTACGGGCCCAGTCTCATGTCCGCTATTTTTGTGAGCCTCGTGTTCACACTGAGGCGTCCCAACCGGTTATACTTTCTTGCAGTCGACGTCTTCCTCGCCACATATCTTCCAACCTCTCCGATTAGTAGCGTGCGATGGATGTGAATACTCTTTCCACAACGGAACAGGAGCCCCGTATGCCCGCGTACATCTTTCAAGTCGAATCGTCTCAGGCTGACTCACTATGCAGAAGTCGCTCCGATTCAAGATGCCACATACTTCTTCCATGATGGGGACTGCATTTTTCTTGCCGAAGGAGTCCTTTTCAAGGTGAATTTCTCCTTATCTGCAGGTCCATTTCACCGAATGACGAGTATCAACTTTCAAGTTGCACAAATTTTCAAGGGGTGAGCGATCTCTGGATCGTGGAAGTTGATCTGTACACGTGAGCGCCACTGATCGACCCCGGAACAGGCTTCGGCAACAACGGGATCAACACGGACATCTCCGATCTCGGAAGGCGGATGTTGATTTTGGATGTCAAGAAAGGGGGAGGGAGGAGTTTGAGCTATGCGGAAGGTGGATGTCGACGCGTTTTGCCAAGACGACGACGTGTCTTGCCAAGATGTAGACGAGCCATTTTCCCAAGATAGATTTCGATTATTTGACAGTGGGGCATGTACAATATTCACATGGTTACTAGCCCTCCATCGTTGGTGCTGCAGATTGGCGCCGAAACGCGCTGAACGGGTAAATGGGACGTGCTGGACGCGTCGGGTGTCATGGTCGGTTGCAGGTGTTTGGTAGACTGATGGCCGAGCAAGCGCCGCTGACTCAGACTTGCCTTATTTGGGGGGTAGGTCCCCTGTGGGAATATATCCACGATAAGGAGATCAAACGCCTCTTGCAAATTTTTACTCGCGAGAGACCCCGAATCGATGTTCCGCGGCATGTTCAGCATCCCTCAAGGTAGTGCAGTCCAGCCAACGGATCTGCTCCCCATCCCGTTGACCGAAGACAGCGCAGAAGAGTTTCGTGCGCTGTGCTGGGTGGTTTATGCTCTGTAAGCGCCATGATTTGGCTGGCTAAATCAGGTTTTGAACGAGCCGTCTAGCCCAAATGAAATCCATCTCCAGAGTACTCGTGGTGCAGACATTCCGAGACTGGCAAATGCTGCGAAAATGTGCCACAAATACACTCTTCCCGTATTTGAAGGTTGGGCCTTGGACATGATCCGCAATCAGTGTCAGCCAGGTTCGCTGGACTACCTGAAGACTTGCCCCTCGGATATCCTCCACACCCTTATGGGCTTGGCCCTCCTCTGCAACCATGGCCGACTACTTTCACTCGTTGAAACAAACTGGATATTTCGCGCACGTTCCGGAGAACTGCCTTGCAACAGTGCCCTGGCTGCCGGCGAGAAGTACAATAGGCGGCAGTTCCTTGCCGATGTGTATTATCACCTGAACAAACAATTATATGCCTCAAACCTGTCCTCTGGGCAGGCATTCTCAGATTTAAATCTCACCGATCAGCAACTGCTCCGTCTCCTCTCAGGGCACGCGCTCCTTTCGAATTTCTGGTACCATCTTCGTCGAGACCCCCTTCCTCACTATCCAGCAATCGGATGTATGTCACATCATATCTGTATTTTGGTCTGGACCGCGACGCCCTGGGCCTCAACGGAAGGCTCTGACGTGCTAGCGGGCTTAAACTCAGCCCGGTCGTATGTCGCTTCCACTCTCAGCGCTCGGTGTGCACTGCAATGAATCAACAACGCCATGTCCGAATTCGATGTCGTTGGATTTTTTTTCCGACCCCAGGAAGCTACTGTATAAATCCTCCCATCCGTACGTCCATATTTCTGGATTCGAGTTCAGTTTAAACTCACCTAGTTCCATAGATTAACAATGTTCAAAGTTGCCTCGTTTGACCATTTTTGCAGACAGAGTTTCGTGGATATCGATTTCATTTACATTACTGTAATACACAATAGTCCTGTCCTAGTTTTACCGTGGGGGTCCGATCAGAGTATTCACTTATTATCAATCACACAGCAAATTGGGAGATTCCGGGACACCCTGAAACATTCCTGAACTCTGTAGTTTAGGTCCCCAGATACATAGACCTGAAAACATAACTGATATATAAAGTTTCCACAAACCTCAAGCTCAGGCCGAAACTACCTGATTCGGGTATGTTTTCGGCATGTCTGAATGTTCTGATTTCAGAAGTGATTTAGGGCCACCTGAAGCCGCTCCTGAAACTATTGCTTTCAGGAGCAACTTCAGCTTGCCCTAAACCTATTGTTTCGGCAAGCCTGGGACCGGCTTCCGAAACAATAAGCTTCGGCACCTGATTCGGTGCTGCACAAACTAGGCCTAGAACCAGTTTTGGCATGCCAGAAACCCGGACCCGAAACTTATTGTTCTCGGCGCCGGCTCCGGGGCTGCTGAAACAATAAGTTTAGGGCATGCTGAAAGTGCTCCTGAAACTATTGGTTTCAGGAGCAGCTTCAAGTGGGCCAAAACTGCATCCGAAATTAAACAAATCAAAGGTGCCGAAAATATACCTAAATTGGGTAGTTTCGGCTTCAGCTTCGGGTGTGCAGAGAATTAACATTTCAGGTGCATTTTCAGGACTCCAGTGACTGGTCCTTGAACTAATAATTTCAAGAATGTTTCAGGGCCCCCCGAAACCACTCAATTTGCCATCTCCGCAGTGGTCCCAGCACACCCCGCTCAAATTTTACTATACCACCACCTGCATGACCCACCCGACCATGCCCTATTTATTTATCTGCCTCCCCGGGGCACCACATCTTAGTAGCTAGCATACTTGTTGCGCGGAGTTGCAGAGTGAGTTTAATTAGGTAGAATGAACATTTGAGAGGGATGGGACTATGGGAATGATGGCGGAGTATTGATGGCAGACAGTCCGCCGGAGCCCGCAGCCAGTTCCCCGCAGCTAATACTCTGGGGCCAATTCTCTGGGGCCAATTCCCTGCGGCAAAGTGTCTGTGATGATTCCCCCCCCCACGTACTTCTCCCTGTATAATGCCATTCACATAAAAGCAGGCAGCGCTTTGTGTCTGCATAAATTACTGGAGCAAAGTCTCTGCAGCCCTTTCTGCCTGGTGAATCTTTTGCACACAGATCCCTCCTCTTACCATGGCAGTGCAGCATTCTGCGGCATCAGCCATCACAGTTCGGCTGATCGGTCCAACAACACACAACAATGTCGGTTGATGCTCGCCATTGCCATTGCCTCTCTCCTCTGCTCGATGGCCCACTTGGAGCCTTGTGCATCCACTACAGGGCCTCGCTCATGTGCCGCCACACTCGCTACCTGCAGACTCGGAGAGAATTGGTGGTGGATCATCCAGGTGCCCTTTTTCCTTTATCTTATTAGTTTTAGCCCCCACCAGAAGCTCCTGTCTTTGCTCTCACTACTCACTGAAGCCGTTGACCAGTAAGTAGTTTGCTCCTCCTTTCCCTCGTTTGTATTTCATTTTATTTAGTTGACTATAGCCCCTTCTCTCTGTCGTCATGGAGCCGTACCCTATCGACTCGATTCCGCTGCAGCAATATCTGGAATGCACTTGGGAGTCCACTGCAGCACGCTCACGGCACTGCCATGCTAGGCAGAAGATTTGCACGTGTAAATCTTCTGTCTCCGTTGGGCCCTCTGCACACGCACCGGCTGCCCGACACTACTCCTGCACCTCACCACACAGCTCAAACACGTTGCTCAACAGCCCTGCATGCCCGTATCCGCCCTCGTTGTCTGCTGCTCTCGCTCTGCCCTTTGGCCCTCAGGCCGAGTTGGTACGTCTTTACGCCCTGCTACTACTAATAACAACAATAACACAGGTTCCGTAGCGGTGGTTGCATCCCGGTCACCGCGGCTGCCCATCCCATCCCTCCACATCAGCGCACACTTATTCACCTGTGAGGAATTCCTTGCAGCGAGTTTTGCGTGGCTGTTCGTGTGTGGGGGATCTTCTGCGACAGTTCGCTTGCGGCGATTCGATCGCGAGGCATTCTCTCCGGAGAAGGTTCTGTGAGGATATTGCTGCAGGTACTTCTGTGTGGTGTTTCATCCACACAGGGTGACTCGCAACCAAATGAGCACAACCTTTAATCCCCGAGGCCCTTGCCACGATGGCACCCGGGATAAATCCCTGCAGAACAATTCCTGTGGCCACTGCGCTGCACAGATAGTCTGCAGGGATATTTTCCGTGCTCAAGGTGTTTTTTGTGCAGCCACCCTTGTTCGGACTTTGTATATGTCATATACTTAGTTATTTGTATGGAGATGGTAGGATAATTTAGTGAGGCTTTTCATAAGTATGCCGTGTTTGAAGCCATGCTGCATGCAGCTTACAGCAATTAAGAACACTGGAAGCCTGCGGCCAGCAGGAAACACTGAAGAGCCGAAACACACCAAGATCAACAAGACCACGGTATATTTGACGACGAGCGGCGGCGGGCACGAGCTACGACAAGAGGATGACGGTAGGCGACAAGATACAACTGATGTATGTAAGCGGCTGGTCGGCACAGGTAAACCGGCCGGGTTTACAAACACCACCCATTTTAGGACTTCATCTCCCTGTTGTCTATACGCAAGTCTCTTGCCTCTGTCGCTGCTGCCTCCAGAGATGAATCTGTTCAGTTGTTTTCATGCTGACAATTCACTTACAGTAGGAGTATGTGTGGTTCTAGCATATAATTGAGGGTTTTTTTTCAGGAAGAAGAAGTACATGCATGACATTCGCAGGGGAGAAATATGTACACATTAATCGCTAGGCAACATTAGCTGCGAAGGATTGGGAGAAAGGTATGAGGTGCGGGGAATACCCCGAAGGGTATCTCCCGCAGGGATGTTCCGGCGGAGTCCGCCGGACCCCGGACTCCGCCATCATTCCCATAGTTTCAACCTTATGGAACATCTTATGTCACTAAGATTTGTAAGCAGACCAACATCCTGCCGGTCAATATTCTACCTCCAGAACTCGGGAAAAAAATTGTGAAGACGTAAAATGGATAGACAACCTCGTTCCAACCGCTCTCGAATGATGAATTTGAAGTGTGGCCTGGGCTAGCACAAAATGGACCAGTGTGATGTGACAATATTGGGAATACTGTACTATTAATATTTCGACCAAGTGTTCATGTAACACGTAACACGACCCTCTGAACTGAACACTTTGGTACCTGTAACTATTTGCATCCCAAATAGGTCGAAAAATACGAAAAAATTGCGTCCGGCGGATGCTGGACCACCACATATGGGAATATTGATGTGATTGCTGAACAGTTTGAAAAAGTGAACAGTTGGCGTAACGTGTAACATGGTGTGAACAGTTGGTCGAAATAGTACAGTAAGGTGATACCCTGGATAATTCTATTCAGAAACCCGGTTGCAGGCGGAAACCCCCCCGTCTAAAAATAGAGTCTATACAGAAAACCGGTTTTCAATTTTTGACAGTGCCGGGGGCCGACTCCGGCAACTCCGGTAACTCGGCCAAAATTCAATTCAACTGAGTTCACTAGAGAATATTGGCAAACTGGGCACAGATTGTATCGGTCTATCTGTCTCACTGGTAGCCATCACATCTGTAATGCAGTACTGCAGTAAATGCCAAAGTACCAGCAAAAACAATGTTGATGTTGAGTTGTAGATGCCCATCGGCGAAAGCCCAGTTACAGGCTGATTAAGTCTGACGAGACAGGGTAGAAGTTCATCAGTCTGTTGGCAGCAGACTCTGCTGAGGTGATGGGCGCGGGCAACTTGTCATGAGCCTTTGAAGTGCTGCTATTACTGAGCAGCTGTACTATCTCTAGACTTGAACCAAGACTTGAACTGAATTTTGTAAGAAATTGCAACTGTAATTCACATTTTGTTTTGTTTTGCTTGACTGACCGAAATGGAACCTCAGAGACAATTCCCTGCGGGTTGAATCAAACCAAAAAGATGGGCGGCAAGGCCGGCGAAATCTCGGCAGGGCTCGGCACATGCGGCCGGGTGATTGATGGTCGGCGATGCTAAGCGAGAAACCCTCCCTCAAAAAAATATTAACAACCGGGTCTCTATATAAGGGGGGGTTTCTGCCTGCAATCAGGCTTCTGAATAGAATTATCCCGATACCCTAATCAAACCCCTGCGACAACCAACAGACTTCAACAAAGCGAGGTACGAGCTCAAATTTTGTTGGAAGTGTCTGTCTACGAGAGACTAAATGCACGATGCGGACCAAATTTTCAGCGTTGATTTACTTTACAGCGCGGAGGCCTCCTTTAACTCCAGAGCTGCTGGATGACAGGCGAGATGTCGAACGGCCGAGACGACAGTTATCGTCTCGCCACTCGAAACTCCGCCCGGTCTCCGTTAACTCCACTTCCGTTAACTCCAGTTGACTGACATCCGTGCACACACCCAATGTGTTGAGGACTTCTTTTTTTCGCGAATACGGTCAGAATCGACCTGATTCAACGCTATGTGTCCGCACCTTCAAGCAGGGAGAGATCCGCCGAACAAGGTTTGGTTCTGACCAGACCTTCGGATATATATCTAGGACATGACGGGTTATTACGTCGACCGGCGGAGACTTCGGAGTTGGAGAAGCGAGATGGAACAAACGGCGATATTGGCGACATGGGAGCTCACGGGAGTGTACAGCGTCGCCTGACAGACGACGGAAGAAGACGCGGAGTATATGCCACGCCGCTGACCGGAATAGATGGCACCGCTGCTGACGACCTGATCTCATTTTTTAACTTCCTTCCTGCTTATTTCTTTCTAGCGCCTTGCTGTATGTCGCCACCTCCCTCCGCCAGGTCCAGTGGGATGTACTCTGTGGGACACTCGTGCTGCCTTTGCCTCGCTCAAGTCTCGCTCCGTTCCTCCGGCTTCCCCACGCTCCTGGGAATCGCCGTTTTCTACAGCGGGTGTGGAATCAGAATGTGTCGACTGACGCGCTCATTGTATTTTTTGTCCGACTTGGACGTTGCGAGCCTGAGCAGGATCAGCATTGATCATGATGTCGCTCGTCGATGTACCTGACGTAGTACCCATCCTCCTCCTGCTACTGGAATTTCGCCAACTCTCAGCCCTTATGCATGCCCCTTTGATACGCCAGAACAACCTCAGTCGCGATAGCGACAATCCAACCCGGTCGGTTAGCTACCAGCCAATTCTGGCCGTCATCATCTATTCTGCTCTGGACTCTTTAAGCTTCTTGCCTTTGTCAGGCGATCTTCCTCGTTGTTTAAAACCTTTTTATCCCTAGCTTCTCGGTGGCGTAGATGTGTTTAGGTTGATGTTAAATCCCCCTGGCAACATAATTGAATCCCTGTGGCAACATATGCTAGTCGTGGTCGCGTGGCCTCGCGTGGTGTGGCGGAGAGTGCCGAAATTGAAGGTTACGGTTGAATGAATATATGCAAGGCAATGCCTATATAATGCCTATAGAAGTACAAGTCTCAGTACTTTTTCCCTCTGTCGCGCATTAGTAGAATTTTCCGGCGTCTGTGTTGAAGATGCCATGTCAAGTTTAACATTGATGGTTCGAACTTTGAAAGTGCACCTTATATTGAATTTTTCAATGGTTGGTTGGCTCAGCTTTCAAACCTCTCAAATACCGATTCACTCTCGTTGCCGCCGGACTCTGCACTTAGTACTTAGAGCAGTTCGTTTTCTGTTGGAATCGGAACCCACCAACCGATCAATTTTCGGATCATTATCAGAAAACCCAGGCTTCCCAAAAGAATCGGCAAACAGGAACTGTCATAGTACTGTCATGAAAGACCCGCGAGCCGTTGCTAGGCTGAAGCCGAGTGGTCGGATAACGTTTGGCGTATATACTCGTATATACGCCGGCTGCGCGACCGCAGGCCCCACCTTTCGACCACCTTCGATAATTCTTCTTTCGTTGCAAGTCGACTCCATCCAGGCGGCAGTAGAAGGGCCGGACCCCAGATGGCTATTAATCCTTTTGAACTGGTCTACGGGTGTGCCCCCAGTTCCCCTGCTTTCAAATTTCGTCTTCTGAATTTGCTCATTAGGGTGCAGCTGGCGTCGTCTTGGGTGAACGCGATGTTGTACATGCTGGAGCTTGTCATGTGCATGCGCTATTTCCAACGTTCATCTCGCCGTCCTTTGGCCCACAAAATCGGGGTCGGCGCCATGGTCTTGTTCGATACCGTTTGCACCATGGCGATCAGTGCAAACGTATTCCTAACATTCCAACTTTTCCTCGGGGAGGGGTCCTTTTTTTCGTTGACCATCCCGACTTCTTTGACCATCTTCATGACGTACTGCACGGCGGCCGTCGAACAATTCTTTTTGTGTCATTTATACTTCGTTCTGTACGCGGTTTGTGTCCTGCGACCACCTATTCGGATGCTCACGCTTCCCTAGAACGAGGAATCGGATCGTCAGCGTGATTTTGGCGTCCCTCGTCGTGCTGCATGTGAGTTTACCTGCTCCTCCCTAATATGCGGTGTTCCTCACGAATTCCTTGCGAATTTTACAGCTTGGTTTTTCCTTCTCTGCCGGGATCTTGCTCCAGACAGCGCCCTTCTCGACTCGAATGACATTCGCTGTTACCGCGTGAGTGCCCTTCATCTTATGACCACAGCCTGGGCTGAATCCATTCCTCCTAGGGTCGGTGCTATCCTGTGTGCGGTCATGGACCTCTTAATTGCGGCTTGCTTGGGGATGAAGTTCTTCAAACTCAAAACTAACCATAGTTCTACACCGAGGTGAGCTAAGTCGACACACCTGAGCGCCATATCCGCTGACCCAAACCCCCAGTTTGATGCGCCGGATTTTCGTCCTCAGCATCACTTCAGGCGCCATCGTCGCCAGCACCACACTCCTTATGATGATCTTGTTCTTGACGGGCAATATTGGCAAGCCATTTCGCTCGATTTTATGGCGTCGGCTGATCTTGAACCGTTCCGGGACCTAGCTTTTGAATTTTTCTTCTCTTGCCAAGGGCGGGTCTACGCCTTGACACTTTTGGTCAACTTTTTATCTGGGCCCTCGTCGATGGAGAATGAATCGCCGCAAAGCAGCTTGGTGTTCCGGGCCGACGCGTACCCGACCGTCGGTGGTCCGGGGAAGCCGGCCTCCATCTATTCAAACTTCGTGCGTCATTTGCAGGACTCCATCGTGCCTCCCAAGCTAAACTGTCCAAAATTAACAGAGCGAAGACTCGTTGAGCAAAGAGCTTCCCCCGCTCCCTAACAGTGCCATCCCACAACTCGCATCTCTCCGCTTCGCGCCACCTCAACTCGCGTCGTTCCCCGTCCGTTCCGATCAGGGCCCCCAATCCGTGCCGTCACCCTCGATGCCCCGCTTCGCGCCTGCGCAATCCGTTTCCTCCCCATCCTCAGTGGGCCCCCAATCTGTGTCGTCTCCCCAGACGCCCCAAGCGCCCCGGACGCCGCGATTGTTCATCGCCGCACCATATCGCGTCGACTCGCTTCCCCAAGATGTATAGTCAGAAAAATGGACTACTGGGCCAGTGGACGCTTACATACTTACCGGTGGGGGTGCAGTTGGATTGGTCGCGCAAATTGAACAAGGCTGTGCCTCAGAAGAAATTGTACAGGGCCGCGCCTAAGTAGAAGTAAGTAGTAGTTTTCTTCGTTGTATCACCTAGTACTCGCAATTTGAATTAGTAAAAGGGCAACGGGAAAAGAATCGCGGCATAGGAGCAAGACAGCGGTTAACAGCATAGCTACCGCTTAAGTGCCTACCGCGCTTTCTATCAGCTTCTAATACGCCACCAGACGCCACCTCGTTCCTGCAGCTCCAAGGAGAAAAAATCGGCAATGTGCTTAAGTACGTATTCCAATGATGCAGTTAGTTGCTCATAACCGAATGACGACTTGGACTCCTCCGCTCGGCGGCCGATCCGATTCGGCAAACGCCGAGAACCGTTGAAGTTCAACTTCTCTGCTCGTTCAACCTCTGGACTTGGAGCGAAACGTTTTCCGGCCGGCCAGCGTGCAGAAGCATTTCTTGGCTTCAATGATGATATAACTCGGTCTAAACTGAATTGCAACTAATCCTATCCAAGTATTTGATTGGATTCAACGCCCAAGGCTTTGGGGCGGTTTTCCTCATCTTCTCATGGGTTACTTATCCTACTCCTTATCCATGGGTAGAGCTTCGGGTGAGTTTTCCGTATCCTGGGAATTGCGGTGAGCTCCTCATTGCGTTCCACAGGAAATATAATTCTTGTCCGCTACCGACCCATAACCTGCTTCTTTAAATCCAAATCGCGAAGATAGCATCTGTCCTCGAAGGCTTCACTTTAATTTCCCTTAATCCTCCCCTCTTGAATGACCCAGCACGAAGTCCGCACGAATTAAACCACGCCAAGCCAAAGACTATATATTTCCAGTCCGCTATACCCATCTCTTTCTTCTGAACTCCCGTCTATTAATTATAAGTAGGACTTCAATAAACGCAATCCTCCGTCAATTCGGTCGCACGAGGTATGATGTGCTTCAGTTGGACTCGACCCACTGGTCCGGAGCAGCGCCAGCCGCGAATATCCTGATTCGCCGATGGCCGAAACTTTGTTCAACCTCTGTCGGTCCAGGACGCAATTGGCGGGGTTTTCCTTACGCTGGTTTTCAGCAGACGTGTTTCGCGTCTTTTCTGACCTGTAACCCGCTCCCTGACTTGAATTGCAATGTAAGAACCCAACTTGATCCGAATATTTCAGCCAAAGGCATGCAAACTGCGGCGGGCATCGTCTGCTGAGTCCTCGCGGGTTACATATCTACTCCCGTTCTGTCCGTCGACTCGGCCTTCTGCGTGATTGAGCTTCCATATATTAATGGCGCAACTATCGTCAGATTCGGGTGAGCTTTCTCCCAGCTCGTATCCTAATAAGATCGCGGTGGTACTAATGTGTATCTGTCCTCGAAGGTTTACCCTCAATTCTCCCTGTGTCTTCCGCACGGGGTATAGTCGAACCACGTAGGCCGTTCAACTTCTGGACGTGCAGCGAAATGACGGCGTCTCCTTATTGCATGCCATCGTGCAGATGTATTACCGGCTTCTATGACTCGGCCTAAGCGGAATTGCACGGCAGTACCCGGCCCCTATCTGTCCGTCGCTCGGTCTTCCAAATATGAATGTTGCAACTATCGTCAGACTCGGGCGAGCCTTCTTCCAATATCCTGGGAATGGCCATGATAGTATCCGCTCTCCTCTCACGTCCCACTGCCTTTCCCTCTTATAGCCTTCCGACGCCGTACGGCGCCGATTTCAACCAACCACGCGTCAGGTGTATGTATAGTTCGTATTACAATCTACTCCCTTCCCACACCCTCCTTCTGTTCCGCTAGAATACCCCGGCATGTACGTGAATCCGCATCCCACCAAGCCTGTTTTTATCACAGTTTCCTGCTGTTATCACCATTAAAACACAGGCGTGCACTCTGGGGCGAGTAGCGGCTAGCTGTTAACCTTATCTGGCCAACGGGTTACGGCGCACATGCAGCAGCGGTCGTTAGGGGCCGTTAAATGCGCGTTCGAGGCACTCGGAAGCGTCTGGATGGGATGGGCCCGGGGTACTAGTACTGTTGCCGCAGCGGATACATGTAAAATCGGCTGGCGTGAATGTGAATATCCTCGACTCGGAGAGTAATTACTTATAGAACTTGATCAGCGGTCGTTATGGGCCGTTAAATTTCGCGTGCGAGGCGCTCGGAGGTGTCTGGATAGGTTGGCCCGGGGTACTAGTACTGTTGCCGCAGCGGATACATGTAAAATCGGCTGGCGTGAATGTGGATATCCTTGACTCGGAGAGGAATTACTTATAGAACTTGAGGAACCACATTCTGGGGAAGGTGACGGCTCGAGACGAACTAGCGGCTCAAACTTTCGAGCGGCGACTGGCGCTGCGTGCACTGGGACGTTTGGTTGAAAACACGGATCAATCCCCGGTGGTCCGATGGACCATTTATGGAATCAGATCAATTCCGTTTTCGGCTCGATTTCAACCCTCTCCTTATCGTCGATTTCGCAGCGACTGCAGCTCGCTGTGCCTGAGTTTGCGCGCGCGGATATTCTGTGTCACTGGAAGGACTCTGGCTCTAGGACTTCTGACGCGCGCATCTGATCATCCATGGAGAGCGACCTCGCAAGCACTGGCAGAACTTCTTCACGTTGTCCGAATCGTCCAAGCCTCACCAATTATGACGCCGACGTGAAGCTCACAAACACCCGCCAGCGCTGCGATTGCGATCCCCAAGGCGTCGTCGTCGGCTTTATCTGGGTTTCTATCGAGATACTCCACACTCTGCCACCTGGCGCTTTCCACCTTTCCAGGGCATCTGTGACATGCATTTCGTTCAGGCTGCGCGCGTTGCGCCAATTTGTTCCCTCGACGGCGGGTGGGTGGATGTGGAGTCGAGGGATGCATGTACGTATAAATAAATGCTGTATATCGGTTGCCAACTTGACAGTTGGGCCCGAGTGATGTCCTCGGCTCCGTGCACTTGCTTCAAGTTGATTCCGCTGGGAGCAAACTGGGAGGCCCGCTGGCTGCTTTCTGCGCGTGTTCCGACTGGAGTGATGTCTTAGGGTTTAGTTGGTCGTTTATTCTGGGAGTCGGTATTCTGGAGGACTTTCCTGGACCGCGCAGGTAATCATCCTTCTCCTGACCGCCCGAAGCGCCAAGGCACAAGTGCCGCTGCCTTCAAATATACTTCCCAAGCGCCAGGGATTTAATCTCTCGCTGCAGCCGTACACTCATCAAGTGTTCCAATTTGAGGCCTCTGCCGTTATGGTACGGATTCGTTAGGTCTGACTCTACCCGTCATGCAATTGCCGGTGCTGTTAGTTGCTGGGTGCTTAGCCCTCGAGCTGCTCCCATCAATTGCGATGGGGCGATGGTACCTTTGTGGGTGGGGCGGAAATTAAAAGAGGCTTAGGTATTTCGGCAGCCGGGATTTTGATACATTGTACAGCGCACAAAGAAAGTCTTTTTGTTTCTTTGAGAGCGTAGTCAAGCTGGAGTGATTGTTTTGAAAGGACTTTTATGCCCCGACGCTCACGTGCTCGACTGTAAAAAAGAGAAAATCAGTGGTGATAACTGATCCCTTCTCTTCTTCCCTCCAACTAGTCCCTAGTCCAACTTTCCAGGTAAACTACACGCCCCCTGCCCACCGCAGCCCCCTTCGCGTCCCCCCCCGCTGACCCACTCTTTTTCTGCAGTGCGATGGATCTACAGACGCTCTCGAATCTCTTCGCGGCAACGCTCAGCCCCGACCCCAACTCGCGCAAGGCGGCCGAGCTGCAAATCCGCAAAGTAATGCCAGCATCCCAAGTTAATCACCGGAATCGCATCGCTCATTAATCTCCCGCAAATTCCCGCAGGTCGGCAATGAGACGGGCATGATAGCGGCGCTGCTGCAGATTATCGGCGCAGACAACATCGACATGTGCGTGTTTTCACGCGTCGCCAGCTAGCCCGTCCTCACTGTCCGCAGAGCCACCCGCCAAGCATGCTCGGTGTGGATGAAAAATCGCGTCCACGCAAACTACACCCTCGACGTCGCTACCCGCCGCCCGGACCAGGCTGTCATCCCCCCGTCCGATCGCGAGGCCCTCCGCGCGCATATCCTTCCGCTGCTCGCCGCGTCGCCGTCGCGCAGCATCACGGTCCAGCTGGCGAGCGCGCTCAAGACGCTTGTCGCCCATGATTTCCCGGAGCGCTGGCCCGGGCTTATCGACGCCATCAAGGGTCTGCTTGCGAGCGGCGATATCAGGCACGTACATGCGGGGTGCGTCGCGGCCCTCGAGTCTGTGCGCGCGTTCCGGTGCGTCGTTTTAAATTTTGTTATCGATGGGGGGCTCACGATTGTTAAAAAAAATCTATGCAGTTTCCGCCAAAAAGCCGACATCCTCCCCTCCCTCATCGCGTCGCTCTTCCCCACGCTCGTGGGGATCGCGACACAGATGCTGCAGACGCCGCCCTCGGCGGCGACGGAGATCCCGACGATGCTGCATCTCATTCTCAAGACGTACAAGACGAGTATCGTCGTGCACCTCAGCCCGCACCAGCAGAGCGCGGAGAGCCTCGTGCCGTGGGGCCAGCTGCTCTTCGGGGTCGTCAACCTGCAGATCCCCAAGGACGCGGTGCCCGAGGACGAGGAGGAGCGGGAGCGCAGCGAATGGTGGGCCGCGAAGAAGTGGGCGTATGGAATTTTGGGGCGGCTGTTCCATCGGTGGGTCATCCTCTCCTCCATTGGAAAAAGCGCGAAAGAAAATTCTGACGCGCGACGACAGGTTCGGCAACCCCTCGCAGCTCCCGTCGGCGATGCAGGCTGACTACAGCGCGTTCGCGCAGCACTTTTCGGCGATGTTCGCGCCCGAGATCCTTGCGATCTACCTCCGCCAGGTCGAGCTGTACGTCGGCGGCCAGGCGTGGCTCTCCAAGAAGTGCCAGTATCAGATTTTCACGTTCTTCACGGAGTGGTGGGTTTTGTTTTTCTGTTTAGTTTTGCGCGCCATTCTTCCTTCCTCCTCCCCGGTACCCTCCTTACTGCGCGTCGCGTCTTCCTCCCTGCCCGTTCCGCCCTTCCCGCGCGTCGCGTTTCTCCTCCTCGCTAGTCGCGACTTCCTGCATTCTTTTCTTCCTCCTCCTCCCATTTCCCTACTCACGCGCGCATAAACTAGCATCAAGCCCAAATCCACCTGGACGCTCCTCAAGCCGCACGTGCAGAGCCTCGTCGAATCGTTCGTCTTCCCCCAGCTGTCGTTCAACGCCGGGCGGCAGGCGCTCTGGGAGAGCGACCCCGTCGATTATGTGCGGATTTCTGTCGGTGCGTTTCGTTTCTTGTCGTATTCCTTCCATCCCGTCCCTCCATCCTATCGACACTACCCCGAGCTTGCCTTCGTCCTATGCTATTCTGTCGCCTGAAACTACCCTCCATCCTATCGGCGTTATGTATCCGAGCGAGCGCTGACGCCCCCCACCCGCAGACGAATACGAGAGCTTCGCGACGCCCGTGTCGGCCGCGACGACGTTCCTGTTCTCGCTCGCGAGCAACCGTACCAAGACGACGTTCATGCCGATTCTGGGGTTCGTTAATAGTGTGCTGCGCTCGTAAGTCTTTTCGATTTTCGATTTCGGATCTCGGATTTCGTCTACTCTGTATTTCGTCAACTTCGTATCGACTCTTTCCTCTCCTCCTTCTTTCCTTCCCTCGACTTCATACTGGTGATTTCGTCTTGCCTTCAACCCATATTACCCCGCTCCCATATTACCCACACAATCCATACTAATCCCACCCCCACAGGAACGCGCCCGCCCCGCAGCGCTTCGGCGCGCTCAACATGACCGCGGCGCTCGGCCCGTGGATCATGCGCCACCCCGACGTCGCGAGCAACATGGAGCAGTTCCTCCTGCAGTTTGTGACGCCCGAGTTCTCAAGCGGCGAGGGGTACATGCGGGCGATCGTGCGTTTGCATTTTTCTCTTTCGCCTCCTCGTCCTGTCGTAGCTGATGCGTGGATATGTGGTGTTTTTTTCCGTCGTAGGCCTGCGAGGTGGTGGGCACGGTGACGAAGGCGGGGATGAAGTGGTCTTCGGAGGAGGTGCGCGTCGTGTCCTTCTGCCCGCTGCGATTTTTTTTTTCTGATGTGGATGCATCGCAGCACCTCCACGTGCACTTCCGCGCGGTCGCGGCGGGGCTCGACGACCCCGAGTTGCCGGTGCGGGTGCAGGCGGCGCTGGCGCTCACGGAGATGATTATATTGTATGATTCTGGTGCGTGTGCCTTCTACCTCCCAGCCCTTCCCATCCCATCCGCGTCTCGTCGTAAAGCAAGCAGTAAAGAGCTGATGATGTGTTTGTAGTCAAGACGGCGGTGGCGCCGCAGGTGGGCAAGGTCATCCAAGATCTGCTGAAGCTGTCGGACGACACGGACCTGGATATCCTGAACCGGAGCATGGAGGTGATGGTAGAGGCGTTCCAGACGGAGCTGTTGCCTGTTGCGGCGCAGCTTACTGCGCGGCTTGTGAGTCTTTTTTCCACTTCGACTTCCTATTTCCTTCCACTATCTTCCTTCGACTTTCCTTCGACTTTGGGTTTTGCGTCGCTATCTAATCTCACCGTCCCAACTAACCTCAACGCCCAGTGCGACTCGTACCTGCGCCTGATCAAGGAGAGCCTGGTCGCGGAGGACACGGACGTCGGGGAGGCGAGCCTCGACGCGATGCTCGCGGGCGGGGACGACGATAAGACGTATGCGGCCATGGGGGTCGCGAAGACTATCGGCACGGTACATTTTGCGAAGCCCTTTGCCGCTGCGGTGCTGACGCACGCGCCCAGATCATCTCGTCCATCGACAGCGCGCCGGAGATCCTGGCGCAGGTGCAGGAGGTCATCATCCCTGTTATTACCTTTACATTCAAACACAAGGTGCTCGGTGCGTCTTGGCCTTTCCTTGGATCCTCCCCTTGTAATAAAGCATATTTATCATGCGCGCAGACCTGTTCGACAACATGTACGACCTGGTGGACAGCCTGACTTTTAAGCTGCGCGCCATCTCGCCGAACCTGTGGCCCGTGTTCGAGCTCACGTACAACCTCTTCAAGTCGGACGCGGTCGACTTTCTCGAGGGTGCGTCCCCCTTCCCTCCGTGCCGCTTGCTCATTTAATTATTAATTATGTGTAGAGATGCTTCCGTCGCTGGACAACTTCGTCTCGTACGGGAGCGACGTCATCAAGACGCGGCCCGAGTACCAGCGCATGCTGCTCGACATCTACACGACATCGATTACGAGCGAGCAGCTGGGCGAGAACGATCGGGTTAATGGGTGTAAGCTCGCTGAGAGCATCCTGCTTAACTTGCGCGGGAGCGTCGATGATGTACGTTTTTTGTCTACTCCTCTGCGCCCACGCCGTCTATCCTCTCCTCTCTTACCCGCCCGCGAACCCATCGCTCACATCGACTTTCAGGCCCTGCAGCCGATCATCGTCACCGCGCTCAGCCAGCTCGACAAGGCCGAGACTGCGGCGCTGCGCCTCGCGAACCTCGAGGTGCTCATCAACGCCGTTCTCTACAACCCCGCCGCGGCACTCCACTTCATGGAGGGCGTCCGCCCGGGCATGGCGCGCGTCTTCTTCGACACGTGGTTCGCGGCGATCAACGACCACGCCAAGATGCCGCGCGTGCACGACAAGAAGCTGTCGATCCTGGCGCTGTGTGCGCTGCTTGAGATGGCGCCGGGGGCGGTACCGGAGGGGCTTAAGGACGGGTGGTCCGGGATTGTGGGGGGCGTGCTTAAGATCTTCAAGGACCTCCCTGGGGCGATCGAAGGTGCGTCTGTCGTTGTTTGTGGCTTCGCGCAAGGATGCTGATGGGATGTATAGCGCGCAAGGCGCTTGAGGACGCGGATGATGACGAGGACGAGGACGACCTCATTGAGGAGAAGATGCTGAATATGAACGAGGACGACGGTTTGTGGTCTTTTTTTCTGCGCGGAATGCACCCTGATGCACCCCCGCAGAGGACGTGTGGGATGAGGACTCTGCGTACCTCGAGCTGCTCGCCAATGAGGTGAGCCTGCCTCCGGATGAATTATGGACGGTTCTAACGTGCGATTGGCTTCCAGGGTGCGCGCCTCCGAGAAAAATCCGAAAAAGCGGAGGAGGGCGCGGACGACGACGACGACGATGAGGACGACGACATCGCGGAGGAGCTCGGCTACTTCAGCGCGCTCGACAACGTCGACCCCTACGTGTCGTTCAAGCAAGCCTTGACGAGTACGCGGTTTCTCATGCCCCGCAAAGATATGTATACTAACTCGTTTCTTCCGCAGCCTTCCAAATGCAAAATGCGCCTGTGTACCAGGCGGCGACGACGTCGCTCTCGCTCGACGACCAGACACTTCTGATGGAAGTCATGCGCATAGCCGAGACGCAGTCCGCTCCCGCGGCGTAGAATACCCTTCCATTTCCTTCCTTCACTCCCCCATCCTTTCCTCGCTCTGCATCTCTCTCTCTTTCCTCACCTCACTTCTCACCTCACACCTCGTTTACGCTCTCCTCACGATCTATGGTCTACATTAAACTCTTTAACGATCCCTTCCCTTTCCTCCCTTCCTCCCTCCCTCCTCTTTTGCATGTGATGTCGGCGTTCGGTCCCGGATAGTACATGTGTCAGGCATTAATACTCGCGGAGAATAACATCACGTCTCTTTTTTATTATCCTTCCTCCTGCCAGGTGTGCATCGCGGCAGGCAGCAGCGGCTGGGGCGCCTTCTCTTTCCCCGAAGCGGCCGACGTGTGTGGCTTGCTGCGGGCGCGAGAGGCTACGGAAGGATGTCTCACGAACCGTCAGAAGGAAGTCGGTAAGTTTTGTTTCTTATGCAATGTCCGGTCGACTCACGGACGTTATTATTTATTTTCGGTGTAAGATTTAAAATCAGCGAAAGGGTCCGTCGATACGTCTCTCGGAAATAGATTCAAGTAATTCTGCCCCGAACGCGCTTGGGATTGGTGTCTGTCGAGATCTCGTTTCTAGAACCTAGAGTGATTTCTGCCACGAAATCACTGGCAATTTTGGGAATCGCGCGTCATTCACTGTTTTGCGTTACATCCATGGCATCCGCAGCGCGCTTTGGTTGTTTTCATGCGTGCTCCCGGACGGCACTCCTTTCCCTTCTATCCCGCCAGTTACGGCAAACGCGGCGCCAATAATATTGAGCCTCAGGTAATGTGGCGTCGGCTTGCGCCTCCATCGACCTGAATTTTTCTCTGGTAGAACGTGCGCGTATTCTGGTCTCCGTGATCATTCGATCGTCGTCATCTATGCATATTAAGCTTTAATCAAGGAACAGATATGGGGAGACCGTCCCAAGGAGGTTTATAACTGGCACCTAGGCTCGACCATCGAACACCCGACCAGCGCCCAACCCCGACGGCGACTGGTAAGTTCTCTCGAGTGGCAGCCGCCAGACACATGTAGCCTTGTGGTTCCTACATACCCGACTAGCGTCCAACCCCGACGGCGACTGGCAAGTTCTTTCGAGTGGCGGCCGCCAGCCACATGTAGCCGTGTGGTTCCTACATACCCACGCCCTGCGCGCTGGCAAAAATAAATATAGGAGCCAACCATGTCCTCAGACGCGGACGAACTTGTCCGCAACAAAGATCCCGGACACCAGATCGTCCCGGAGCGCCACGTCGGATCCAATGCCGACCTGCGATTGGGCTCGGATATTTCGGTGAGTGAACGCCAAGTGAAGCGTGTATTGTGCTGAGACGGCCCGTAAGCCCACGGCGAGCAGCTCGGACGCGAGGAGACGGCGCAAGGAAATGAAAGCTTGACGGGGCCTCCTGTGTACATAAACGCGCTTGGGTCGGACGCATGTTGCTGATGCCACACCCAGGCGAGTAATATGTTGCGCAAGTTCATCTCGGATCCAACGATTGCCCGAGATGGAGGACACTAAAAAATCTGAAAATCTGGGAGTCCCGCGCTTCCAGGCCCCGTGATAAGTTGAAAGCGTGTTGAAAGTTGGTCGTGAGGTAAGTCTCTTGGAGCAAGAATATGAAGCAATAATGTTAATGCATGTTACGATATGTCAAAGATCACCGTGGGCTGCCTCTCGGTGACCGTGACGTATTTACATCTAGATCTGCCTATTGTCGTTTTACCTCTAGCCAAGATCGCCTAGCTTCGCGCGCCTTCTCGTTGTTGATCTACCCCTGTCTGCTGTTGCGTCTGCTATCGGGATCTACCTTTTCCTTCCTCTGGCAAAGAACATGGCCAGTATAGCGTACGTCCTTCGCGGCGTAGCACGCTTCCGACTGGCTGCTATCTGACAGCACCTAGTTTGGCGGAAACTGGCAGACAGACGCGAATCGAAGCACTCTCCATACTACCGTCCAAACTATACCGAATCAATCGCGCGCCGAATTCGCCCAATCGCAGGCACTGTTCCCACAGGCTATTTCGAGCGCGTTGCACAAGTAAAGCGCGCCCGTCAACAATTCAGATCCGACGTGCGTGGAGGGTCGCATGACATGTACGGGGCTTCATTTATATTATCCAGTCGACTGGTGCGCCTTGCCTGCTCCCGCCCTCAGGCTGTCGAGGCCTGGGAAGGCCCCCGACTCCTGGTGCAAGCATGCGTGCAGATATCAGCTGGCCAAAAGACCGCCTCGGAGCGTGCAATCGCGTACCCCCTGGGATTCTGAATGCGTATACGCATCTCCCGCCGGAGGGTCCCGCACTTGTCTGCTGTTGGCGTTCCCAAGGCGTCGTACAGCAGGTATGCTTCGTAGCGCCGGACGTGGTCCCGGGTGCCCGACGCCCCGACACCTCCTGGCGCCGTTCCTGACTATCCCAGTGAAGCTTGAATTTTGAAGCGACACGTAAAACCGCTGGTTCTTTGACGTACAGCGTGATGCACCCTTGCAGTCGCCGTCCTCCCCATCCCTGGTTTGCCATTCCTTGGTTGTGCCGGCACGAACTCCGTGTAAGCAAATTACAATCATCGAGGCCGTCGTCGCATCATCGGAAAGTGTATTCATCGAACGCATTTTGATGGGTCCGTTCCTGATAGATGGCAGCTTAGAGCCAGAGTTTGCTTTGGGACCCTCGAACCAACCGACCAACCACAGCGAACCAGCGCCGATCCCGGCAGCAGACGATTTGCGAGGTGCCATTAATCTTTTTTTTTTTTTGGATCAAGGATAGAGCTAGGGAACTGCGTTAAGGCGAGCGAGTATAGCCCTGGGAGACGCCGAGCCTGCAGGCAATTTCGGAAGTGATGGTTAGAGTTAGGAATCGAACGCACTTTGATGTATGTCGATTGGTGGATCCGAGGCAGGTCCAATTAATATCGTGTTTCACCGAAATTGCAGGGAGGCCGGATCAGGCAGCATTACGGACTGTAACGCCTTCTTGCATCAAGCCACCAACAGATGAACAAGAATTCTGGGTTGGGAATACACGACGGGGTTCGGAGTTGGATTTGGCGCTGATTTCGGGACAGGGACTGCCTCCTCCTCGTTAATATTTCGGCACGAGAAGCAGGATGGGGTTCTGGACTAGACGGAGACGGATGGGAGTAACGCAACAGCAACAGGTGCAGGAGTAATCGAACACGCTGATTGTTCGTTTGCTGATACGTTTCCGCGTAGCGCCCAGCCACGCTGCCTGGATATCGGACCGCTGCTGGCAGACATTCGAGAAGGGGTGTGACGCGGATGCAGGGATGTAGTAATAATAGCAGGAGAGAGGAGTTCTGCGCAGTTCTTCTGGATCGCTGTCACATCCGGTCAGTCCAGGAACAGTTCAAGGTTTCCGAGCCATCGCGAGTCATTCGTACCTCGTCGAGTCGTCTTCATGCAACGGCAGAGGCCACCTGATCTGCGTGCAGGACGCTCAAGCACAAGCGCAAGCTCAACACGATCGGAGTGTGTTATTATAGCTGGCTGGCCATTCGTACGCAGACACGGTGCTGATCTTCCTCCGGGTGAACGCGACCCTGAGTGTCTCATCTGCACCCGAGTCCAGAGTCCGATATGGCGAATTGCTGTATATATCCGGCGAGCGTGGTTCGATTGTATGTATTGGATGTCGAATATTCATGTATGAAGGGACTTGAGAAGCATGAGGATGGACTCATGCGCGGATGCGCCAGGTGGAGCGCGCCCAGATGCCGTCCCGAATCGCGCTAGCGTGCGTGCGTTCGAGGTTGTTTTGGACGTTCCGTATCGCGTATCCCTGTGCATTGGACCGTGTCTGCGTTCGAAACAGAGGTTCCGAGCCCGCGGGACGTCAGTTGCATGCAGTGCGGAAGTGTGAAGTTCCGGGCCCAAGTTACAACCGCGAAAATCGGACACGCAGGGCGAGGGGCGTCTGGAACGCGTGTTAAGAATACAACGAAGCTTCTTATGAGCTTTGATTTGGCCCGGACGCGTCCGGTTGGAGGCGAAACGCGTTGTTGGAGTCGTGGTGCGTCGTGTGTTGGATGTATAGAGGTAAGTTCTTGCCGAGGACAGCCGATATTCCCACGATGTCAGATAAAACTCAAAGTTCAATATGGAACATGTCTCGCAGGCACCCGTCCCTCCTCGTCCAGGGTCGGCGCTCACAAACAAGATGGGATTGCTGGTTCTTTTAGGGTTTAGAAATTTAGTTGCAAGAAGTGATTCAGATAAACAGGCTTGCAATCTGATTAGTTCAACTCCCACCTTCCTCCAGATTCGTTGAGCCGTTCTAACCTCCTCTTTTTTCATCATAGCGTATGAGCGGCTTGGCGAGGTTCAAATTGAAGCTCGGTGGCGGATCTGCCGGATCAATGGATTTTGAGCGGATTTTTCGGTGTCTCCATTCGTGGCTAATCCTTTACCATATCTCCTGAATCCTCCGAGAAATATATAAACACCACAAGCCGTCAGTGATAGCTTCCATCGTCTTGATCAAAGTGAAACATTGGCCAAAAGGACCAACCAATTTATTTATTTTCTAGATTGAATTTCAACATTCAACCGTGGCTGCAGAGCAGACCAAGCCTAAGTGCGAGTCTCTAATACGCAAATAATTAAGTAGCATGTCTGGAGATTGTCACTATGATTTCAGCATGTAATTAGGATAAGCCGTTGGTGAATGGTGCTGTTTCCAGTCCGCGTCCCGCGGAGAAGAATGGAACCCATTAAACATGGTCCAGGGCGCCTACTTATAGCGAGACTCATGGTTCAAATTTTGCAACTGAGGGTGAACCGCCAGCCCTGTGTATATGCTATGCCATATCGTGTGGCCCCTGTTCAAACGACTTCTGCTAAGTGCACGTTTCGGTCGTAGAGTAGTGTATTCCCGACGCGGGACTTTTTGGTTGAACGTGCGTAAGCCGTGGCGATGACAGCCAGGGACAGGGGCCGTGGAATAAATAAAAACTCCGGCGTGGGAGGGATCTTTTTGATTGCGACGGTAAACAACGTGTTGAGATTGTGTTGAGATGGTTGGGATCTGCATCCGATCAAAGAAAGATCCAACTTGGAAGAATACTTGATGTGGACGCAGTAGGAGGGAGATACGGCACGCTGGGAGATACGGCACTTCCGGTTCAAATTTGAGGCTTGGTCCAGTGTCGCGAGGCACCCAGTCTACATAGACTGTCCGAGATTCAACGATTCAACCCGTGCGACTGCGCAATCAAATTCTCTCAGGCGAACAGGATCATAGTACAGCGGCTAGATTCCGCGTATCTTAATTATTCCGATTGACCGAGTGAAACACCGCTGGACACCGCTTCCTAGCGGATATCTATCATCAACTTGCCTGATCCAACCTACACGCTGGTCCTATACAATAATGTTAAGCGAGATTCCTAGTACCACTGATTTTCTGTACCCTCGAGGTTCTAAAATGCCGAGAGGAGTCTACTTCTCAGCCCAGTTGATTTTGGGGTGATGAGTACAAGTGTTCGGGAATTCCCATGGCCCGGTGAGCCGAGGGGATTCGAGGAAACACGGTGCGCGTGGGGTCGTGGGCCAAAAAGTAAAAGGCGCGTGGAGTTTTACGCGCACTAGGGGACCGGGAAAATGCGAAATGAGTGACAGTTGCAGTGCGCGTGCTTTGATGTCGGAATGTGCCGGTCGGTTCAGAATTGCGACTCCGCCGGACTCCGACTTTGCCGTTTAGCCGAGTCGAATCAGAATCCTTGCGGAATCCACGAGCTTTCTCCGTGTATCTCTCCTTCTTCCGAGTCTCGTCTTGCCTAGAGGGTTCTCCGTCCGCCAGTTCCTGTCTCCGCGCGGTTCTAAATCCCCGTCCGCTTCCCCATCCCCACTGCGGCGTGGGCGTGTGTGTGCGTGTGCACCGGCAGCAAACTGAATTCTATTTGAACGCCGTCAGATACTCTTCGAATCGAATTCTATTTGTTCCCCGACAGACAGTTCGCCGTCCACCGACTCGCGTACGATCTCGCGGATCTGCGAGGACTTGAAATTGGGGCGCTAACAACCTCTGACTTTTTAATCGATCTCTCGCTCTGACTCTGCCTCGTCTGTGATTATTCCGTGTGTATGCGCGTCCCTATGCCCCCCCTGACGCCATTCTCTAGTCATGTGCGTCGCATTTTGGACCCTCGACCACCCAGACTACGCTCTGTGGGTCCATCTTTCCATTCCATCATCTCCCGTCCCTGCCAAATTTCAATTATTACCGCATCGCGCCTCCGTCATCTCTTATCTGATTCATCAGCTCATTTAATTCATGCGCGTCCGTTTCCTTTTTTGCAGGATCCTCTGCGCGAACCGGGACGAGTTCCTCGCGCGTCCGACGCGCCCCGCGGCGTTCCATTCCTTTGGTTCGGACGGGAATGAAGAAGGACGCGTCCTCTCCGGGCGCGACACGCAGGCGGGCGGCACCTGGCTCGGGCTCGCCCCCGCGTCGGGGCGCGTCGCGCTATTGTAAGTAGTTTTCGCGACTCAATTAAGCAATTTTAATTAACGATTAACCTACTGGCAGGACCAACATAACCGAGCCCCCGCAGTCCCTCTCCTCCTCGCGCGGCGCCCTCTGCCCGACATTCCTCCTCGCCGACGCGGACGCCACGCTCGAAGAGCTATATCCCCCCGCTGCGCAGTACGCGGGATTCAACCTCCTCGTGCTCGCCGCAGAGTGGGAGGCGGGAGCCGACGCCCGCCTCCACTTCCCGTACGCATCCCTCCTCTCGAACGGCGGCGGCGGTGGGCTCCTGTCCGCGCGCCCCCTCCGCCCAGAGGAGCGCGCGTGCGGCGGGCTCTCCAACGGCGTCGACGGCAAGGGCGCGGACGCGTGGCCCAAGGTCGCGCACGGCCGCGCGCTCTTCGCCGCCGCCGCCGCCGCCGCGGACTCGCCCCGCACGGACGGCGACGACGCCGACGCGCAGGACGCCGCGCTCGCCGCGCGCCTCTTCGCGCTCCTGCGCACGCCGCCCGCGGCGCCCGTGCGCGTGCGCGAGGAGCTGCGGCGCGCGGTGTGCGTCGCGCCGCTCACGCTGGGGGGCGCGACGGCGGCGCCGCTCGCGCGCGAGGCGTACGCGACGCGCCTCGCGACGGTGCTCCTCGTGCGCCGCTCGGGCGCCGCGCGCTTCGCGGAGCGCGACGTGTGGGTGCGCGCGCCGGACGGGGGCGTGCTGCTCTCCGAGCCCGGCGCGGGCGAGCGGCTGTGGCGCGTGCAGGTGGGCGCGGAGGCACCCGCGCCCGTCGTCAGGGATAGGAATCTGTAGACCGTACCGTGACTCTGGGACTGAAACTGCAAATGTACATAGATGTAAATGTAAATGTAAATGTTCAGGGGCGGATTCCGAATCTAGCGCAGATCTCTCGAGGGCTGTACTGGAATGAATGGACTGCACGCACGCTAGTTTTGTCCGACGGCGTCCGTCTGCCTACGGGCGATCGTTGTCTCCACGACAAATATGTCCTCTACCCCTCTACAGAGCCATTTTTCTGGGAAGTGGATTAAGGATCGTAGTCTTCATGCTATTTCAGGCTCCATATACATTTTCGCTGTATGCCGCGCCACGATCTATTCATTTATTGCGTTCGTCCATTAGGCGTACTTCCCGTATGATTGTGGCTCGACACCTACCTACAGCGCAAATAGGGAAGAATGACGTGACGCCAAGCGTGCGATTCCGTTCAATTTTATTTACTTGCTTTCCCTTTTCCGCTCGAATGACTCGACAATCCCGTATCATTGTGGCTCGACACGACGCGACACCTACCCACAGTGCAAATCGGGAAGAATGACATGGACATGACGCCGGCGTGCGATCCCTTTCAATTTTATTTACCTGCTTTCCCTTTTCCGCTCGAATGAGTCGACGCGACAACGATCGAAATCTCACGGCACCAAAAAATACATTTCCTTCCTCAGTACTTTACATTTTGGGGCGGGTACAAGCAACTGCACGCCAGGCCGGGGCGGCGCGGGAATAAAATTACGGGGTCCGGGGCTGTAGACTGCAACGGGTAACTGTACGCGTACGGTAATACGGGGATACATACATACATACATACATACATGGATGGGCAGGTCCGTGCGGCATGGGCATGAGCGTGGGATAAGTGCTTCGAAGTAGGGAAGGGGGAGTAGGAGTAGGGGTAGGAGT
Organism: Mycena rosella; assembly: GCA_029378255.1. Classification (NCBI taxonomy): domain Eukaryota; kingdom Fungi; phylum Basidiomycota; class Agaricomycetes; order Agaricales; family Mycenaceae; genus Mycena; species Mycena rosella. The sequence continues at coordinate 21,375 of JARKIE010000033.1, read as the reverse complement.
AGCAGTGTGAGAGCAGGGAGAGCAAGAGGTGGAGGAGCGGGGGGGCGGGTAAATACAGTATGGAGTCGGGGGGAGGAGGCGGAGGTAAGCAGGGGTCAAGCGATAACATGCGCGCCGTAGATGTGCTCCCCGCCGGGCTGCAGCGGGAAGTACGGGTTGTACGCCGTGCCGCCCGCGAGCGTGCCCCACTCGTGCTGCGCCGGCGACGCGCCGTTCGCGCCCGCGCCCCCACCGCCACCGCCGCCGCCGCCGCCGCCGCCGTAGCCGCCCGGCGAGGGCGGGTACGCGCCGGGCGACGCGGGGTGGTACCCGGGCGAGGCGGGGTGGTACGCGCCCGGCGGCGAGCCCGCGTGGTACGCGCCCGGCGACGCGGCGTGGTAGCCGGGCGACGCGGGGTGGTACGCGCCGGGCGACGCGGCGGGGTGGTGGTACGCGCCGGGCGGGGACGGGTGCGGGTGGTACGCGCCGGGCGAGCCGTGGAACGAGCCCGAGCCGCCCGTGCCCGCGGACGAGGAGAGCGGCGTGAGCACGTCCGAGGCGCTGTCCGGCGGCGCGCCGCCGTCGTACGCGGGCCCCGCGGGGTCCGTCGGGTCCGTGCCTCTGCGGGGGCGTCAGCGGCGGGGAGGGGGGGGAGGAGGGGCGACTCACTGCATCAGGCTCGCCAGGTCCGCGACGCGCCGGAAGAGGACGCAGCTCTGCCCCGGCGGCGGGGGCGGGTGCTTCAGCGCGCCCTGCAGCGCGTGCGCGAGCGCGATGTACGCGTGCGCCATCGCGGGGTTCGCGCGGCACGCGCAGTACCCGCGCTCGCGGTAGCGCTCGCCGTGCGCGTGGCCGGGCAGCGCGTACTCAAAGTCGGAGGCGTAGCGCGGGCCCGGGGACGCGAAGCGGTAGAGCGCGTTGCCGGCGCCCTCGGTTTTGATGGGCGGGAGGAGGGACGGCGGGTGGTGCGCGTCGCCGTGCGTGGGGTGCGTGGGCGAGGAGGGCGAGTGTCGCCGCTTGGGGAGCGGCGCGCACTTTGTCGCGCGCGAGTGCCATTTCTCGTTCGGGTCGCCGTCGCGGAAGGTGCTGTCGGCCCAGCGGGGGTGCGGTTTGCCTGAGGAGGGTTGAGCGTCCGAGACAAAATAAACAAAATAAATCGATGAACGCACCCCGGAGCTCCCTGACCAGGCTCTCGAGCTCGGCGATTCTGTTCCGGAGGCGCGTGTTCTCGTCCACGCTCGGGTCGTCTCTGTACGCGGCGTCAGCCTCGGTACGGAATTAAATGCGAGAGGATAAAATAAAATAAAGGGGGCGTCGCAAATGGAAGGAAGTAAGTACGCGAGGGATCACTTGATGTGACGAGGAGGCGAGAAAAGGAAAGCCAACGTACCTCAATGCAGGGTCGTCGATCTCGTACACACACAGCCCAGTGAGGCCGAGCTGGATGCACCGCTGGCACGGGCGCTTGCGGTCGCACTGGTATCGTTATCTTTAGCACGTATATTCATCGGGCAGGATAAATAAATAATTGGGAGAGGGCCCGCAGAGGGATGGGAGGCTATAGAGGAGAAAGAGGAAGGAAGAAACAAACGCACCTTCCGCTTGGAGGTGTGGCAGTTGAGGCACGATTGCGTCGTGCGGTTGCGGCGGCGCTTGCTGCGGGGGGTGGGTGGTCAGCGTCGGTGTCGTTGTCAAAGGGGAGTAGAAAATAAAATAAAGGGAGAGGAATGATTGGCGTATGAAGTGGCGGGGCGCCGAGGATTACAGCACCGAGGGAGGTGAACGCGAGCCGTGCGAGGTGGTACGAGACAGGGTGTAAATATTTTTTTCGCCAGGAAAAAATACAAGTGGCGCCGCAACGAGGCGCGCCCCTCGCCCAAGTCGCAAAACTCGACCCAACAAAGACGGAACGCAACGCACCGGTGGTCCGTGTCGAGCGTAAACTCGAGGTCCATGACCTCGCCCTTGAGCTGCAGCGGGGGGAAGCTCAGGCTGTCGGGGCCAATGCCGATCCCAAGTGCGGTGGCGTTGCCGTTCTCGTGCGGGTGGCGCTCGTCGTGCGGGTGCGCGTGCTCGTCGGGGCGCGGGTGGTTGTGGCCGTTCGCGGGGGTCATGAACAGGCGCGTCGTCGTCTGCGTCGGTTCTGGGTGGAGCCGGCGCGGGCGGGGGGCGGGGGGCGGGGGCGGGGGGGCGGGAGCGGGGGCGGGGGTGACGAGGGGGAGCAGGGGAGGCGGGTGCAGGCGGTGGGTCTTGTGTCCTTTTCAAGGGCAGGGTAGGGATTAAGTAACGGGCCCAAATACATACTGGCCATCGAGATCCAGATCGACATGGCCCGATTGCGCGAAGCCCCGTTGGGCGACAGGCCATAACAGGTGTGGGAGCCTGCCCGCTTCGTGCTTCTTGCCCAGTCGGGAAGCGAGGTGCATTAGCATGATTCGTTGATTCTTGCCCCGTCCCTGCGATCCTCGCGTGACGCCGTGACCGAAGGCGCTTGCCGTTGACAATGAGAAGGGGAACCGCCATCCCCATTCGGCCGCGCGAGCGAGACTGGTAAATGAATTGCGCTTGTGGGTGGGATCGAAGGAAGGAAGGAAGGGCGGGTGATGAGCCCGGGGCGAGTCATTGTATTGCGCGTGGGTACGCAGCGTGCGCCGGCCCCCGGGGGCAAATTCGACGTGCTTGAAGTAGACGAAGAGGGCGCCGCAGGGAGTGGCACCGCCCGACGAAAGGCTCGGGACGCGCGAAAGTGATGCGCACGTAAGTCGTACGCGCAAGCATCCGCGCGCGCCGGCGCGAGAACCCGCCTCGGGTGGGAAACCCACCCCACCCCCTGGCGTCCGCGAGAACCTTCCGCCCACCCGGGCCTGGGTCGCCCCTCCCATATCCGTGCACCTCTGTCATACGCAATGCATATCATATCGTCGCGCCTGTCCAGGCGCCTCATCGCTCCAGTTCCAGAAGACGCCGTCCCCATCAGATGCAGAGCGCGTCCGCCGTCGTATTCATATATTAATACGGCGCGTCTGATGCCCCACGCCTGGGTTACAGACAGGGGCGCGCCGCTATTAATAGCGATGACTCGGTTCTGAATATTAAAATTCTGACTAGGCCAGGGGAGGAAAGCAGGCCTAGAAGGGATGGCGCGAAACAGGCTTTCTCGGGACGGGCCGACACGCGAGGTGCGGATCCATCCGGGGTCGGCGGTGTGAGACGTCGAGGAGGGATCGGCGCTGCTGGCGCTAGTGCGCACAGGGCAGAGTGCTGCTGGCGCTAGTGGGCCGTGAGACTGCGAGGAAATGGGTATTCGGACTTGTCCGGACGCAGTCCAGGGCGCAGGCGCGCGCGTCGGCATTCCTGCCGAGCCGAGGAGAAGAACGCCCGGGATCAGAGGACCGGGAAGCTGGGTGGCAGATGGCGGATCGACGGGTGGCAGACAATTAAGAACCCCGGAGCGCTGGCGTGCAGAATGAGGGCGCGTCGAGTAAGTAACGAGATCGGCGCAGCACATCGCCGCGGACGCGGTTGAGAGAATTAAACGACGACATCCCCAGTTTGGAAAACGAGATCGCGAATTTGGGCCGGGCGGTTTGGCGCGGGGGCGGAAGCCGCGGGGGTGGTGTTGGTTTTCGGTTTCGGTTTCGGTGTGGTCCTCGCGTCCGCCTGCGACGCGTCTGCGTGCGGCGCATTCGGGCTGGACGTTCGAGATGGATCGGAGGCGAGCGCCGCCACGACGCGCCAGGCTTCGCGTACATCGCACCGCGTCTCTCGATTGGGGGGACGGGGGGAGCGCTCGAGGCGTCGGGGCGAGTCTACTGCAGCGGAAAGAGCTTGGAGAAGGGGAGTTGTAAGCATTTTGAATTTTTGGAGCCAACGCATCACGCATCGCTGATGCGATCAGTCGGGATTTTCTCTTTTCAACTCCCATCACACAAACGCAACCAACCACGCGTACTGAACGGCGTTCTGCCGTCCCGCTCGCTGGTATTAATTTATTATAGGCGCAGACGCAGGCTATGATGTGAGGCAGACGAGACGCATTTATCCGAGCGTCCGAGGAAATTCCGGGTCGCCACTGGTTCTTTTTTTTTTTTTTTTTTTTGACAGTTTCAATTTTGGATTTGGGGTTCAACGCTAGCACTCACCGGTGGCGGTCCGTAACGCCCTGGAACCGGTCTCGCTTCGCTGCAGCCACACCGGCCTTCTGTGGGATTGTACGTACTACCTCTGGCACTGGCTCGCTGGCAATCGACGCACCGGCAAACCCGCGTTGTCATCCCACTTCAAGTTGCACCCCCAAGACCCAGGTCGCGTGTACTGCCCAGACATCAATCCGCGCATTCTGGATCCCCCCCCGTGACTAAAACTTGAAGCGGCGATCTGCTGTGTTCAAGTTATGTATGTCCTTCCGGTCAAGTTCGGTCCTGCACTCCGCGGCTCCGTTTTTTTCCGTAGGCAATTTATCTGTGCATGTGCGCGTCCATTTTCGCCGTCTTCCGAGTTCGATCAATCCTCATATTAATTTGACGCTTGCTTGCTTTGGACGTTGACTCACCCTGTTTACTTTTTTTCCTGGCGAGATGCTCGAGGCGCTGTCCCTGACATTCGAAGAAGGTTGGGTCATCGCATCACGATTCGGCTGGGCGCAACTCGGTGTTGAATCGTGACCCTCACTCGAGGAAACGTCAGATGCGTCTTCGGGATGGCTAGTAGCCCGGATCAGTCGCTTTAAAATTCAACTAGCAATTCAGTCGAGTTTCGCGCCGGGTCGTCGTAGAACTATGTCCCGACGGGACTACGATAATGAGCAGGTGCTCAATCGATCCTCCACGTTCAGAACTGGCATTTGCCGCGTCAACTTCGTGTTCCACTTTCATCAAGCATCCTGTAAGTTCTTTGATGTGCACAGCTTGGTGTCGAAATTTAATGTAATCTGCGCTCTACATATTAAATGTGGTTTCCTGAAGGCGAGGTTGTGAGAAACGAACGAGCCGGATTTGTCCTGCTGTGGAGATTAGATTAGTTGTGGCGGGTTCGGCCGTGCCCGCGTCCCGTCTCCCTCCGACCCGGACTTCCCCGCCGCATTTGCCTGCTGCGTCGTGAAGCCGGGACGGCGGAACCCCGCACACACACACACACTTCCTTCCTCCGCCTTCCTCTCCCTCTCACAGACCAGGCGCGATGCACCTGTCTCGCCCCCCCACCTCACGAATCCGCCGCGTCGTGATCACCCACCTTGCTTGGTGCATGAGGCCCCTATCATGATCCTTCCGGACGTCATATATTTGGCTGCGACGGCTGGCGCAAACACGTCCCCTCCTCCTCCTTTTTTGTCGACCATGGCCTCTGCAGACGTCGACGAGCCAATAGACTCGCCCACGTCGCCCAACGACGACTCGGACGCGGGGCTGTCTGGCCCGCCCGAGCCCGAGCCCATCCCGGGCATCGACGGCACCCCGGTGCGATGTACGCGTCGCCACCCCGCCCCCTCTCCAATGCACGACTGACGCGGCTTGCTTGCAGGGTACGACGTGCGTTCCCGCAATATCGCTTGCGCTTGCGTATTCTGACTGCTGGCAGGCGGACCGCACGGAGCCCTACACGCGCATCACCCCGTTCCAGGAGCGCGTCGACACGAGCGTCGAGTCCGTCACTCCGTCCTCCTTCTAAGTATGTAGACTAAGCCCGCCCGCGCAGATTCTTCTACAAGCCGCCGACCCTAATCGCGCTCGCGCTTCTGCTCGCCTTCCTCGCGTACACCGCGATCGCGCCCGACGTCCTCGCCGAGGGCCGCGACAAGCGGCGCGTCGGCGCGTACGCCGCCGTCACCGCCTTCCTCGCGTTCGGCATCCTGCAGTTCCGCGACGGGCCCTTCATCCGCCCGCACCCCGCCTTCTGGCGCGCCGTCCTCGGCGTGAACCTCCTCTACGAGCTCGCGCTCGTCTTCCTCCTCTTCCAGGACCTCCCGAGCGCGCGCGGCATGCTCCTCCTCCTCGACCCGCGCCTCGGCGTGCCGCTCCCGGAGAAGGGCTACGCGGACGACTGCGCGCTCACGCCGCGCAACCTCTGGAGCGCGCTCGACGTGTTCTGCGTCGCGCACACGCTCGGCTGGTTCGGCAAGGCGATGATCCTGCGCGACTACTGGTTCTGCTGGATCCTCTCCGTCGCGTTCGAGCTCGCCGAGTACAGCCTCCAGCACCAGCTCCCCAATTTTAACGAGGTGCGTGCGGCCACCCGTCTTGCCCCTGTCTAACGACGGCATTGCGCGCAGTGCTGGTGGGACCACTGGATCCTCGACGTTCTCGTCTGCAATTGGATCGGCACCTACCTCGGTGCGCTTCCTTTCCCTTCCCCTTGCTTCCCTCTCTTACTCTTACTCTTACTCTTCCCCAGGCATGAAAACCTGCCAATACTTCGAAGTCAAGGTACGCCTCCCACCCCTCCTACACCCCCCCCTATGCACCCGCCTACCCGCACCCGCCCTCCCGCACCCGCTGACACCTGCGTAGCCCTACGCCTGGCGCGGCCTGCGCGCGACGCGCGGGCTGCGCTCCAAGGCGCGGCGCGTCGCGCTGCAGTTCTCACCGCACGACTGGACCGCGTTCGCGTGGGGCCCCGCGCGCAGCCTCAAGAACTACCTGTGCGTCGTCGGCCTGCTCGCCGTCTTCCTCGGCGCGGAGCTCGCGCCGTTTTATCTCAAGGTGCGTGCGTGCGTTTTATTTATTTGAAGGGGCGGCGTTGCGTTCCGTCCGAGGCGTTGCGTTCCCGCTGCGTTTTATTCGTTCCGGGGCGAAAATAGACGGCGACAGTACTGACGCACGCCGCCCGCAGAGCCTCCTCTGGATGGAGCCGGACCACCCGATCGTCGTGATGCGCCTCGCGTTCATCTTCCTGTGCGCGCTGCCCGCCGTGCGCGAGCTGTTCCAGTACGTGAATGATCCGCGGTGCGTCTCGTGTCCCCCCCTCCCCCGCCCCAATCGAACTAACGCCCCCCATTTTTTCCCCCAGCCGCGCCCTCCGCATGGGGCAGCACGTCGCCCTCCTCCTCGCGACCGTCCTCACCGAGGGGCTCGTCATCTACAAGTGGAGCGCGGGCCAGTTCCCTGCGCCGCTGCCGCGCGCCGTGCGCTGGGGCTGGGCCGCCGGCGGCGCGGCGCTGGTGCTGTATCCGGGGGTGCAGGTGCGTTTTTTTATTTCTTCGTTATTTTTTTTTGGAGTTGGGGAGTTTTTGAGTTTGGGGTTTGGGGGTTTTGGGGAGGTCTTTTGGAGGGCGGTTGACGACGTTGTTTCCGCTCGCTGCCTAATTTTTTTTTTCGCGCGCTCCGTGTTTACCTTCGTTTTTTATTTTTTTATTTATCTCCCCTCCTTTTTTTCGTTTCTCTTTTCTTTTCCCTTCCTTTTCGCGCTCTCCCGACACCGACGCGACGCTGACCCCCACCCCACTCAGTTCGGTATCCCGGCTGCGCGCCGCTGGGTGCGCAAGCAGAAGCAGAAGGGCAAGGGGAGGCGGGTTAAGGGCGAGTAACGAGGGGAGTGCGTGCAGAGGGTGGTCAGATTTATGCTACGTACGTATGCTACTGCTACTACATACACGTTGGTGTTTTTGGTTATTTAATCTTTTTTTTTTTACATGCTCCATGCTCCGTGCTCCGTGCTCCCTGCCCATTCTCGCCGCGACGACCGGAAAGCTTAAGGTGTACGAGATGCATCCATGATCCACGCGTCCCGTTGTCTGAGGCGGTGGTTTTACTATCACACCTTGGAAATAGAATGTCACCTTGGCGCGCCCGCCGCCGGGCAAGATTCCTCCAGGCGTACTTAGTCCTGGCGGTACGCACCGTTCTCGTTTATTCTCGCTATGAGTTATAATTATGTTTGCTTGCCGTCCACGATCACCGGCGAATTAAAATTTGCAATTGGCTGTTGTCGTTCTCGAATATCACAAAACGGTTCCGAATCGGCGTTGTTCGAGGGGCCGTTAGTTGTCGTGTTCGTTTTTAACAGGAATCTAGCCGCTGTCTAGGTCTCGAGATCGATATTTCTGGACTAAATTGCAGCGGACAGTGCGTCCTCTGAGGCGGTGGTTTTACTATCACACCTTGGAAATAAAAGGACACCTTGGCGCGCCGGCCGCCGGGCAGGGTTCCTCAAGGCGTACGTAGTCCCGTTGCGCACCGCTCTCTCTCGTTCTCGTTCTCGTTATATTTGCTCTGCCTCCCGCGAGTCGTTCATGATCACCGGTAAATTAAAAATTTAAATCTCAATTGACGCCCCGGCCGTTGTCGTTCTCGAATATCACAAAACGGTTCCGAGTCGGCGTTGTTCGAGGCCGTTGGCTGTCGTGTTCTTTTTTAACAGAAATCTAGTTGCTGTCTAGGCCTCGTCGACGATATTTCTGGAATAAATTGCAGCGGTCGTGTTACCTCCCTTGTCTTTGTTTCCTTGTTCCCCCCTTTAAAACAGTGGGTCTTTTCACCGGAAAATTAAAATTTGCAAAAGTCGGTTCTCGAATATCACAAAACGGTTCGAGGGGCCGTTAGTTGCCGCGTTCTTTTTTAACAGAAATCTAGTCTCTGTCTAGGCCTCGTTGATGCTATTTATGGACTGTGACGGCTCAATTGCAAGGGTCGTGTTACCTCCCTTGTTCTTGTTTCCTTGTTCCCTTGTTCCCTTTTGAAACAACCCCCGCGCTGAGTCGTTATTCCCCAAAAGGGATCTTGATCCGCTCGAAATTATTTGATTTACCGGTCGAAAATCTCTCGGCACCATTGCGAAATCCCGTTCATTTCTCGGGGGAAAAATCGCAATTCCGTACTGCATGCGAGGCGATGCCAGTGGGGACGGAAAAAGGTTGGAAACAGCCAGGATGGGAACCGTCAGAACGGGCCCAGGAATACAGGAACAGGATGTAGGATTCTTACCTCTCCTTCCAGGCGGCGTCGGTCGGGCTCCAGCCCAGATAAATATATCCCCGCGCCCGCGGCAGTCGTACAGTCCGCAAGTTCGAACGCAGCTCGAAAAATCGAGCAGGGTTGACAAGATGAGCTCGAGCCCGAGTTGTTTGGTCCGCAGGGCGTCGCCGCCCGCCTTGCCCCCACTCGCTGGTGGGGATGGGGGGGAGAACCACGGGATATCTATACGCGGCAAGATCCCGCGCCCCGATTGCCGGCCCCGGAAAACCGCCGACCCGAGGACCCGGCGCTTAATTAAGTGCGTGCGCGGGAACGGATTCGCATCCCTGATGGATCTCTGCGCGCGTTAATTAACGCGGTAAATGGGCGCGTAATAGAGGGCGGGGTGTGGCTTTGGTAATTGTGTTTGGCGAGCTGGATTATGGGATTATGGTGGTGGCGCGGAATTGCCAGTAAAAGAGAACGTACATCCGGATTCCGGGGCGGGCGGGCCCTCCCACGCCGTCCATGTCTGAAAAATCGCTGTCAGGTAATGTATGTCTTGATACACGCACGGGTGGAACGGACGGGCAACACCGGGCCTCAACTTCTTCTTGTATGGAAACGCATCCCCATGCGGGCGCATGCCTGCGGATGCGCTCAGCTCCCCACCCACGCCCACAATATGCGCGTCACGCGCGCCGCGCCTGCTGCTTCGGGGCACAGCTCCCTATCCTGTGCGCTCCCACTCTGTTCATCAGCGCGCCACCGAAAGATTGCGCGGGCGCGAAGTGCTTCAGGGAATAATTGGCGGCGTGACAGCGAATGCGGTCGATTGACTGGGCGGTTGCACTTGGCGCGTACGGGGAGCGAAGGCTGCTGTCGCTGCAGACTGGAACCGCACCGAGACGCGCGTACAAGGATCAGCACTGATTGGCTGCATAATTTCGCTTGGACAGCCTGGGTGCCGGCACCGCGACGTGGTAAAAGGACATAATTAGCGGTGCGTCGCCTAGAATACGACGAGTCAGGTACGGGTACGGGTACCGGATGACCTGGTCACGCCAGACATTGTGCGAGACCCTCCCACGCCGCGGTGCAGCTGTCCAATAACGAGTGCTCGGTCATGGCCAGGGATATAGCCATTTTCGTCGACGTCGCATCGTCATCATCATCATTTGGAAGACTCTGAAAAAGGCAGGAGCGCCTCAGAACAAATTAATTTCCACAAGGAGAACAACGTACGTCGAGAATATCGCCCAGTTCTGCCGTGGTGGATGAGCCAGCGCGCTCGGATCGCGAGCGGAGCAGGGAGGCTAGAAGCCTGGCAAGCTCGAGAATAAGGCCATATGGAGACGCCCCGTCGTCGTCGCCAGGCAAATGTGGCGCGTCGCCCGACGCGAGGTGCAGCTCTAACGCTATTTGACACTGTAGCATCTCTTTCAACAGAACGACGACTGCATTCCGGCTGTAATCCGTAGCTTTGTTCCTGAGACATAGGAGCATGAGTGCGAAATAGAGCCACAGGTCGTGGGAGATCGTCGCGTCCCCGTTCAGGCAGAATGCATGCGCGCGATCGACGTGCATCATCTCGGATTCGGAGATGTCGTCCCAGGGCAGTGCGGTAAGCGAGCCAAGGAGGTCCTCGAAGCGGGCGAGGCCCCCGACGGAACCCCAGGACCCTGACGGCGAGAGGTAATTCTCCGAAAATCGCGCGAGGTCGCGGAGCGTCCAGGTGAGGCGGTCGTTCTCGTTACCGTCGAGAATGAAGCCGTACTGCACGAGCAGCTCCGCGTTGCTGAGCGTCTCGCCGTATGTGTTGAACACTTCCGTGTGTGGCGGGATGGACATGTTGGCCACCATCTCGTAGAAATCATCGGCGTCCTCGGGGATCGTGGCTCGGGCCTCGGACTCCGTCGTGTCATCGTGCACGCACCGGTGCAACGAGCCGCATTCTGGGCAGACATCGAAATCACTCTGTGGCACCAGGTACGCAAGAGGTAAATTGGCAGATTGCATTACGAGCTCGCTTACCTCCAGATGAACATGATTCTCCTGTGTGTGGTTGAATCTGCGATAAATCAGCCCGGTGAAATGAAAAGACGGGAAGGAATCTGTTACGCGTCCGCGATGGGGACCATTGCCAGCCCGTGATACGAGTCGACGAGAAATGCGCGGGAGGACACGAGCGCGTAGGCAAGGTAAAATTCGGACAAGGAGGGAATTCTCCCTGGGGAAGACTGGAATACTTTCGAGTAGACCGGCTGGGCGACTTGATGAAAGTACTCGCTGATCTCGCTCTGAATCAAGCAACATTAGAGGGAGGGAAAATAGAAAAATGATGGCCCGAGTATTCACAAGGAGACCAGAGTGATTGTCCCTCGCGTCGAACAACATCTTCCCGGCCTCGGTTCCATTCAGCCACCGCGTAAGATCGTCATTTTGGGAACGTCCGCCACTAGTCCAAAATAAAGGGATGCCCGGGATCTTCCGTGGCAGAGATTCCAGATATGCCGACCACGGAGATGCCGTGCCATTTAAACTGTGGATGCCATCAGCATGAATCAGTGTTAGAATGGTTCAACTGACAGCTCGACAGAAAGAGCGAGCGCGAGAGAAAGCTGCGCGCCGCGCCCGTACGGATGTGGAGGAATCAGTTCTGATATGGGACTTGATTTCACAGAGAGGACCGATTCGCGCGGGATGCGCACGACTTTGGGCGGACGCTTATTAAGCATAATTAACAGGGATTCATGAGGCCACTTACGGATGCTGTCCACGGGAATAGTTGTGTCTTTGGAGAAAACCGCCACCCCACATGGGCCAGCAATTAATTGTATCCTGCTATCAATCCAATAACCATGATCCGAGCACCACGAAAGCAGCGCCGCCACTGCATTATAGTCTGTCATGAAAAGGATACAAAAACGGATATGGATGTCAGGACCAAAGTGAATGTCAGGCTTTGTGCATGTTTACCTTTCCGCCGATCGCCGAACGAGCAGTAAATTACCTCTCCTCGATTTCCCGGGCACAGTGGTCTGGGAGCCGCTAAATCCTCAATAGGATACGATACGATACGGGAAGTAATTACTAATCAATTCCACTATGGCAATTTTCTTTTAACGTTAAGTAGCTTTATGAACCACGGTTCATTTCTTGGTTCATTCACTGCATCGCGGTTGAACTTTGGAACTACAACCATCAAGGGTAGACAAGGGTCTTGAGTCTGAATCCGCGCAAATTAGATGGCTACAGTTCGCTCAGCATATCGGCCAATGCTCTCAGTCTCTGCGACATTTCCCAACGACCACGCCAGGACGAGCTTCGCCGGAGGCGGGGGCGGAGGCGGAGGAGGGGGCAGCGGCACCATCTCCTCGCCGTTTATCGCGCGCGCACGGTGTGCTATCCGGCCCAACGCACAAAGAACTGCACATTAAAACATCAACGCCATTAATTGACCGCGCTGGAATGGACCTACGGGTTGCACAGATGGCTAGGGGCAAAGCCAGGTCGAGTGGGAGAGGGGCGCAGCGCGCGCTCATGAACGCGTCTGCGAAACAAGGGGAGAGGACGTGCTCCGTGCCCCGCGTGAAGAGGAATCCCACGGCGGCGACAACTGCGAGCGCGTCAGTGGACGTAAACGGAGTGAAGCGCTCGCTCGCCACGTCCGAGGGGTCAGGAACAAAGCAAGATGGCAAGACGCCGGGAGTGGTTATCGACGCGCGAAAGGGGGTGGTCGCTAACACGGCGCGTGTGCGATATTCTGATGAGGAATTATCAGTGGAGACGGGCAGCAGCAGGTCCAAACCGACAGCCGATACACCATGGGGATGGTGTACTCTGCGTACAACATCACCATAAGCTGTGACTCTCCTAATCTTCGAGCTCGAGACTATCAACCGGAAGATGAGGGCCTTCGGCGCACCTGTTTCGGTAAATCCAAAATTGTACATCGTCCACACGCCGGAGAGAGCCTAGAGGATTTGCCCAAACAGACAGAGAACGCATACAAGCCCTGGGAAAGAAATTCAGTAGTCTGGTCTGGAAGGGCGGCGTCGGACAGACGGCAGAGACCGAAAGGTCACGGTGGTGAAGGATCTGTACAAAGTAATCATCAAACGACGGACGGGTGATTGACAGCTAAACGAAAAACGATAGACCCAACTCATTTGCGAGTTCAAGTTCGGGCCGAGCACGGCATAGCCAGACAAATCCTAATTAGCGATGGGATGTGGATAAAGTTAGTTGTTATCGCTCAATTAGGATTGATTTGGCTATGCCGTGCTCGGCCCGAACTTGAACTCGCAAACGAGTTGGGTCTATCGTTTTTCTTTTAGCTGGAATGATTATTGTAAATTTTCTGCTGTCAATGCGCGAGATTTTTCTTAGTCCTATGTGGTTTTTCCTCTTGCATTTCTTTTGGATGGCCGAAAAAGTTCTGCGCAACGCAGTGGAATGTTGGTTGGCAATGGATGTTCGAAAGAGGCCCGATCACGTACCTCGGCGCAAAGCGAAGCAAACACGCGACACCGCCTTTGCACCGCCTCGCTGATTCAGCTTGTCTCCACCCACCACTATCTCCCGTTACGATGCCTCGCGCCGAAGGTAATGTGGTTCATAGGCCAAACTTTGTATCGTGTTTGTGACCCAATTGCCAGTCGGAACGCCCAAGTATGTTGCGAACAAGATGAAGTCAAAGGGGCTGCAGCGCCTGCGGTGGTACTGCCAGGTCTGCGAGAAGCAATGCCGAGACGAGAACGGCTTCAAGTGCCACGCCTCCTCCGAGTCCCACCTGCGCCAGATGCTCGTCGTTGGCGAGCACGCCGGGAAGCACATCACCAACTTCTCGCAGCAGTTCCAGTCCGAATTCGTCGCCCTTCTCTCGAGGCGGTGCGCCCGTTCCCCATCCTTCTCTGGCCTCCCATCTCACACAGTGTGCGAGTAGGTTCGGGACGAAGCGCGTGCGCGCGAACCAGGTGTACCAGGAGTACATCTCCGACAAGAGCCACCTGCACATGAACTCGACGCGCTGGGTCACCCTCACCGAGTTCGTGAAGCACCTCGGGCGCGCGGGGATCGCACGCGTGGACGAGACGGAGAAGGGGTGGTTCCTCGCGTGGATCGACAGCAGCCCGAAGGCCCTCGCGAAGGCGGTACGTCGCTCACATCGCCGTTTCCACAGAGAGCTTACGGACTCCCGTTTAGGAAGCCTCCCTGAAGAAGGACCGGGCGACGACGTCGGACGAGCAGCGCGAGCGGCTGCTCATCGCCGAGCAGATCGAGCGCGCTGCAGCCGAGTCGTCTGCGGGGCCCTCGACTACGCCGCCCGTCGAGGAGGGGCTGAAGCGCGACGAGGGCGCCGAGAAGGTCGTCCTCTCGTTCTCCGCCAAGCCCGCCCCCGCCGCTCCTGCGGCTCCTGCCCTCGCTTTCAAGGCCAACCCGCTGAAACCGGCCAATCCTTTGAAGGCGAATCCGCTCAAGCGACCGAACGTCTTCAAGAGCGCTGCTGCGTCGTCGGCATCAACTCCGGACGGCAACGACAAGAAGCGGCCCGCGTCGAGCATGACTGCAGCGGAGCGGCTGATTATAGAGGACCAGGAGCGCAAGCGCAGGCGGCTGGATAAGGACGGCTAGTCTTTGTACGTATGTAGTGTTTTATGCGAGCGATTGTACTTTATGCCCTGGTACTCTGGTATGGGAAGCACCTCGTCTGTGCGCCGTCTACTCTGGTGCACACCCTTGAACACTCTTTCTGCCGTTTCATTCTCTGAATCCTTTCTCCCGCTCCCGCTCCTTCATCTCATCTTGACTCCGTCGCGCAGCTCTGTCGTTGCTTCCCAGTTCTCCGCTCGTTCTACATGCTCGTACCGCTCTGAGTTTCGCCCAGGTGCGTGCATTTGTACAAAGACTTCCTTTGCGTTTGAATTGGGACTCAGGCAATAGTGCATCGTCCTCTACCGCGCCGATTTCAAGTGAGTTTTATATTTTATCAGCCCCGGGCACGTCCTGCTCGTCTTTGCATCCCATCATCATTGAACCATTTCTCTAATCACCAGGTCCCTGTCGGCCCTGGCTATTGACAACGTTGCGGAGTGGATATACATTGTAAGTGACAGTCCTCCTACCATTCTTGTATACTCACAATCAAATTCGGACTCCGAGAATGAAGAGGCTGTGTCCGTATGTACTAATATACAGGACGGTGACATGATATGTACTTTGTTCAAGCAGTGCCCTCCTCGCCAAGGAAGTGGTCTGGAATGGACGACAAAAGCTCCTGGATGTACAGATTTCTGCACCCACAGTCAAAACCATACGTTGGATATCTTTCGATCGCCTGCAGTGCTGTTCGGATGTCCAGAGGGCGGTTAGCACCCAGGCCATCCGACATCCACTCCTCGGGGTGGGACTCGGGGCAGGGGTGGGACTCGGGGCAGGGGTAGTGAGGAACGCCACTTGTTTCCAGCCTCTGCCAGAACAACGATACTGAGCAATACCCGCGAAGCAGATTGTGCATCTGCGCCGGTGTGAGATTAGATTGGGAGAAGTCCGCCACGCGCGATATGTCCATGGTCGGAACGAAGGACTTCATATTCATGGCCTGATGGTAGTAGGCATCGCCTAGGAATGCCCGCCTGTTGTACCGTTCGCCGAAATCGAGGACAGGTCTGAGGGACAGTTCTCCGGTTTTCAAACGCGCCAGCCACTGTTTTTCGACGAGGCTGCATAAATCCCGGTGGTCCCCTGCGTCCGCGACTTCGTAGGTTTGGACCAATATGTGTTGAGGGCAATCATTCAGGTAACCCTTCAATTTCTTGTTCGGCTTACAATGGAGCCAGATGATGCGCAGGGCCCAGGGTTCGAACGACGGGAGCATGTACTTGTGGCTCATTTTTGCGACCGCCACGAGCCGCGGAATGTCTGCACCGGGGTCGTTCTGCTGCTGTATTTCGGTCGGCCTATCGGGTGGGCCTTAGTATCAGTTAGACTTTCTGCTTGGACTGTCACACTTACAGCGCATACAACGCCCAGCAGAGAGCACGAAAGTCCTCCGCGGTGTCGGTTACCGGGATGGGATTCGCTGACTGTGCCTCTGTCGCAGCACCTTGAGGCATGCTGAACATGTCGCAGAACACCGACAGTGGCTCGTCGTCCCCACGCCTGCAGAGGAACAGCTTGTGTAACTTGAGACTGATCAGTCAATGAAACTGCGTGTCAATGGGCAGAAATTCACCTTGAAAAGGACCCCTTCGGCAAGAAACATGCAGTCCCCGTCGTCGAAAAAATATTTGGGATCTTGAATCGGAGCGGCTACTGCGTCCAAGGAGTCAGACAATTCGACCTGACGGATAGATGCATACGTACGAGGCGCCTCATCCGTTGTGGAGACAGAATTCATATCCATTGCGAACTATTATCAGAGGGGTTGGTGTGTCGACGAAGACGTCGCCTGCAGGATATTATTGCGCTGGTAATCTCGCAGAGGAAGGCAGTGTAGGATTGAAGAAGGACCCACAAGCGGCTCACGGTGAACACGAGGCTCGCAAAAATAGTCGTGAGCCTGAGAGTGGCAAGGAGAGTGGAATACTTACATTTTCCACCGTGGAGTCCGTGTCCGCGTCGGGAAACATCGTAAATATGACAGAATCAGAGGATAGAATGGATAAACCGCGGGTACCTCTCGCCGCTGAATTGGACATGAGCGTTGAAGCAAGACGAGTGCGGGCGCCGAGCTATGCCGAGCTCGTCGGGTACTTCCGTGGCAGCTAAGCACCGCCATGACAAATCGATCCTTGCTCACAACGTTAACCTTTAAAGTTAACGCTCATCATTTCCTTAGAATTCATGGGCATGTCCTCTGTTCTGGACTGTCAAGCAAAATTCACTGATGAAATGTACTGCAGATGGCGATGGATTCCGAACTCCTCTCGCTCATTCAAAGCAACAATGCTCTAGACGATGACCAGACTCGAGACGTCCGGAGGATGCTCCATGTTGCAAGTTGCACTGGGCTATCACTCACCGAGCAAACCATTCTAAAGGTTTCCCTTGTACTTGCGGACCTCGAGCATCAAAAACGACGTCAGCATGAAGACATTAGCCATGGAGGGTGCTCTCTCCCCAATCCGTCGCATCCCGCCCGAGATCCTCGCGGAGGTCTTCATTTTCTGCCGTGATAGCAGTCTCGATGCCGCCTCCTATTATATTTCCGATCCCCGGGAGGCGCCGATGCTTCTCGCGCATATCTGTTCATCCTGGCGACTTGTTTGCCATGGAACACCGCGCCTTTGGCAGCATGTTCATCTCAGATCGGCCGCTTCATTCCGGAAACCCTCGTTCATTTATCGGATACTGGCGAGATCCGGCAGTCTCCCCATCCACCTCAACCTCGCGACGCTCGAGCCACGTGCCCACGCGGTCTCTACTCCTGTCATCAGCATCTGGGATCGTTGCCGTACCAGAGTCAAAAGTATTCGACTGAATATCGACCTCACCGATGTCAGCCGGCTTACATCCCTTAACCAGGAGACGTTCCCCGTGCTCCGCTCCCTCGACGTCAACGTCCGAGACGCAGAGGCTGTTGACCCTGGTGTCGCTGCCATGCTCTCAGCCTTTAATGACGCTCCATCACTTGATATCGTCAATATTACCGCCGACAGTCCGCGCACGGAGTCGCTTCTCTCCGCACTTCCCTGGTTCCAGCTGACCGCGCTACACCTGCAAATCTGTATCGATCTTCTCGAGGCCCGGGACATTTTAGTCCAGTGCCACAAACTGCAGTCAGCCATCCTATTGGCGTTCCACGAGGGCGAGATGGAGATGAACCCCGCATCACCTACAGCCCAACTCCCTGATTTACGCAACCTTGAAATTGAGATCAACAACGTTCACACTTCTCCGCCACCGCGCCTCTCGTTTGACTCAGAACATACCCGATTGAGTGGTTGACTATTTATACTTACACGTATTTATTCAATTATATGTGAGTCTTATTTTTTATTTCAAGCTATCCTGTCCCCAAGATGCAACATAACACACCGAAAGTCCCAATCCACCCATCCGCCAGACGCGCGCTCGCCGCTCATCCCCACGACGCGACCGGCCCGGGAGGAAGTCGAGAACGCGATGGGAGTTGGACACCGCGAACGTTCAGATGAATGGCCATTGGGGAGCAGGTGGCAAGCTGCGGGCGGTAGGCGTAATAATGAGAAGTTCGCCCGCCACCGGAGAGGTCGATGCGCGGAAGGAAGGAAGGACACCATTTATATGGCCTGTTGAGACCCTTGGAAGCGGCCGAACGTGTTCAATGGACAGTAATGGCAAGAAGCGGCCTGCGTCTGGTATGACTGCGGCAAAACGGTTGATTGTCGAGGACCAGCAGCGCAAAGGCGGCTCGCCAAAGTTAGAACACGGAATAAAACCAAAAGACGAATCCTGTAATATGGTATGGAACAGTGTACCTTTACGCCTCACCATCCAAGTTGCCAAGAAAGTGGTCTGGAATGGACGATAAAAGCTCCTGGATGTACGCAGTGCCGCACGCACATGAATGCCCGCGGTAACCCTTCAAGTTGTTCCTGGCTTCCATATCCCGTAGTCCTTTTCGGATGTCCAGACGGCGTTCCGGAGGCAGGAGATACACCAACGACTGGGTGTGCTTCAAGCCCCCCCCACAGATATTGCGAAGGGGGATGATGTGTTTTTCTAGCCTCTCCCAGAACAACGACAGTGAACAGTATCCACGGAGCAGATTGTACGTCTGCGCATGCGTGAGGTTCAAGTGGGAAAAGTCCGCCACCTGCGATGTGTCCATGCTCGGAACGAAGGACACCATATCCATGGCCTGCTGGTAGTACACGTCGCCTAGGAACGTCCGCCGGCCGCGCGCCTCGCCAAAATCGAGGGCAATTCTGAGCAGCAGTTCCCCGGTTTTCAAACGCGCCAGCCACTGTTTTTCGACGATGCTGCTTAGATTCGGAAAATTCCCCGCGTCCGCGACGTCGAATATTCGGATCACCATGTTTTGAGGGCAATCATCCAGGTAATCCTTCAGTTCCTTGTTCGGCTGACAATGGAGCCATACGATACGCAGGGCCCAGGTTTCGAACGACGGGAGGTTGTACTTGTGACTCATTTTTGCAACCGACACGAGCCGCGGAATGTCTGCACCGGGGTCGTTCTGCAGCTGTGTTTCGATCGGCCTATCGGGTGTGCATTAGTCTCAGTTAGACTGTCTGCTTGGACTGTCACACTCACAGCGCATACAACGCCCAGCAGAGAGCACGGAAGTCGTCCACGGTGTCGGTTACCGTGATGGGGTTCAGATCCGTCGCTGACAGTGCATTGCCATGTGTCGTAGCCCCTTGAGGCATGCTGAACATGTCGCAGAACATCGACGGTGGTTCGTCGTCCCCGCGCCTGCAGAGGAACAACTTGTGCAGCTTGAGACTTGTCAATCAATGAAACGGCGATGGGCAGAAATTCACCTTGAAAAGGACCCCTTCGGCAAGAAACATGCAGTCCCCGTCGTCGGAAAAATATTTGGGATCTTGAATCGGAGCGCCTGCTGCATCCAAGGAGTCAGACAATTCGACCTGATCGATAAATGCATGCGTACGAGACGCCTTGTCCGTTGGGGAGACAGGATTCATACCCATCACGAGTAGAGGGGTTGGAAGATGTGTCGACGAAGACGTCGCCTGCAGGATATTATCACGCTGGTAATCTCGCAGAGCTGGGGCGCAAGCAGTGTAGGATTGAAGAAGGACCCACAAGCGCCTCACGACGAACACGAGGCTCGCAAAAATAGTCGAGTCGTGAGTGTGGAATCTAGTGGAATAATTTTTTCCGCCGTGGAGTCCGTGTCCGCATCGGGGAAACACCCTGAATATGACAGAATTAGACGAATCCAGAATGCTCTCGACGCTGGATTGGACATGAGCGTTGAAGTAAGGCCAGTGCGGGCGCCGAGCTTTGCCGAGCTCGTCGGGTACTTCCGTGGCAGCTAAGTTCCGAGTCCGCAGACAAATCGATCCTTGCTCACAACGTCTCTCTCTTTAATTGCGTTTTCTGAAGCCTTGAAACTCCGCTCGGTATTCACCCCCAGTGAAAACACCGGATCGCCGGGCATCGCCGGGCATCGCGAGGGTCAGCGAAACCACGCTTACACCCAACGCTATCCAGCGCGATGCCAGACGTGGCCAGACCATAATATAATGAGACTTTTTTGATCGCATCGTCCAGGATGGATCGCGGGGTATCGCATAGGATAGTGGTGCATCGGAAAGCCATATATTGATGCAATCCTGGTACACGCGCTCGCCGATCCCCCTTCGCCCCGGCCCCGCGCCCTCTGCCTGCTCCTCGCGTCCGACCACCACCCACACCACCCATTGTCCACCGTCCGCTGGCCGCACGCCGAACCAACTCGCTTATATCCTAGCACCTTGCGCAATGTAGTCGGCACGTATTGTTGCTTCGGCTGGCCGCTCGAACCGCCGATTGCGTATGCGGCGCGGAAATAATACCGCCGGTCGAAATTGTCTTGGGCTCGAAAGAATACTGCGGACACATATATTTGGGGGAATACATGTGGAAGCGGGCACATACCGTACAACAGGAGGCGACAGAGAGAAGGCGAGAGGACCGGGGGGATTTGTGACGAGGCACGAGGGGGATCCAGACGAGGCATCTGCTCCAGATAAATGTTACTCTAGGAATTGAAGTAAATTGTCTGAATGACTTACATTGAGCACTTGTGTGTCGCTCGCATCTACTTATGTGAATAGTCAGTGCTGTATGTATGTGTTCGACAACAAATGAAGAGCTTACCGGAGGAACGGGGACGTATCTCCGGAACGCGAAGCAGTGGCGATATAGTATGCCAGTGGGAGCAAAGTGAACGACACGACGTCGAGGTGCTTGGCGGTCGAGTCTGCGTGGGGGCGGTGAGTCGGCATATTTGCTGGGAAAGATGCGTGAGCTGGCAGATGTTTTCTTGGACGCAGTGTTGACTCGAGTAGCTCTGAAAACATCTTGAAAGCGAGTTTTATGTCTTGAGGTCTCCCATCGCGGTCCTATACCACTGCGTCACGCGCACCTGGTCTTCGCCAGCGGTCTTGAATCGATTTGATACATGCGGCTCCTCCGCGAAACTGAAGGTGTCTTGCATCTTGTTGACGGGGCCCTCAGTCTTGCGCGAGGTTTCGAATCTTGAAGCGAAATGAGTGTGTATTGAGCCTTGGCGCAACGTGCAGGGCTGGTTCGGTCCAGAGTCCTGAGCAAGGTCTCGAATTTGGATTGTGTCTTGACGTGCTTGGGCGACGTCTTAGAGCGTGTCCGATGGAGGCACGATATTATCGTCGCTCGAGTCGGGCGGCGAGCGCATGGAAGGTGAGAGGACTGTTCAAAGAGACGCCAGAACCATTTTGCCAGCATGAGGACTAGACAGTGTCTGCACCAGGGCAGACGGCGTGCAGACGAGGTGGTGGTACTTACACGGGCA